>CM076579.1:300068447-300358267 GCA_034641835.2 Pinus albicaulis | reverse complement strand
AATCCCAAACATGAATTTGTTGTGGTTGAAAATCTTGAATTGAATATAGTCATTTTTTTGCAACCAGAAATCTGATCTAAAACTAAAACAACACACAAAAATTTTCAAACCAACTTAATGAAAAACTAGCTGAAAATTGAAAAACTAAAAAAAAATGCTCAAAATTCTGAGCTTATTAGCACTCATCTACCTACTCAATCTACTGTTCAACTGCTAGTTAGGTAAAATGAAATAGCCAATGCAACCATTCAAGTATTATGTACTTTGATAGATTTTGTTGCATTTTCTTGTTGATTATCAAAACTGTACTTCTGCAACCTATTAGAAACTTGTCAACAAATGAGAGGATAAGGAAACACTTGATTTCCTTTGTTGACTCTAGAAACTGTACAAAAGGATCTTGCAAAATATATACACTGATGTTTAACTGATCTGAACAACTGTACATCTGTTTTGGATGGCCTCCATACCATGAATATGAAATGCTATTTTCATCTTTATCTCCCTGTAAACTTTCAGATAAGATTTGTGATGATATTCCTACTGATTGTAATGTTTGAGTATTGAATCCTTTATCATCTTGATTCTGAAAATCATAGTTAGTTAATAGAGGAATGCTTTGAATGCCTTCAATATTCAACATGTATGCTATTGGATCCTGAAAATCTTGGGAAAATTGCTGGAACCTATGACATATAAAATTCCATGGGACTTCATAAACTTCAACAAGTTTCCCATTCTTTTCTTTAAATATATTATACCACATTTCCTTTAAAATTTGAAATGGTTCAAAAAATAGTGGTATGGAACTTTCTTGTGTCATTTGATCATTTATTTCAATGGGAACTGATAACTGCAATTGTGAAACTGAAAAATCTTGATCAATAGTTTCATTATCTTCTTTGTTGTCAATCACAATTCCTAAAGATTGCTGATTATTAATGGCATGATAGTTTTCTCTAATGAACTGAAATGAAGCAAAACAAAGAGGTAAAGAATCTTCACTTATTTCCACATTTTCTTCTCTTCCTTCCTCACTCTCATGGCTGATCTGTATTGGCTGATCACTGTCTTCAATCTGCTGAAACTGCATTTCTTCATCCTCCAAACTAGCTTCTGATATCTCTGTAAGTTAGCTTGACTTTGGAGAACATAACTATCATCATAATGATCATACTTAGGCAAATCATCAAAATAAGGAATGTCATCAAACATACACATTAGAACAACAGATTCCTCTTCCTCATATTGATTTTTAAATTCATTTTCTGATTTATGATAATTTGAATTAAGAGGAATTTGTTCATGGCTATCAACCTCTTCTATTTCTTCATGGTGATTTTGAATAAAAAATTCTTCTTTCATAGTGATCTCCTGTGTTATTTCATCTAGTTTTCTTACCAAAAGGTTGAGTTTTACTTCTGCAATGTTTTTCTTTTCCTCTTCTTCTGCTTTCAACATTTCCTGTTTGATTTGGAGATTAACTTCCACATCAATTGCAATATTCTGCATCTGTACAAGTGTTTTTGGGTCTCTTTCTCTTAACCGAAATTCTATTTCTAAATCAAAGGCACTTGGATAATGCAAGAGAGCTGAATCATGAGGAGGTCTAATATTTTCTGGCATTGAATAATAAACTTGATTAAATCTGTCAGAAAATTGTTGTATTGTTTCATTGGAATGTCTTTTCAATTGATTATATTCTTCCATGATCACAAAATGATTAGCTTTGATTATCCATCTATCAAGGAAAAGTTTGATAAACTGTTGGAAATTTGAGATGCTAGCATTAGGCAGATTTTTGAACCAACTCTTTATTCTATTTTGCAAAGAAAGAGCAAAAAGTCTGATTTTAACATCATCTTCATCAATCTCAAATAAATCCAAATAATTTTCAAAACCTTGAATATGTTTTTGGGCCGTGATACCATTTTCTCCATCAAATCTAGGAAGATACTTGTAGTATTTTTTAGGAAAATCATGGAGTATAGGAGGTAAAATAAGGGGCTTATATCTATCTGGAACTTTATATGGCACGGGGATATGTACAGGGATTGTAAGATCAGTCTTGATTATTTGAGGCTTCTTAATTGGAAAATGATCATCATTAGATTCATAAGAAAGCTGCTCAAAGAGATTAGGAGAATTATTACTTACAAACTTCAAAGGAAAATAACTAAAAACTAATCTAAGATCTTCTATAAAATATAATATACATTGAAAAAATTTCTTAATGAGAAAGAACATAATGTCTTGGATTAAGATCCAAGTTGAAAGTCCGATCTTTCCATATTGTCCTTTGAGGTTCATTCCTCCAGTGGAGTCTTGATTCTGAAATTGATTTGGAGTCGCCAGGTGGATGATTTTAACCTTTGTGTGTCTGATCCCTGTCCACCATCATAGATCAGATCTAAACCTGTAAAACAATTCTGAAGAGAAAGTTAGTTCTTCAGGAAACTAAATTTTTGTGAATTTTCAAAACAACTTCTAGGATTTCTTTAAGAGGCTTTAGATATGAGATTTAAACTTTCTTAAAGATTTATTAAACTAGAGAACTGATGAAATGTTTGAAACCAAAGCTCAGGTTATAAACTAAACCAGAGATAGACTGAAGCAGCATTTATTTACTTTTTCCATTGCAGAGCAAAAGCAATTTCAAAGGCTACCTGGCTAACTTCAGGCTCTGTCTATAGTTTATAAAATAAGCAATAGTAACAATAAAATGATTCAGATCCCCAGTATGGTCGCCACTATGTTATCACTCAGGTTTTCCTAGAAGTTGTGTAAGAGGAAAGTATACCCGAGGTAACCACAAACCAACCTTTTAGATGCAGAATCTAGCCAATCTGCATCCAGAGAGGGCTCTCTCTTTATAATTTATCTTTGTTCTTGGAAGGTTTTAGACTAGTTATAGATTCAAAAGTTTGTTTTGGGAAAATGGTGGAATCCACAAACTAAGGGCAAGGTTGAGGGCTTTCAGTCCATTGGGCTATGGAGTCAAAGGATGGCTTTACTGGATTTCTATTCTACGCACAAGATGGCTTTACAGGGCAAGATAGCTAGACATAGAACAATCCTTAAAATTTAAAGTGGATGGGATGATCTTGAAGGGATGAAAGGCAGCTAAGAATCTTTCACCATGTTCAAAAGAGAGAAATGAGATGACTACAAATAAAGAGCAATGAAGAATTCTTTATTATAGTAATCAACAATGTTTAAATTAGCAAAGCAAGAGCATTTAAGAATTCATGCTTATAACTAATTTAGAAGAAAACATTAAGAACAACCACATTTGAAATCAGAGTACAATTAAGCAAATTCTGATTCAATCATTTATGTAAATTATTCAGAAATGGACATGATGATATTATAAACTAATATAAAATTTCAGACAAAGGGTAGAAAAACTTATTGAACTGTAGTCCAACACATGAATCCTGCAACAAGTCCAGTGCTTTAAATCGTCATCCAGTAAGCCACGAAAAATTTCTCCAAAATGCTTTTATTCCAAAAATCTCAATGTTACAGCAGAGTAATAGAATCCACCCCAAATGCTTCCAAGAGTGGAGTATTTATACAAATTCTAAACTAAAATATCTTGAAACAAATATCAAAATTGGTTCACAAATCTCTCCAACTATTTACATAAATAGAACTTAATTAAAGGACACTCAAAATAATGCATCTATTTGGCACTATTTTTTATGGATAGGTGATGACAAAGAGGAGAATTCGAATTTGATCCAACTCTTAGTTGATGATGAGGCATCCCAGTCACTAACTGCTTCCTTTTTTTGTGAATTCTGCTCCAACAATTCTGCAAACTTGGGGTCCAATGATACATTTTAATTTCTCAATCCATAATAGATATGAAAAAAGTGAAAGAGTTTATTGTATATAAATATGTTTTTGAGATAAACCTCTTTCAGTTTCCCAAAATTCCTCTCCAGCTATGCATAATAGTCTCTGTAAAAATATGTGTAAAACAGAGTTTTACAGAGTCTGAAAAATGACCTGTAAAGATGCGCATGTATCTCTCATTATAAAACCACTGTGAAAAAACTGAGATAGGTTCTTGTAGATGGGTCTCTTAGGAACAAAAAACTCCTTCAGTTTTGTATGAAGTATTTTTTATTGGTCACAATCCTCTCTGCAAAATGATGACTTAAACTGGAATTTTCTGCAAAAAGTGCTTTCCAACATTGTTTAATATTTCCAAAACCATAATGGCTGTTAGAAAAGTGAGAGAGGTTTTTGTAGATGGCCCTCTTAAGAACATAAACCTCCTTCAGTTTTTCAAAATTCATCTTGTATTGGTCACAATATTTTCTGCAAAACAATGACTAAAACATGCAATTTCTGCAAGAATGTTCCTTCTTGTTATGTTTTTTCATCTTTTTACTTTCTTGCTCTTTTGACTGTTTTACTTTCACTTTAGACAAAACTCACTATTGGTGAAATTATTCTCATCTCTTTTTACCATTTTACTGCCTCTGTAATTACTTTTACTGTTTTACCTTTGACTGCTCTGTAACTTCATTTTAACTTGCACTCTGACTTTTACCTGATACACTTTAACCACTGATACTCTTTAACTATTATGCTTTTCCTATCCCTGTAATTTCTCATTTCACTTTTACCATTCACTGTGCACATTTCATCATTCTAATCTCTCTCTGAATTTGTATACAAACTGTTTGTTGAATGAAGATATTGAATTAAAATTTGAGAATTTGGAGTAAACAATTTTGTCAACTAGTATTGAAATTGTTGGTCCAAATCCATTTTCTGATGGTAACCTGCTAAAATCAAAAAAATTGTTAATGAAATCTAGGTCTCTATGAGGGGCGTTCAATGGGGTTACATTCAGGGCTGCCGGAGCTTCCATTTTGGTTCTTGTGTATTCAAAATAGAAGTTTCTGGGTTTTTCACAGGCCGGGCGCGATTTTGGTCTTACTGAGGGAAATTGGCACAATTGTAGGTTCATGGGAACAATTTACAGTCGTAAAACTCAGGGAATGATCTTAGGAATAAGATTTAAACACTGATTCAGCGAAAAACAAGGAAAACAGAGTTTCATTTGAAGTTCGGGGCGTAAAAGGATAAATACCTGTTCTTGGATGAAAACTGGTTTTTAACAGGTAACAGGCGGTAGCAGGAGGACGCTTGAACGTAGGTCTGGCGGATTTATGGAGCGAAATTGAATGGAACAGTGGATTTCAATGAAAATTTGAAAACCGTAGCAGAGAGCACAGTCGCGTTTAATAACGAAAATAACGGAAAAAACATGAAAATTGGCTTTATTTACAAGTTAAAAGGGTTTTTTAGTTTTTCGAGGAGTGACGTCATCAATGTACGGGCTGACGTGTGGAGGGGCCGGGCGGTAAGTGGTAAGTCCCCGCACCGCTTTTGGACGAAGGTGGTATTAGATGAGCGGGCAGCGATTCCATTGGATCTTTGACGCGTGGCAGGTGAACTATTTGAAAACCACCAAGTCCCCGCGCGTTAAAACTCTGACGGAGGATGGGTAGCGGGATCGTCGTGAAGCGTCGATCTGTAGTGGGGTGATCTAACGGTGGAAAAGAAGGGGAGAGGATGAGGCATCATTGTGCGAGCCCAGCGGGGTTTTACACGTGATTATCGTTATTAATCATCCCGGGGAGCTTCTTATTGGCGGAGAAGGTTGGTTATTAACTAATTCTGATAATTAGTTAATCCCACTATATAATAGAAATAAGGGTCGCGGTGGGGTTGAAACGTCGGGCGGAATGCCATGGTGGATGGGCCACGGTGGCATAGGACTTTTCCGTAGTTTGAATTAAAATTTTGGCTTTATTCCTCTTTTTGCGTTAAACATATATATTATATGTTTAAAGTTTTTCATATATATGGTTTTTATTTTATTATATGGTAAATTAACAAATATAATTAACTTACCATAGGGGCGGGTTTATGGTATAACGATATATTTAACCAAAGGGCGTATAGTGGGTTTTTATTTGAATGTAAGGGGATATAAACACTTTGGTTAAACTTTATAATAGAGGGGTTTTTTGGGTTATTTATAAAAGGGAGTTTTCACAGAGAAAAAGTTCGTAACCTTTCAAATTATTGATCAGCTACATGTTACATATGCTGTAGTGTAAAAACTACTATTCAGTCCAAAACCATAAAAAAAACAGTCTGCCATATCATCAAAAACTGTAGGCATACAGTCCTGAATCCATAATCATCAATATGTATCAAAACATAGCAAGTTCGGTGCATAACTTACTAGCTCCTGTAGAAACTAAAAAGATGATATAAATACAAGCCGAGTATAAGTAAAGGGGCGAAATAAACAAAATCCCCCATAATAACAGTACAGCTACATATCCAAAATGGGAGGAGCCTCCTCAATAAAAGGCCGATGAAAGTATCTGTAGATTTGTCCAGCATTATGTTCAGTGATGTGCCAGGTACCCCAAGTCAACTCCGTAGCTTCTTTGGATAGTTGATCCGCAGCTTCGTTCCGAGACCTGTAAATATGATTCACTGTGATGAAGTCAAATAGTACTCTGAGGTGGTGAACTTCTCTCAAAAGTGCAGATAGTGTGTGCGAGTGGCAATGTGCTAGATTGTTAAACCAGTTGGTCACAAGAAGGGAATCGCCAAATATCTGGATGGATGCACAGTGAATCTCCCGAGCAAATGTGAGAAGGAGTCTGAGGCTCTGTAATTCGGCGTAGTTGTTGGTTCCTGGTCCCAAACCCATTCTGATGTTGAAGAAGTGATGTTCATTCAAATAGAGTACTGCACCCCCCCCACACCCCTGTGCGTTGGACGCACCATCAAAATATGCCCACGCCTTGCTGTTGTCTATGATTTCCGGGTTCACATGAGGTGGCTTACAGCTTGTACAATCCTCAGGTATGAGTTTGTAAGTGGCAATAACAGCAGCACATATCCGATCACAGTCAATCGGAATCTCCTTGAAGATATAATTGTTTCGCCCCATCCAAATTTCCCAAGACACAATCAATGGCAGGTTACGGAGTTTTTGACTGTGTGCAGCACGCTGCCACCAATTGGACCAGGCATCAAAAAGTGTGGCACCCCCCCAATTGGATCTGTATCTCAATTCAGTAATAATCCGAGTCCAGATGTTTCGTATACTGTTGCAGTTCAGAAATAAATGGTGGGCGTCCTCACTGTCGTTAAGACAGTAACAGCATCGAGATGCCCCATAGAAGGACCTTCTGTGCAGGAAATCTGAGGTGGGAATGCAATCTCTGAGAATGCACCAGAACAGAAGTCTGTGCTTATGCGGGGATTTTAATTTCCAAATGGTGGTCCACCACCAGTCCTTAATGGGGGGTTCCTTGTGTTTGATGAGTTCGAGGTAGCCAAGCTTTGGAGAATAACGCCCATCTTTGGATGCAGCCCAAATCAGCTTGTCCTCACGGTCTGTGATGCGGATATTGGTGGCTATCAGTGCCCATATGAATCGTTGCCAGACCCGTGTACCCTCCGGAGGGATATCAAGTTCTCCCGCCTGTAGCCAGGCTTGTTCCCGCCAAGTAGTGCGAGCCCAGTCAACAATATGAGCCAAATAAGTGACATTCCTGCGGGCGAGGTGTTCAATAATAAATACTGGCAGTATATGATAATCTCCACTCCCCGACCAAGAGTCCATGCCAATGCGAACCGCAGATCCTGAACCAATTTGCCAAGATAAGCCATTCTGTATTATGTTAGCTGCCCTTGTAATAGCCTTCCAAATAATAGAAGCCCCCGATTGCAGAGTGATGCATCCACGGATCCATACGAGTGGACAATGTGGGGATATATATTTTGCCACCATAACCTCCTTCCATAAGCTTTGTCCTGTAATTAAGTGCCAGCACATCTTGGCCGCAAGGGCCCTGGAAAAGAGATGAAGATCTTTTAACCCCCAGCCACCCCATTTTTTGGGCAAATTGATACGATCCCAAGAAATCCAGGCAAACGTGGATGCCTTACCTTGATTGCGCCAGAGGAATTGTCTGCAGATGCACTTAATCCGATTAGTAATGCCAATTGGAATCCAGGCCAGGGTCATCCAATAGACCGGTATGGCCTCCAGAACAGACTTAATAAGGATGAGTCTACCAGCCCTTGATAACCATCTATTGTACCAGACGTTGATTATGCGCTCAATTTTTGCTAAGATCCAGTTCCAGTCCTTGATCTTGTAATCATTAGGTTTGATGAGGTACCCCAAATATTTGAGTCCACCATTAATATCAGTGCAGACATAGTCGAAAAGATTCCTGGAGGTGACTTGTTCCTGTCTAGTGCATCCCGTCATAATGATAGAGGATTTGGTACAGTTTGGAGCCATACCAGTGGCCCTGCAAAACCAATTCAGGAGCAGATCAAATTGAACTGAGTCCTGTCTAGTGCCATTAAGAAAAATGAGAACATCGTCAACAAATAAGAGGTGTGTAAGATATAAATTGTCAATGATTCGGAGCCCCTGTAGTGTCCCCCTTTCTTTTGCTTCGTTGATAAGTACAGAGAGGCCCTCCATGACGAGGACAAAAAGCAGAGGTGAAAGTGGACATCCCTGACGGAGACCCCTCCCCGCATGGAAAAAATCAGTAGCTGTAACATTGATCAGAATGCTGAAGGTGGCGTGACAAATGCATCCCATAATCCAGTTGATGAGGGTATGAGGAAACCCAGAGTGGATAAGGATGAGGTGTAGGTAACTCCAGTCAACCTGATCAAATGCTTTAGTTAGATCGATCTTGAGAATAGTTGATTTCAGGCGGAGAGATTTAATGGAGTGAAGAGCCTCCTGAGCCGTACCAATGGCCTCATGAATTTGCCTATGATTCAGAAAGGCAAATTGTTCCTTTCCAATATGCTCGGACAGGAAAGGCTTGATGCGATTTGCAATAATTTTAGATATGATCTTGTAGATGCAGTTACACAGCGAAATGGGTCTAAAGTCATTGAAGCTGGTAGGGTTGTCCGATTTTGGTATAAGTGCAATAAAGGTGGAGTTAAATCCATCATAAATCCTGCCCCGCACCCTGCTATCCTCAATCATAGTAAGGAGGTCTGTTGAAATGAGGTCAAGGAAGTGTATAAAAAATTCAATTGGCCAGCCATCAGGCCCTGGGCTCTTGTCCCGTTTGAACCATTTCAATACCCCTTCAAGTTCGCCCATGGTCACTGGGGAATTGAGGTCATCCTGTTGGTCCTATTCCACAAAGAGTCTGAAGTTTTGAGTAATGCGCAGGATCTCCGGGAGATTGATGTTAGCAGATGCCCTATACAGGTTGGTGAAATGTCTGGTACCTAACGCAGCAAGCTGATCATGTGTTCTCGCAGTATAGCCATTACGATCCTTCAATTCCCAAATGGTGTTAGCAGCCTTACGACCATTTGCATGCTGCTGAAAGAATTTCGTATTTTCATCACCGGCCTGTAACCAAATGGCCCGACTTTTGAGTCTCCAATCTTCCTCCTGCTGTTTTAGCAGTTTGGCCTTTTCGGTCTCAAGCATGAAAAGTTGTGCCCTAGCATCCTCATTACTATAACCCAACAGATCACCATTGTTGAGAGAGCCAATATGAACCTCTAATCGGTGCAGAGCCTCTCTTTCCTGTTTCTTTTTATTCTGTGCCCACTTAATGGTGAGGACCTTTATTCGGAGAATATTTTCATTAATAACCCTACCAGGGTCATCATCCAAAGTAGGATTAAAGTGCTTCCAGGTCTGAGCAACCAGCTGATTGTACTCCGGATCGTGTAACCACCTGGAGTTGAATTTGTATGGGGGGCGGGCTTTATGAGGGCCACATTCAAACTCCAGGATGATGGGCGAGTGATCAGATTTGCCACCTGAGCCCACCCATTGGCGAGCACGAGACACAACAGTGAGGAGGTCATGTTTAATAAGAAATCTGTCAAGTCTGCGTGCCAATGCAGCACTACCAGTCCTCCTGTTCCGCCATGTAGGTTGCAGTTTTGTAGTCTGAATGTCAACCAGATGAGCAGCACTGAGCGCTGAGTTAAAAAATTCAGCCAAAGGGTCCGGTGAGGCAAGTGGTCCCCATGATTCAGCAATGCCTAAGGAAAAATTCAGGTCACCACCCAATATGAGGTTGGGGACTGAAATGTGTGAACAGGTCAATAGAGAGTTCCAGAAATGCTCTCTGTCAGAGCAGGGCCCATAAACGTTTACCAGGGTAAACACAATCTCCGAATTACCAAACAAAACATCCATCGCAAGGACACCCAATCGGCCCCAACAGTTTAACATTCGGGTGGTTTTGTTGTTGATGCCAAGAGCGCATCCACCGGACCTACCACGAGCATCAAGAGTGATGAAGGACCAACCAGGAAGGAAAGTAGATAAGGTTTCAGTCACCTCCAAACCCCCCCCGAGTGTTTCTTGCAAAAAAAGTATATCAAATGGTTTTTGTGCTAACAGTTCTCTGAGGGCCAATCTCTTATCGGGGTTGGCCAATCCCCTGCAATTATAGGAGAGACAAATCATGATGTAACAATCTTCAGGGGTCTTCGTGCTCTAAGGACCCGCATAAGAGAGGCTTGTGTACCTGCTTCCACTTCAAAGTTTGCCCTTTTAATGGCCTTTGCCAGGGCAGAAGGTCTGCCACGAGATTTGGAGTGTAAGCTACCCAGTCCCGGCCCAATACCAAAAACCTCGCCAGATTGAGGGTTTGTTAAGGATCTAAGGAAATAGTTGTGCTTCGAAGATAGAGTCTCCGAAGAGGTGGCAGATAGGTCGGGGGAGGGGTCAGTCAGAGTGGATGAATGGTGTATAATAGGGGAGAAAGTTGGGGTGGCCGAGGCAATAGAGCAACAAACCGACGGGAGATTTAATGTTGTGTGAGGCATACTCGAAGATAAACAATGAGAGAAGAAAGCAGATGACAGGTGCTTCTCAGTAACAGATACAAAAAATGGCAGAGAATTGGATGGAGATTTAGATGTAAATTCAGAAGTAATAGGGTCAGAAGAAACAGTACCCGGTATGGCATGTTCGTGCAGGGGAGTCACCGACGATACCAGAGGCCTGGATCTGGGCTGCGTGTTGGTCCAAGTGGGCAATGTCGCCGAGCTCGAGCCGCCATCACCAGGAGGAACAGTAACCCGCGGCTGCACACCCACAGTATCCGGTCTGGTGCAGGGGTTAGGCTCCGTTTGTATGCCAATGGAACAAGTATTCTTTGCGCGCATCCTGTCAGTACCCTTCCTTGGACAAGATTTGTATAGATGTCCAACCTCCTGGCATTTTATGCAACGGAAGGGCACGCCCTCATAGTCGAGAGTTTGCTGCCACTCCAACCCATCAAACATCATAATAAAGTTCTCATATAAACCATCTCTGGTGTCAAGGAAGATCAGGATCCGAGCCACTGCTCTGTTGCCCGTGGTTAGGTAGGATCGGTCATGGTCCAGATACCGACCGAAGTGGCCCCCAATATTCCGAAGCGCAGTCTCATTCCAGAAATGCAGAGGCAGTCCAGGCAACCGCATCCAGATGGGGCCTGCACCTGCATTCTCTTTTTTTGGATCAAAGAGGGGCACCCAACGTTTGAAGTGGACGGGATGTAGTTCCAGATGCCAGAATTGTTTGAGGACCCAATCAGAATGTTCGGGCCGGGCGAAGGTGAGCGAGAACCAGCCTTTGGACAAGGCCCCGACCTCCGGGAGTGAGTCGAAGGAATCACTCCAAATCTCTCTCGTCCACTGTTGGAGCCGCGATGTAGTGTATTTCCTGCCGCGAATCTTCCCAACTAGGGTTTTGGCCGCAACAATGTTCCAATCATCCATACCACTCTCACTTCCAATACTTGTACGGTAGGTTAACTTGCTCTTGGTGACCTTATGCAGATTGTTGCTCGGACAAACCCCCAGTACCGGCCCGATAGAATCGGCAGATGGAGAACAAAGCTTTTCCCGGTCTATTAAATCCTCTGGTATATTGGTGAAGACCCCAGAGGCCGACGCTGTAGTAATGGGGGCCGAGCCGACTTGAGTAGCAGCAATGTAATCAGTAGGGCAAACCCCAGATGTGGGAGGGCTAGCAATGTGCCTCTGCGACAAGAAATGAGCTGGTTCACCGATCACAGGAAAGTCCGCCTCCGAGAAAAGTGCGGAGCTTCCAATGTCCACATTTGCCAAGGTGTCTTGCGTGAAATCCCAGAGACCAAACTCCTCATTCGAGGGCGAGCCAAATGTCAACTGTGCCAGGTCCCCCATGGGTGTGGAGCACCCCTCCACGGTGGATTGTGTGGGCTGTATAGGCACATCCGCGCCAGACAATGGTTCCACGTCAGATAAGTCATCCACCTCATCCGGTGTAGCTAACCCCCAAATGTCAACCCCTTCCAGGGGGTCCTCCGAATAGTCCACTTCATCCTCGTAGGAGCACATAGTGTGAAAACCCTTCAAGCCACGTGAACCGGGTGGAGAAGGTAAATGTCTACAGAAATACAAGGAAGCAGTGATGTAGGTCGCCTGACAAACTGTGGTAACGAGCCAGAGGTCAGGCCAGGAGCAAATCAAGCCGGTCTCGTGAATGGGTCCAGCAAGGGACAACCAATATTGTTGTGCAAGGGCGTCCCCACACCAAATAGTGAAACCCTGGATGCCTCTGCCAATAGTTGAAGAAATACCCCCGGACGAAACCCGTGAACGCGTCCCAAGCCAAACAAATGGCAGCCCTCACAAAGTATATATCAGACCCCGGACAAGACAGTGGGGGCCCAGGATCTGCTATCAAGGGTATTGTATTCCCCGGACAAAGCAGCAAAACGCAACCCAACGATAAACAGGTGACCGCCCACATAAAACAATAAACAGATTCGGATATGGGGGCCCAGGCAGTCAAATACGAGCTTTAATCCAAGAATACCAGAAAAAGAGTGAAATACCCGGTGAGCTGCGGTGCCGGCCGGCCAGTTGTATGCACCCTGAACAGTGGTAGGCAAGCACTTGCAGATGTGAAGCCGTCGAGAAGTTGGTTCATGGTAAAACTAGGGTTCGCCACCGCCGCAGGGTTTCGCCTCCGCCTCCATCAACACTTAAACATAGAATAGTAAGTTATTTTGAGGGATTTTTATGGAATTTTGCATAATTTTCCTAAGCAAAATGAGATTTTACTTAGGAAAAGGTTAAATATGAATGATTATAATGATGAATGATCTCAGGTACTTAGGTCTTTTTGTTCATTAGGCCGAGGGTCCGGTCCCTCCAAAAGTCAAGGAAATGCCTTGAGCCCCTTTGATCTCCAAATACCTTAACACTTTGGGGAAATTAGTAAAGATCTTAGGGAGAAAGTGATGTGGGAAGTTAATGATTTTGACTTTGCTTTCTTTGAATTTTCCAGTGCACTTCTTGTTTCAGTACTTGTGATGAAGGTAAAAGATTAAACACATTTATCACCATCATTCATCCCATGAAACTTTGCAACACCATCTAACCATCTACCTACCCTATCTACTTTATACTACCATTTTCTCTTCTTTATTAGGGTGCATTTAGACTTGCAAACCCTTATCAACCTTTTTTCTTTTATAAGGCAAATCTATCTAATTCTACACTTATTGCATCCAAGGGCTCAGATTAAACTGTTGAGCACCTTTTATTAACTCTACCTATCTACTTATCTGCCAAGATTAAACTGTTTGGTCAGATATTTATTCTCTATTCTACAACATGAAATTGAAAATGAATGAGTCAAGTTTAAACAGTTTGACTCTTCATAGATTGTGGCAAAAGTTTGACAAGCTGCACACAATTTGTTTATTACATCAGAGTAAAAAGTAGTGGCATTTAGACTTGCACACTTTCCTTGGCCTTTGTTTTTGATGGGGTTCATTTCTTTTACTTTTTGGCCATTTTTATTCTTTTTACCCTTTGATTTTTCTTTTAGGGTATACCCTCTTTACATTTTTTAAATTATTTGATTTTTTGGTTTTTCAAGAATATAGAACACCTTTGCTCAAGAAAAAGGTTTGAACATATTCCATAGTTCAATCAAGACAATCATGAAAAATGACACCTATTGGTATAGGAGTCTAACATGTGTTACTTAGATAGATTATTTATATTAATTTAAAGTAATTTTTCATTTTACCTTGTATCAAACCCATCATCATCATATAAGTTTCTCTACTGGGAAATTTGTCCCATTATCCCCAGTCGGAGCCACTATACCAAATGGAAAAGGAGCTTCTTCTAAGGTCTGAACCGAGTGGTGATCCCCCATGTTGTTGCAAAGGAATTACGGGGCTTCAACATTTTGGCGCTAGAATGAGGGCCTGATTGTGAATGGCAAGGAAAACCAATAAAAAATATAGAAGGCATCCTAATAGTCGTTCTCCCTCCAGATCCCCTCCAACTTTTGGATCCCCATCCGAATTACTATTGTAAGATCAGAAGTTGAACAATATTCTCCAAAATATCATATTAGATCTCAGAGATTACTTTCTTCAGATTATAAATATGAATCACCAGAAGTTCAAACTCTAATAGAGAAGTTAGAACAAATCTCTATTTCAATTGAAAAACCTGTAATATCTCAACCATTTGCAGAAAGTGTTTCATTTGTGTTACAACCTAGAAGAATCTTGACTCGTTCTCTAAGTGAGAAAATTAGGGTTTCTTCTTTGGAATTTCCCATTACTTCTTTCCAAAATAATACCAAGAAATCTAAATCACAAACATCTATTAGTGAGATTTTATGCAATTCCTCATCTTAAATTCATTCAATTCCCCCACACCTTACAACAACTCTCATTCAAATGACTGGTGCTAGTTCTTCTAGTTCAGGTAGTCAACCTGCCTCTTCTTCCACTCACATCCTTTTCATATCCTCATCCACCCATACTCCTACAATCATGGCAGGACAACAAACACCACCATGTATACAACCATGGAATAATCCAGGTGTTGTAGCAATGGCAGCTCCTCTTCACCCACTTCCTAAGCATCCTGAAAGATGGTTGCCCAAATTTAATCTTGATGATGGCCTACCAGCGGAAGAAAATCTTCACAACTATATGTTATCGATTAATTTAAATGAAGTTACTGAAGAAGACTGTGTGGTTAGACGATTCCCATATACTCTTGTAGGAACTGCAGGATCCTCGTATTTGTCATTGCCAGCTCGCTTTATAACTAGTTTTGATATGTTTGAAGAAAAATTATTAGCTAAGTTTGGTGATGATAGAACCATTGCATCTCTCATCAATGAATTATCAAATCTCAAAGCTAAAATGGGAGAAAATATTAAATAATTCAATTATAGATTCAGTAAATTACTCAATAAAATCCCTATTGCGTCAATTCTTGGCGTCGATGTTCAAATTGAGTGGTATATATATTCTCTTCTCTCTAATATAGCCATTTTTGTAGATAGAGCGAAATTAGCTACATTAGTAGAAAACATGAAAGAAGACTTGTTTGTAGAAAAAATGTATAATTTCTCTCGAAAATAAAATCTCTCAAGAGGACAGGAAATCCAAGAAAGTCTCTTTCAAAGATGATTCTAAGAAAAAGCCTCCAAAAAGTATTGAAAACCATGACAAATGAAATGGTAGATATAAAAAAACAAGTTGTTGGAAACTCCAATGCTAAGAAATCTTTCAGATCTTTCAAGATAAATCAGTCTTCTATTTCTCAGCCACCCAGCACTATATCTAATGATGTATCTGACCTAGAAATAGAAATTGAAGAAACTGAGGAAGAAGAAATCAAAGAAGAGGAAATAGTTGAACTAAATAGCATGTGGGATTAATTTATCCTTCCAAGTGAAGAAAAACAAGAAGATTTGCCTGTTACTACTAGAAGCAAAGGACTTGCTAAAGTTAGATAGCCAAGTCAAAATAAAAAAACTTCAACATCAGCTTCAAAGGATAAATCAGTAAATAAGAAATATTCTTCTAAGGTTTCAAAACCTAGTCCACATTCAACAAATTCTCCATCTACATCAAAAACCTTGGTAGTTTTCGACACCATGGAATATAATATTGTTGAAGATATGAAGAAACTAAAGGAAAACATTTCACTCCATGAACTTACCAAATTGAAACAACAATAGAAGATATTTCTTAGAGAACTGAATGCAGTTCCTGCTTCACCACTACTCGCTGCTATTATATCTCAGGCTGCAAACGGTTCAATAAAACCTCCTACTTCTTCAAATAAGGTTGACCCTTCAGATTCCATTCTTATAGGTGATATATCTAATTCACTTACGCCTCCTTTTCTTCTAACATACAAAATTTACAACTTGAATCTTCACAATTGTTTGATTGACTCAGGAGCTTCTTCTAATATAATGGAAACAACAATTTGTGCTAAGTTGAATATCACTCCTCAAAAATATGCTGTTCACATAGTACAACTTGATAGAACCAAAGTTGAAGTCCTAGGGGAAATAAATTCAGTCAGCATCCGACTTTGTTTGAATCCCAAGGTTAGTCAAACTAATTATATTTCAGTAGCTGATATTCTAGAATTAGATGGCCCAATTTTGAGTAGAGTTTGGTCTGAAAAACTCCATGGATATTTTTCTATAGATTGGTCTCACATGTGGTTACCTTATAATGGAAAACCAAATCAAATTCGAGTTGATCGCGAAAAACACATGAAACATACAATAACTGAATTTGAAGGTGACAACGAGCTAGTAGCATTCACTAACAATATTATCGACAATTACGTAGTTGAATAATTTTTAGGGAATTTTAACACTGAAAAATCTCCCTTCTTGGACAATTTTGTCAATTCACAAATTGAAAATTTCTTACAAATAGATCTTTCCAAATGTACAAATTTTGTAAGTAAACTAGTAGTCAAAACTCAGTTTTGGACTTTGTACTTTGATGGTTCTAAATCTAACAATGGTGCAGGAGCTGGTTGTATTCTAGTTAGCCCAAAAGGAGAGAAGATCGTGTTATCTTGCAGATTACAATTCAAATGTACAAATAATACTGCAGAATACGAAGCATTGATACAAGGACTTTATAAAGCAATTAGTCTTGATGTGAAATATTTGCAGGTATTTGGAGACTCAGAAATAATCATTAAATAGGTAAGAAACACTATCCACTGCCTTTCTGCACATCTTAAACACTATCAAACATTAATTCAGGATCTCACAGATCATTTTTTGGCATTTAATATTTCCCCTATTCCCAGATTGCAAAATTCTAGTGCTGATCTACTAGCTAATCATGTTGCATCAAAACTCATACCATCTGAAGATTTTAGTCCTGACAAATTCTCCATTGAATTGATTTTTAGACCATCTGTTCCGGACAATGTAACCAATTGGTGAGTCTTCAATGATGATTATGATATTTTCAATTTCTTGACATTAGAAGGGTCATATGATGATAAAATCTTAGAAGAAAATGAGCATGACCTTCAGTTAAAGAAAAACATTGAAGAAAATCCAATACCCAAATATGCAGTTAAGCTGGAAGATATTTATGATCTCAAGGATAGATTTAAGAAGATAACTAATGTCGAAATTCAAATTTCAACTTTGAAATTTGAATTAGTAAATCTCGATACTAATGACAAGTCGCATAACATCAATCTTGGTCTTGGTTTACCTCCTCATGAAAGATCATCATTCATTCAGTTGTTGAAGAAATACAAAGGAATATTCATCTGGGATTACTCTGATATCAAGACTTATTATACCTCTGTCACACAACACACCATACCCATGATATCAAATGATAACCCAATACAACATAAACTAAGGAAAATCCACCCGAACCTTGAAAGTCAGATAAAATCTAAACTGGGCAAACTTCTCAAAGCTAAGATCATCTTTCCTATTAGATATTCAAAATGGGTTTCTAATCTAGTGCCTGTTAGAAAGAATAGTTTCGATATTCGCATATGCATAGATTTTAGAAATCTAAACAAAGCTTGTCTCAAGGATAACTTCCCACTTCCTGCTGGAAATATTGTCATTGATGGAAAAGGAGCTCAAAGGAGCAACACCTGAACTATCTCTAAGGAAAAGGAGCAGGGAAGAACCAACAATAAGGCAAGGAGTAGCATTAGACTATTATCTGAGGCAGCAAAGGGAACAACGAAGCAAAAAATATAGCAGAGGCAGCAAATGCAGCTAAGAAGGCACCAAAGGAAACAAAGGCAATAGAAAGAATTAGAGGCATCTGAGAAGTAGCTAAGGAAGAAAAGGAGCATAGGCAGCAAAACAAGCTCAAGAGAGATCACCGCACTTAGAATAAAGACCAAGCTCAGGAGGAGTAGCGTGGTGGGACCAGTGTCACAGAACGGGACATCGTAAAAAAACGGAGTATGGAACCATGAATAAATAGTAGAGATGAAATTGTTGCAGAGAAAGAAAGTAAAGTGGCAGAGGCTACAAGAGGAGGGTTTAGACAGGAAGATTTTTTTTTTTGAACAGTCAGGGTTTTGTTTTGTAAGCCTACGAGCAAATTAGACAAAAATGGAAGAATAACTTCTGTCTTTTTGGTATGAGACTATGTATTCTTAAAAGGTCATTTTAAAGCTTTTCAAGGAGAAATTACACATTCTGTTGTGTATACACAGTTCAGTGAGATCCTAGGGTTGAGTCACATTGAGGTTTTATCATATTTGTAACCGATGGATGAGAACCTCAAAAGATGAATAAGACATGTGTTGTCTGATTGCCAGAATTGGTTTGAAGATTGGATGGAACCCTGGCCTGTTTGAAATCATGAGTTGAACAAAGATGAAAAACACAAAGTAATGGTGCAGTGAAATGAATTGATGGATTGTTTAAGTGTTTCACCAAGTATACGAAGGTGCCATATTGAAGAGTTGGAAGCAGAACTGTGGACAACAGCACAATAGAACAGTGAAACCAGAATCATAAATGATGGCGCAGAGGTGATTTTTGCAAGCCAACAAATGGTTTTTGCGTGGGTAAGACCTGGTAAGTGGTAATTCCTTGAATGAACGCGATACACCTCCACAAGCGACACGTGGATGTCCAAAACCACTTATTTCGTGTGCCTTGGAGCTGTTAACTATCGAAGGTTATTTGGACACGATATTCATTGGATTAGAAGCATTGCATTTTGGGTGTGCGTCCACTATTAGATGAAGGAAGCGGATATATCGATTAAACAAAGTGTAAGGGTGAGTTGGAAATGTTGTGGGACCCGGACATAATGTTATATCAGTAGTTGATATTATAACCAAGGTAAGAACTTTATTAAGTGTAGGTTATATAATATAATTGATGGAATAAGTGGATTGGTAAAGCTGTGGCCGAGAACACTTATGTATATTGATACCTTTGATAAAATTTATCAAAGTTGAAAATATAAAATGCATTTCCATATGATGGTTGGTAAATGTGGGCCGAAACATTTATATTGTTATTATTGGATTCTTTGGTAATTTAACCAAAGTCGATATATTGATTTGAATTTCATGAGACGGGTTTATCATGGTTTACAACCATATTTCTTTGAAAAGTAAGATTGACCGTCAGGAATTCAGTGGGCCCGAATATATATTATAATGTTGATATCTTGTGTTTAAACCAAAGTATATAAAAGGGTGGAATGATCAAAGGTGTGGGACCGACGTGATCAACGGATGAGATTAAAGGAGATAGACGACAGAGATTATATCGGACATCGCAAGCGAATTTGCGATGCGATGGATAGATGTGATGCGATGCGATGCAATCACATATCACAATCGGCGATGCTCATGTGATAAGAATTCATAAATCGTAGAATTTTCGATGCGATGGATAGATGCGATGCGATGGATGCGAATCGATGCAATGTGATGCGATCACATATCGCAATCAGCGATGCTCATGTGATAAGAATTCATAAATCGTATAATTTGTGATGTGATGGATAGATGCGATGCGATGCCACTGCATATCGCAATCGGCAATGCTCATGTGATAAGAATTCATAAGTTAAGTTGCGATGCGAAGTAGCGATACAGCCTGGTGGGACCCTTCGAATATCACATATCAGGAGATTAGATATACGAAGGCACATGGGATAATTGAATTGCTGAAGTGCGATAAAGAAAGCGGACGCGATACTAATCGAAGCTGAAACCTAAAGCATTTCAAGTCCGAGATTATGTGGATTTTACTTTGTAAATCGTTTCAAAGAGCAAAAGGAGGAATATAACGTAAAACAAAAAGGAAAGTATGAACGCAGGTAGAAAGGCTCGGGTAAGGACCCGACACAGAGAAAAATGCAGAACTAGATGTTTAGAAGAGCGGTGAAGGTTGAACGCTGTGGGCACGAGAAAAAGAGGCATGGTCGGGCAAAAGGAGATATGATGACACTGTTAGAAACACAATAGAATGGGTCAAGTCGGACAAAATGAGCAGTTATGCAACAGAGCTAGATTATGACAGCAGAAACTAAAAAGACAGTGACATCAGCAGAAAAGACAAATGTATGGTGAACCAAGAGCTAAAAGGGCTGATTGAAATGTTTGATTGTAACTGTAATTTTATCATTGAATTTATATTGTTTGTGATGTAAAGGCAAGTCTCCATAGACAAAAAAAAACTCCACTATAATACGCAAATGTATACATTCTGTTATACTATTCTGAATGTGCTGGACAAGAAAATGAGAAGGGGGAAGGCAAAGAGTCATACCTGTTCATTTCGAATTCCCTATGGAGTGCAAACAGATATGAGGTGATCCCTATAAATAATGTTACCAGCATATGCATAAAGAGGTTGAGAGAATGAAGAAAGAAGTGAGAAAGAGTAAGAAGAAGAAGGAGAAGAAAGAGAAGTTGTGAAGATCTAGAGATGATTTAAAGCAGATATGAAGACTGGAGGACAACAAAGAAGAAGGAATAGAACATAGTTGATATCCAGGTAAATCAACATGTGTTTTCATAATAGTGTGAGGAAGTTGGTGCTTCCATATCAAGTTGTAGCTTGATAGATGTCCAGTTGTAGCTGGTTGAGGTAGGAGTCTCCTGTGGGTTGTAGCCTACAGAAAATACATGGGAGTTGGCGCTTCCATTTCAAGTTGTAGCTTGATATATGTCCAGTTGTAGCTGGTTGAGGTAGGAGCCTCCTGTGGGTTTTAGCTTGCAGAAAACAGATGGGATTTGGAGCTTCCTTGCACATTGTAGCATGTAGAATTTGAGGTAGTAGCCTCTTGTAGGTTGGAGCCTACATAAAATCACTGGTGTGAGGGAGTTGGAGCTTGCCTTTGTATCACAAAAATAATAAGATGTGGTTTTATCCCTTATGGGTTTCCACTTATACTTGTTGTCCATATGCATGATGATTATGTGTTGATGTTTTGTATTTAATCTGCTTAATACTTGATGCTCACATATTAAGATTGATGTTTCATCATATAATAAGTTGATCATGAAATGAAGGTGTAAATAAATTTAAAGGAAAGTTTTAAAAGTCCATGAATGTGTTAAACTGATTCACCCCCCCCCCCCCCCTCTCAGTTTAAATAAGTGTTCAACACTTCCAACCATGGAACAAGTACTGCAATCAACAACTGGTTTTGAGCTTATGTATTTTCTTGATATATTTTATGGATATAACCAAATCTTAGTTCATTCAGATGATGGATTGAAGACTACGTTTAGAACAAAATTTAGGAATATATGCTTATCAAAAAATGCCTTTTGGTTTGATTAATGCAGACACCACATTTAAAAGAGCTATGGATATAGCCTTTAAATGAGTCATTAACAAATCCATTGTTATTTACTTAGATAATATCACTATTTATTCCAAGAAAATAAGCTACCATTTGAACGACCTTAAACAGATCTTTGAACGATGTATGAAATATGGGATTTCACTAAATCCAAAAAAGTCTTATTTTGCCTTGAGAGAAGGTAATATTTTAGGATTCATTGTATCAAAAAAGAGTATTTATATTGATTCAGAAATGATTATAGAAATTGAGAAAATCTCTTTTCCCCACAATAAGAAATCAATGCAGTTGTTCTTGGGTCAAATAAATTTGTAAAAAGGTTTATTCCTTACTTTTGAAAAATATTTTTTCCTTTACAATCCATGATCAAGAAAAATTCAATCTTTAAATGGGGCCATATTGAAAGGGAATCATTTAAATTAATCACAGATACCATCATCAATGCTCCCTCTCTAGTCAGTCCTTACTCTTCAAGACATTTTGTATTATATACATTCGCCTCAAAAACATCACTTGTAGTTGATTTAACACAACTTACTGAAGAACATATTGAAGCACCTATTTCTTTCTTAAGTTCAAATTTACAAGGTGTTGAATTAAACTATTCTGCTGTTGAAAAACAAGTATTTGCTGTCTTTAAAGCAGTAAAACATTTTAGGCCATTTCTCCTAAAAAGTCACACGAAAATCATAATTCCATTTTCAGAAGTAAGACAATTATTGATGCAAAGGAAGTGGGAGAAAAAAGTGCCAACTGGGTAACTGCTTTACAAGAATATGATGTAGAAATTATACCAGCTTAAATTGCTAGGGGTCAAGGTTTTTTTAGAATGTTGGCTGGAGCATCTAGTTCACCAACAGAAGAAGATCCAGGTAATGATATATAGATATCTGAGGTAAGCCTCAATGATATTGAATCTTAATATGTTGATCTCATATTTTACTTTAAAAATGGATATGATCCTCTGCAGCTTAATTACAAAAGGAAAAGAGCCTTGAGATTAAATGAAAAACAATATCAGATCATCAATGATGTTTTATTAAAAAAAAAACATGAATCTATCCTATTAATATGTCTAGAGAAATTTGAGTCATAAAATGTTTTGCAGGAACTCCATGATGGCTTAGTTGGTGGAAATTTTGGAGGAGACATAACAGCACACAAAATTCTACATGTTGGCTATTACTAGTCAAATTTTTTTAACGATGCACATTTTTATGTAAGAAAATGTAAAACCTGTGAAATTGATGATGGAATACAAAGGAAGCCTGCAGTACCGTTACGTCCAGTCAACTTTGAACAACCATTCAAACAATGCAGACTGGACATAATAGGTGAGATCGTTCCTCACCCTTCAAAGCAACATAGATATCTTCTTACAACAACAAATTATTTTACAAAATGGGTGGAATAAATTCCACTAAAGGTAACTAATTTTGAGAACATCATTGAATTCATTGACCAATTTATTATTGCCATATTTGGATTACCAACTGCCTTAATATTTGATAATGCTTGTTATTTCTCAGGCAATGCAATGGCAGAATTTTCTCTTAAAAGAGGTTTCAAACTTAAATATTCTGCCAACTATTATCCTCAAGGAAATGGTCTAGCAGAATCAACCAACAAAAATCTCATTATGATTATAAAACGAACTATTGATCAAAGTCAAAATAATTGGCACAAATATTTAACATTTTATCTATGGGCAGATTTTTAACATTTTCAAAAATCTTAAAAGATAAGGGCTCTCATCATGAGCCTGCTTACCATATTCATAGGGGAATAACTAATTGACATTACCAAAACTACATATCAAAACAAGGTAATGGATTGAGATTATTTTAATCAAACGATAAGGGGTATCATCACGAGGCAACTTGTTCATCTAAGTTACAACCAATGAATGGCATTGTAATTATTTGACCATAAAACCAAGATAATGAATTTAAAGTAGCAAAATAAATATAAAAAAAAAGAGAGAAAAGAAGAATAAGCATATGACCTAGGATTTATCTTTAAAAACCAAATTCTTATTTGGATGGGATATTGAATCATTGATTGGTTAAAAGGTAAACCTGTCAAGGTTATTAATACCTAATTGTAGCAGAGGCTCTACCCATGACAAATGAGGATATTTTAAAACTAATCTGCACAAAAGATCTGCTACTTTATCTTTTAACCTAGCAAAGATTGATTTAGAAAAATAATTTTCACATTTAAGAGGATATCAAGTGAATAGTAATGAAGTGATTTTATTTTTATGATTCAGAGAAATATTACTTATATTAAATTTCATGTTATTTACATTTCTTGAAATATTTTTATTTTGAAAAAGACAAATTTTTAAAATTATCAGAGATAACTGGTTCTCCCAATGAATCACCAATTGTTGTACTATGAAACAACCCCCCCATTTATTTTTACATCGATTAAAGTTGTGAATAATAAATGGGGAACCTTTAAAAATAAAGTAAAGCTTTGGATATATTACTTCACTTTTGTTTAAGTCTTAAAAAAACTTTAGAAATAAAAGACAAGAACCTTTTTCCGCTTTGATCTTATTCCGATTAGTGCGAATCACAAATTGCTAAGGTAACAATGTTGGAACACACGTACAACTTGCGAATTGTGATAGCGCTAAGAACTTTTTCAAGTTATATAAAAATTTCCCATTAAAAAGGTTAAAAAATCCCTTATAATCATAAATCACATTGCTTCTTCCAAAAAATGAACCAATAGAAATATCATTCGAAAAGTGAAATGCGATAACATCTGACCTGATAGAACAATAAACAAAATTTAAAGATGTCAACAAATCCGATAAAGCACAATACTTTGACTTATATCACTTATCGCATCCCGCAACATCAAACTAAACGAAAATTCATGTCTGCTTAGATAAAATGCAATATGTGATTTGTGCAGATCGCAATTCACAAACACTCGAGGTCAATATACATAATATCAATGCTTGTATGATGTGTAATTTGCGATATATCATATATCACAAAGCGCTAGAAATGATCCCTAATTAATTGGGCCGTTAAAAAAATCTCACGATATAAATCTCATGATTAGACATATATGGTAAAACACGTAGAAGATTTGACAAATTTTTAATGAGATATTAATGGCATTCAATGGTTTCATGACTCGAAAAATTTGATATCTTTCTATAGCATGTTTCACATAAAAGCGCCAGGTGTACGATTTAGGTAATTAAACTCTTTTTTATCCTTCTGCCTCTGTTCTTCATCTTGATTTTGAATTCCCTATTTTCTTGAATTCAGGAAATCACCTGAGAAAGCAATATTAGAAAAAATGACGAAGCAAGGAAAAGAAATTGCCCAAACATCCACCTTCGAGGTCACAGATATGCCTCCACTCTTCTTAGATACTAATTGCATTAAGGACAGTGAAACCACTTCCTCGGAAGAAATGTACAATTTTCTCGAAGGGGAGAAACCAAGGGAATTGAAAAAAGTAGCTACAGGGGATGCACTTAACTCATATGAGCCTTCCTATTTCGAGGTTGCATGTTCCTTTTTACACAGGATAGTGGCAAGACCGAAGATTTTACCATATATTGACATGGTGAGATGGGTCATTGACAATGTCGATGTCGCAGACAAAACTTTCAAGAACTCAGGACACGAAGACATGGGTTCATTTACCCCTAAAGATTTGTGCATTATGAACCTTCTGCTAGTACTGTAGAAGGTTTATGATAAATATTTTCTTGAAATTTTTGTGAAATAAAATGAAGACCCAATGAATGTAGCGAAAGAATGGAAGGCTGATCGCATCAAATTTAAGCAGAATAAACTTGATATGTATCCAATTGCACAATTACCAGCACCCCATTGTTTTATAACAACAATGATGTGTAGGTTATTTGCCAAGCCTGATACCACCAAATTTTATGTTGAATGGATTCCCCTAATAGACGTTGTCGCCAATGCTACCATTATGAATTGGGCCAATATCTTATCCAATAATTTTTCCATGACTATTAGAGAGTACATACATAAGAGGGTATTTTCTACTAGAAAAATCCCTGTTTTTTACATGAGTACATACATTATGGACGCCATATGTTTCTGTTCAAAATTTCCTATTATGTGTTGGAAATGGCCTAGTCAAGACCCTAGTCCTATTCATGTCTATCACAAAGCCTTGTGGGAATTTGAATTTTGTTCTCATTTTTATAAATTTTTCTGAGTCATGTTGCCTAGCCACCAAATAATTTTTGATGAGAGAGCCCCTAGGATTTCTAAAGAGACCAATGCAGACATTATGCCTATAGGCAGGTGGTTTGGAGAAGAAACTTTAACTTATATCATATTTTTCGAGAGTCTTGTGTCTCCCCATGTTTTTCCCTATTATGTCCCAAACAAACTTTTGGCCAAGGAGATTGCATATCAAACAGTAGGAAATGTTATAACCAAGCATCTCAAGGATATGAAGAAATAAATTTGGCCTACATTTCCAGTACAATGTGGTGCCTTTGCGCTGTTTGATATGACTCATCTAGTAAAGGAAATCCCAAATATTACCTCTTTGAATCTAGCTATTATGCCAAGAAGACAGTATGATCCTAACAATGTAGTACAAGATTTTACTACTGCTCTTAAAATTAGATCATTCATGCATGACAAATATGATTTTGATGATTTGTTTCAAGATAAAAAAAAAAAAAAATTCAGAGGTATTGAATATGGCATCCAATAGACTCAGTGTAGCAAATATCAAATATTTCCATGAGTAAAGAGATAAAAGTTTGGAAACAGTCCCATTGGACCTGTTACAAATAGAGGAAATCAGTGAGCCAAATCCTAGTTTCATCCTAGATGATGATTCAAAAGATATGTCTGAAGACGAGTCCCACGATAAATCAGTTCAAGATTTAGAGCATTCCAAACATGAGTCCCAAGATTTAGATCATTCTGAAAATGAATCTGAAAATAAAGATGAAATCCCTGATAAAATAATTAAAGATGTAATTGAAGGAATTGACACACATGCTGACAAAATACTTGATGAAGCTGGATTAGAAAAGGCATCTTCAAAATAACTTCAGGAAGTTCAGTCTACACCTAAGCAAACAACAATATCCCAAGTGGAGCAATTAAGCAAAGAATTACAGACGTTTACTGAAAAACTTTAGGTACCACCTAATCCTAATCCTGAGGGATAATCAAGTTTTCATACTCTTGAACAGATTTAGAAGCCACCAAAAACAGAAATAGAACTTCAACAAACTATAGGTGTTCAACCTCAGGAAATCATACCGACCTTCCCTATTGAAGAAATTGTTTTGAATATTTAAGAAATACCTCCATTGGACATTTTCTACAGTCCAAATCATAAATATGTAGTGAAGAAGAGAAAAAGAAGAAGAATTGATGAAACAATGACAACCCTTAATAATGAGTTATTAGATGTTGTTTTGGAAAGACACTCTTGTCAATCCAACTAAATATCTTACTAAACTTTCACAGTTTGCAGGAGCATATGCAAATGCTACAATTGATAAAGCAACATAAGTGCAACTTCTGCTTAGACAAAGAGAAGAAAAAATCCAAGTGCTAGAAAAACAAATGGAATAGGAGAAACAAAATGCCAATAAGCAAGTTGAAATGAAAATGGCACAGTTCCAGAAAGAATTTGAAAGGTTGAAATTGCAGCATCACGTGCACATCTCTGAAAAATATGCACAAATAGAAGCAACAATGGACAAACTCAAGAATCAACCTCAAACAAAACAATTCATTAAAGAAGCACTTGAATGGAATTTGTTGTGGCCCTATAATTTATAATATTGGAAATAATAAACGATAGAGGACAACATCAAACCACTTTCGAATCCAAGACCTAACCTTCCAAGACTCGAAGAGGGCTCTCTCTATTTATGATTGAAATTTATCTTTAATGTTATGAATGTTGATGTTAGGCTAGCTACAGTGATGGTGGTATTGTTTGTTTTGATTGATTGTGCGGTTGGATAGATAGAGTTGTGAGACTTAATCCATTGGGCTATGGAGTCATAAAAGGATGGATTGTGCATCAAATTTTTGAGGGAATTCACACGGCAAGCTAACTACATAGATTGGATCTTACTAGCAGTGTGAATATGAGATGAAATAAAGTAGTGAGTTCAGTAATAGCTAAAGAGAAATTAAGAATTCTTTAACCATACTTCAGAAGAAAACATTGTGATAGTAAACACATAAATAATTAAGATGCTCTCTCAGCAAATGTTAATCTAAAATTTATGTTTTACAATCAGATAATCGATGCACAACATGAAAGACAGAGAAAATATTAACATAGAGGGAAAAACATGACCATTAACATAGCTGAAGAATCTTGTGAACGGTCTCTTATTATTGATGCCCAACTCAAAAAATATAGTCCTCCAATACAGAAGTTTTTACAACATGAGTTCCATAATGTCCAATCCCTGATACTGCCAATGCATGTAGTATTTAACTAAAACTATGTCGGTTTCTCTATCTACTTCAACAACTTTCATTAATTACAATTAAGAAAAACTAGACAAGTGTGGCCATGCAAGGCCCGAACAAAAAATCTTTGACAAAAACACTGCCTATGGAATTTACTTCGGCAGCTCTTCATGAATCCAAAGCAAGTTGAAAGTGGCTGAGGTGGTCACGAAGAGGTAAAGATGAGAGGCTCTGACATCAATGATTTCTGTATCTACTTTGTTAGTTGGTTATTCATTACACAATAGGCAAATTTGACTCTTGGAATCATGAAGAGACCATGATAAAATAAATTTGACCTCTGTGGTGAGCCCTAGTATTGCACCGAGTGTTGCGACTCCCAGGGGCTGCCCTACTTTACTTTATGAACCCGGGGTTCGTACAAACTTGGAGGTGACAATGCTATACACACAGCAGATGCATTCTGTTCATGTCAACCTCTTCTTCTTTACGAAAGGGTGATATTTCTAAGGGTTCTTAGTGAAGTCTATCACACTTCAATGAAACTAAACTAAATTTCAGAAAGGAAATGACAGAAAGGAAGCTCAACTAAATTGCTGAAAATAAATGACAAGAATGAAACTAATTTATTTTGCAGAAAAGAAATGGCAGAAGGGGAACTAATTTAACTTGTTGAAAATAAATGGCAGAAATGAAACTAATTTAAATTGCATGCAACTCAGCGAATTGGCTAAACACACCCTGATCTACCTATCATGCTCCTATCTATGCAGTTATTTATGACCTAATTCTAATTTGAAGAGGTTTTGCTCATAGTTTGGAGGAAAAAGGGCTAAAGAGGCTAATGGAGGGCTTAAACACATTAAATGAGGCTTAGGAGTTGAAAGAGCGGGGTTAAAGCCTTATAAACCTTTATTACAACGCAAGAAATGACTTTAGAGCTGAAATAATTCAAAAGTGCGATGGCAGAGTGTGATGGAGGACAAAAGTTGCGATGTGCAATGTCACAATCGTAACTTCGCAAGTTTAAAGCGATAGTGGTAAGGAATAACAAGAATGAACTAAGTTGTGCGAAGTGCGATGAGTGGCGTGGCGGGTTGCGAATTGCAATATCGCAAGTTTAAAGGAATAGCGGTAAGGATTAACAAGAATGAACTAAAATGTGCGAAGTGTGATTGGCGACGCGATAAAATTTGCGGGCTGCGATCTGCGATGTGGTAAGTTCTGCGAAGTGTGACGAGTGTCGTGGTAGAGTTATCACATCGGTGGAATGAGCAGTAAGCGTTATGCAAAAAGCTAAACTGTGCGATTTGCAATTTTGCAATATCGCAATCGCAAGAATGAGCGGTAAGTGTTAAGGATAAAATATAAAGGATGTGAAGTGGGATTTATGATGGCAACATGGCGATGGGATCGAAGATGAGTGACGTGGTGGAGTTATCACATCCGCGGAATAAGCGGTAAGTTTTATGCGAAAAGGTAAAAGATGTGATTTGTGATTTGCGATTTCGCAATATCGCAATCACAAGAACAAGCGGTAAGTGTTTAAAGGTAAAATCTAAAATGCGCAAAGTGCGATTTGTGATGGTGACGTGGCAGTGGGACCGATGACGAGTGATGTGGCAGAGTTATCGCATCAGCGGAATAAGCAGTAAGTGTTATGCAAAAAGGTAAACGTTGCGATTTGCGATTTCCCAATATCGCAATCGTAAGAACAAGTGGTAAGTGTTTGAAGGTAAAAGATAAAATGTGCGAAGTGTGATTTGCGATGGGTGATGTGGCAGTGGGATTGACGGCGGGGCATGATTTTGCAATATCGCAATCGCAAGAACAAGCATTAAGTGATTAAAGGTAAAAGCTAAAATTTGTGATTTGCGAAGTGCGATGTACAGTGGTGGGATACTTGAGGAGCAAAGGCGGAGGTCGGGTTTTCAATGGTTTTGAATGGTTTTTCACGTGTTTTGCATAAAAAGGGTAAGGCAACCATGAAAGGAGAAAAAGAAAAGTAATAAGGCTTGAAGGGCTTAAGTGTGTTAGGAAAAAGGGTAAGTACAACGTTAAGGTGAGAAGGAAAGGAGGGTAATGGAAGCATAAGAGTAGTGCTCAGAAGTGAAACACACCTACGGATTCATGCACGGGAAACAAACATATATGCTTGATAAAACAGGGAAAGAGAGACTCAGACTTGGTAATGCAATTTCTTCGTGAAACTCAAACAGAAAGCAATTTTGGCCTGTGGGAAGGTCTACCCTGTTCGAACTCTACCGACAGAAATGAGAGGGGGAGGCTTGAACACATCTTTTGGAGGTTTTCCTCTATTTTACTATGCATAAGAAATTAAAAAAACTACAACAGCAAAAAAACTAAACAGCATTGAAACTATAAAAAGAAGATCTAACTTAAATGGCAGAAGCAAAACTAGCTAAATGACATAAAGGAAAAGATAGTGAAAACAGAGAAGCCGAGGCACATGGATTGGGCCCTAACCCATGAGCCTAGCTCTCTGAAACTTAAATCAATCGAATGAAATCAATCTGCTCATTTCATAAAAGAATAAATTCATACATCTCTGAAATTTTGATCACTAAATAAAACAAAAAACTCAATAGCTCACAACAATAGTTCTGATGGAGTCGACTTACTGACTAGAATAGACTAACTCTTCCTAGCTCTAGCTCTGCTCTATTTATTCTATAGGGTAGCTACCAAAAACTCCCTAGAAAATGGTGATTGAGTCCACTTGAATCCCAGTGAACAAGGATTGGGTGCACTCTTCTTTGAGTTGTTTGGTTGTCTTTGGAATTCAAATTGCTGGATAGAATCCTTGGGGATCCTTTGGCTGCTTTTGGAATTCGAATTTCTAGAGAGAATCTTTGGGATCCTTCGGCTACCTTTGAGGGTGGAAAATCCTCCTATAATTCCTCTTTTCTATCCCCTCTGAGTCTTTATGATAAAATCCTTATAAAAATGATTAATAATTCCTAATTTTCTGCACTCAACCTTATATTAGGCACTCAGAGTATGTTAGCCTAAATCACCACCTATACTAGCATCATATAACCAAATAATAATAAAAAATGAAAGAAAAAGAGATATAAGAAGGAAAAAAGGTGACTATTAACCCCTCCAAATATGTCTAATTATGGAGCTCATCATCACCCCCCTAATGAATGGTTGTTCATCCTCTGAGCAACTAATCCTCCTCTTGCATTTTCTTTAAGGCTATGATAGCCCCCCTGATTTTCTGAGGAAGAAGTGTGGGAGTTTCCCCAATGGGGTAAAAACCATTATTCTTTTCTGCATTCTCTCATTCTCTATCTTGTGCATATGTGTACTCTTCATCAGTCAGCCCCAACAACAAATGTGGGCTGAGATTTAGTCCCAACCATTGGATATTTTTGGCTTGCAGTGCCCTCTTGTATAATGGTGCCCTTTCCAATGCTCCCCTCAGTCTTTCTGGAGTATGGTACCCCTTGTTCTTGAGGTTGTGAGGGAGGCTATTCCATATCCTCTAGTTGGTCATAATGCACTCATATTATATCTACTTAGAGACATCATCAAGTGGCCTATCAACTAGTTTTGAGTCTGAAGGTATCTTTCAACAAGTTCACGTTCCCTTTCAATCTCTCGATGGTTAAGGATGACTCCTCTTGGGCTGAACAATTCTTGTATGATATATAAGGGTTCTCTATTTATTCTTCTCATTGTTAGGCCTTCGTAGTTTGCAATATTGGCAAGAACAAACGCTGCGGAGCCTACATCAAAACCACTTTGGAACCCTAGGATCTAGCCCTCCTAGATTCAGAGAGGGATCTCTCTATATGAGTGTTTTCAAAGATATGATATTTAAGGCTTATGATATGATTTTAGGCTAGTTATAAAGTACAAGGGTTTTGTTTTTTTTGGTTGGGGTGAACCTCATCAAAATGAAGGAAGACCCTTGAGGGGTAAATGTGTAAGTAGGTAGAAAATAGTTCAGCTAATAAGATAGGTAAGAAACAGTATCAATCCATTGGCTATGGAGTCACAAAAGGATTTAATTGCACAACAAGTCTCAAGTGTGGTCTATGGGGCAAGTCATCTATGTCAAAATATCTCTTTAAGTTGATTTATGGTATGAAACATTAAAGTGTAGTGAAAGAAGTAAACATATAAGAAAACAAAGGGCAACTTAAGATCAAGTAAGGACTTTTAACCTAGCCTGCTTTCAGCATACTCAAAAGAAAAGAAAGAATAGCTTAAGATCAAGTAAGAACTTTTAATCTAGTCTGCTTTCAACATATTCCCAAAAGAAAAAATTCAATATAAACAAAGAATAGCTTAAGATCAAGTAAGTAATTTTAACCTAGCCTGCTTTCAGCATATTCAAAGGGAAAACATTCAAGATAAACATAAAAGTGGTCTAAGATCAAGTAAGGACTTTTAACCTAGCCTTATTTTGACATACTCTTAAGGGAAATTTTCAAAGCAACTATTGGAGATAAACTAGAGGATAGGGCTAACCATAGACCTCCCTAGTTCAACTTTACTTAGCAGACTTTTCAAGAACATTCAAGAACAAAATCTCAATTTTTACTCAACAAGACATGGGCTCACCAACATTCCTTGACTGATTACACTCTATTGAAATCATTCCCAAATACACAATTAGTGGAAACCATAAAGATAAAGCTTATCAGTGAGATTTAGGGTACTTTGCAGTAAATACTAATCTATATTTTCTGTTCTTTATCAAAGAAAGTGGACAGTATGGAAAACATAAGAAAAATAACAATTGAAGTAAGAAAAACATCACCACTGACATAGACCAGGATCCCATAAATCAGATTTTGTATTTGATGTTCAAACCAATTACAATCTTCAAGTCCAGTGGGTCTTTACAGCTTAAAAATTCTCTTCTCAGCCTAACTTTCTTCAATTAAAAACAGAGCTTCAACAGCCTCAATAGCTATTTACATTCAATGAGTATTCAAAGACCAAACCATTACAATGTGCTCCTCCTAGAGCTTTTATAGAAGAATGAGGAGGTGAAGTGTAAGAAGGGTTCATTTGTTAAATTAATGAAGAGTAAGTGCTTCTCAGCCTTTGGGAGGCCCAGTGGAGAAGAAATGATATGTATTAAATCTTATTAATTGATTTTATCTGATATTATCTACTTATGCTGCTTTTGTTGACTTTGAGGACCTTAGGTAGGTTGGCAATTATTTTTTAAGCTGTCTTTGGCAAAATATCTCTGACCGTGCATTCAATTTGTATTCTTGTTAGGTGAAATCAGTTGATATGTGGCATTTTGAGTCTTTACAGAAGTAAAGGCTTCTGATATTTGGCATTTAAAGCCTTCCTCCTGCTGATCTGTCTACTTTATCACTCTTAAACCTTGATTAGACCTTGATATTGCTTTTGGGCCTTTATAATCATCTTTGGAGCCCTTGAAACCTTTCTACTGACTACATTCACCTTTAAACTGTGTTTTAACCTTAAAATTGTAGGTTTAAACCTTTAATCCTTCAATCTTATGAATTAAACCTTTTCACTTTGATTTTTCGCTAACTTTCCCTTTAATCCTCTATATTAATCTTTAAATCTTTGGTTAAGTCATTTATCTCCAGGCTTTTTGACTTTAAACTTTATCTTCAAGCTTTATCCTCACTGTTCTTTCTTCTTCGCTATGTAAAGGTGGCTTTAAGTGTGTTGGATGGTTCAATGGTATAACCAGCGCTCACACAACACTAACCAAACCATGAGATAAAACCTGGCAACTCCTTTTCTTCGTGATTTGGCCTTAGAGATGGAAATCTTTGGTTTTGTCCCTTTGTGGGCTGTGGACAGGGTTTCCGCCTTTAAAACCGATATCAAACCCTACATAAAACCAATAAACACATTAAAAAAAAACCCTGCGGTGTTGTCAAAAATGCTTTGGAGGCTAGCGGAGGCAAAGGAGCTTATGCAGAGGAGATGAAATGCAAGCAGAGGAGGTTTCATGGAGAGAACCTGTGAAAACCAGGTTTAAAACTGCATACGGCGTGAAATTATAGATTGGTGGTTTTGCGAAAATCGTCGGCAGTTTTGCGTGGTGATTGAGTGGTAAGTGGTTTAGCTCGGAGGGAATGCGATCAAATAAAAAAGGAACGTGTGGCTTTTTCAAAACCAATGGTCTCGCGTGATTTTGGATTGTTAAACCGCGGCAGAAAAAGTTTCGCGAAAAAACAATGATGACCGTTGGATGAGGCGGGGGAGATCCAACAGCCGAGGGATGAGCACGATGGGGAAAGGTGCTCGGGTGAGGAATTAGTGGAAGCCAGGTGGCAGCGAGTGATTGGGAGAGGGGACTGGGTAGTGGGAGGTGGGTCCGAAGGGGTTGGATGGGAAACATCTACCAAGAACCGTTGGATTTGATTAATCAACGGTGGAGATTGTTTAGAGAGGAGAACAGATAGAGGAGTCCAGGAGATGGGGAAGGTGGCGGCTACTGTCCGATCTAATGAGATCAACAGTTGATATTGGTTGGAAGAGTTGTAGTGCAGAAAAAAGAATCACGAAGGGAGGGGGCTAAACAAGGCGGAGGGAGAGGTTTTGTGGGAGAAAGGAAAACCAGAGTTAAGGGAAGGGGAGTTGAGGGCGAAGGATGATGGTCGTCGATCTTTAAAGATCGATGGTGGGGACGATCTTGTGGAGCGATAAGGCAGGGGAAAATATCTAAAAGGGACGAGGCTTAAAGAACAAGGGAAGGCAGGGTCCGATGGAGGGATATGGTGACTAGGAACGAAGAAAAAAGGGGCCAGTGGCTATGATTTTAAGCGCCAGGTCACGGGTGCGGGTCATATGACTGGGAAGGGGCTGGGGTTTTAAGCCCTTAGGGGCTTGAAGCCTGCTTATGAAAAATGGGTGCTTTTTAGGCAAAAAGAAGGTTTTTTAGGGGTTTTTTGAGGTTCCGATAGGAAAAATGGGACAATTTAAACCATAAAAAAAGGATTTTTTATGAGTTTAAAAGGGATTTTGAAGGTTTTTTGAGGATAATGAAGGGAAAATGAGAAAGAGAAAAGGGGATTTTTCAGGGGAAAATGCAGGGTAAATAATGGAAAATAATGAGTGAAATAGGCTTAGAAAATGATGGGAAATGGCCTAAAAAACAGTTTCTTTTGATATTAGCAGGGTTTCTTGGTGGATTCTTGAATGAAACAGTAGTGAAGATTACTTTTTGGGTTTAGGCAGCATCAGAAGGCTTCAAGAATGAGCATTTTTCTATGAAAATAATCTCTTGAAGGCTTAATACCTGTTTTAGCCATCATTTGCTATGATAAAAATTTACTGATGGCTAACACTCATGACTTTCCATATCTCTTTTTCTCTAGTGTATTCATTCACCATCAAAGATTCTAGAGCAATTAAATGCATATCCCCCATTGTAGGATTAGGGTCCCAAATATCCAGATTTTTCAGCACAAAGTTATGCACATAAAACTCTGCCATCTTTTCCTGATCAGCCATGTTAGCTTGCTTGTAGAAATTCATTAATTGTCTGCAATGTTGGAAAGGTAGTGATCCATGGGAGGTTAGAGTTTTGATTTGAAATAGAAGCCATTGTTCTTTGAGGTACACAACATATGAGTCAGAGGGGAATCTGTGCTGAAGGGATTCTATGCATAAGTCCACCATGGTGGCTACTTGCTCCTCTTTTTGCTACAATTGCTCCTTTAGTGCTACATTGTTTGCCCGTGCCTTCTGTAGCCGCTCCTTCAGAATTATCTCTTCGATTCTTTCCTCACCCCTTGGTGATTCTTCAATGATAATTGGGCTTGTAGAAGAATTTTCTGGCTCTCTCTAATTCTTGTCAGCTTTGGAATACCTAGAGGTCTACCATTTTATCTTTGCGCTCATAGGTGTAGAAATTATATGCACTAAGAATGCATATGTCCAAGATCCACCTGATCTCACACTATTTAACTTTATGTAAGATACTGAATCTATTCCACTTGTTAATATTTTGCGGAAAATTTAATAGTATGAGATCAAGTGGATCTTGGACATATGCATGCTTAGTGCATATAATTTCTACATGGTATCAGAGCATTGTTGATTGAATATTGCAATTGTGAAGTGAGTTTGTGTTGGTGGACAATTTGAATTTGCTACAGAAGATTCTTGGTGCAGAAATCGAGTATACATTGAAATGTCTTTCAATGGGTTGAGGTTGGAGTATGCACTCGAGGGAAAATATAACTACATAGCCTGGAAGGACATGATGGAGGTGGTGCTTGAAGATAATGGCTTGAAGGAATTCATCGAGAGAGATGTTCCTAAGCCCACTTCGGCGGATGCTGCAGTACTTGACACATGGCAAAAGAAAGTAGAAAGGACGAGGAGGATTCTATTGGAAGGTGTGAGAGACCATATTGTCTCAAGCCTTCATGGGAAATCCACTCCATATTCTATGTGGAAGGCTTTGACAGATTTGTTCCAAAGAAGAAGCGACCAGAGGAAGTTGGCGCTTAAATACAAGCTCAGAAAAATAAAAATGGAGAACAATGACACTATTCTGGTATACTTGACAAATTTTGTCCAATGTAGGGATGAGCTTGGGAGAGTAGGAGTCCGTGTTGATGACAATGACTTGGTGAGCTTGGCTCTCCTTGGGCTTCCAAAGAGTTGGCATAGCTACGAAGACTATGTCAATGGACGGAAGAAACTGCTGGGTTGGGAGCGACTTTGGTCGGATCTTGTGCAGGAGGAGATAAGGCGAAGTACCAGGGATGGCTCTTCATCAAAGCATGATGATGAAGAGTATTGCGCTTTGGTTTCCAAGGCAAAGAATAAGAAGGGGAAGAAATTCCATTCTCTATTTGAGGCCGGTGAAGATGGCAAAGAGCGTGACATGTCCAAAGTGAAGTGTTTTCACTGTCATGAACATGGGCATTTCGCCACTAATTGTCCACATAAGAAGAAGAACAAGATGGCTGCTAGAGCTATAGCTGGTGAGGCTCTTGCCTCGAAATTTGAGCTTGACTTCTCATTGATCGCATGCATGGTGTATAGTGCATTAGGATCGGGGCGGTACTTTGATAATGGTGCTTCCTTTCACATGACGGGAGATGTGAACCTTTTCAGTGACATGGTGGAGAAAGATCTCCAGTCGCATGTTGAGTTCGGTGAAAATGGACGATACAATGCGACCAGAATTGGTACCATTACCTTTCAGAGGGAGTCAGGTAAATTCATTCTTTTACAAGATGTTGTGCATATTCCAGGTTTAAAGAAGAATTTAATCTCAGTCGCAATGTTAGAGGATAAAGGCAATGATGTTGTCTTTAGTGAAGGAAAATTTTTCCTTTGGTACAAAGCAACAGGACAAGTCAAGAAGGTTGGGATTCGAGCTAAGAATCTCTACAAACTTGAAGTAGATGGGATTTCTATGGAGCTTCCTACTGTTGGAAAGTGTGTGAAAGCCATGCAATTGAAGCTTGAGAGGGAGCAGGATTTGCATGCAGGTAAGAGTGAACCTCAGGATGTGGAGCAGCCAGAAGATGAGGATCATGGAGTGGGAGCAACCACTCAAGCAGAGAAATTTCGTGCCAGATTTTCAGAGGGAGTGCATGCAGCTATACCACCAGGTGAGAGGTGGGGCGACATGCATGAGTAATCCCAAGAGGAGATTTCTGGGCAGGATTCATTGAGATGGTGTGGATCTCATGAATTGAACCTGGCTACGAGGTGCCCATAGAGCAGCAGTAGCATGATCAGTTGGATTGATGTAGGAAAATCAAAGTGACAGTGTCGGATACTAGAGCGCGGTTCAAAGTTGATAGCAAGTGCAGAGTGCATGGGTGCAGAGTTCAACAACACAGTGGTTCCTGAAGACATGTGCAGTTGGTACTAGCACAAGTCGAAAATTTTGATGATAGATGCATTAGACTGATTGAGTTGTTTGGAGCCTTTCAGTTTTGGAAGTGTTGTAGCAAGATTTGCAGAGCATATGCATGGAGTTGCAGGGTGCTTGCAAAGGTTATAAAGGCGAATGCATGGACTTGCATGTCGCATGCAAAGACAAATTTTTCTGAAGAGAGGAGTGAAGTTTGAAAATACTTTGTAGTGGAAGGAGGTATCCCTTTCCCTAAACATCATCCTTGATCCTAGTTGAAAAATAATCACCTAAACTAGGTGGGGCCCACATAGGCTATTTTTAGGTGTATGTCTATTTTGACATGGTGAGCATATTCTATAAGTTGCAGGATGCTATTTGTAGATGGTTGGTCAAATGTGAAAAATAGATGAAATTCTATTTTTAGAATATTGGACGAAGTCTATTTATAGATTGTCAATCTAAAAATAGATGCATGTCGATTATTATTAGCTCTTAATAATAATCAGACACTAAACAACAACTTATTCTCTTGGAGCACTTCAGTTTAGTGCACAGATGTGGCACAGTAACTAACAGAAGGAATTGCGCTATTCCTAAGGGTTTACTGGAGCTAATGCATGGAGGACTCAGTTAGAACTCAAGTGGTAGAGTTATGAGTGAGTTGGAAGAGTAGTTATGGAGTTGTATTTAGTTTAACTTAGTTATACTCAGTTGAGCTATTTGTATCTAGTCTAACTGATTGATACACTAGTGAGAGTGGAGTGAATTAATTAGTTAATTAATTCAAAAATAATAACTCATTAATCAACTGAACAATACAGCAGTTAACTACAGTGCATGTCAGTTTTAGTGGAGACCAGTGGAGAGATAGGTGAAAGGGCGAGATAGACTATCTGTTGTGACTACTAGTGATGCATGAATTGCATCTACGTATAGATTGGAGTTGCCAATGATAATCACACAGTCAATGAGAGTGGGGTTACATTGAATTTGTCCTTGTAATCAGCTTGGATTGCGCAGTGGAGGCAGGCTAGCAGGTGGAATCCATGGATTTGCAAGATTGGTCCTGATTAGTGTATGGCGATTGTACTGTACTGAGGGCTTGTGATAAGCTTTGTATGTTTGTATGAGATTTTCATATGATATCCATGTTACATAATATATAGTTGGGGTTTTCAGCTTCAGGCTTTCCCAGTTAAAAACTGTGTTATGTGTGATTGATTATTTTTGTTTATGCTTCACATGTGTGTGCAATTAATTTTTTCCGCAAAATATTAACAAGTGGAATTGATTCAGTATTTTTCATAAAGTTAAATAGTGTGAGATCAGGTGAATCAAGGACATATGCATGCTTAGTGCATATAATTTCTACAAGAGGAGCTATGATGGCAACTATCTTTTTGTATTGAGGGGATGTGGTGTTGTGTTGTGAGTCTATTTCTCGCCCACTTTCTGCTATCTCTATGACTTATATGGCCATAGCTTTCCTTGTTTTTCTTCTTGGAAGTCCACGAAAAATCTTTTTTTTGGAAGGAACTTCCTGATGTTTGTAGCAGTCTATGTGTTGCTTCTCTTGCTATGTTGTGCTCAGGAATGGAGGAATGTGGTGTATGAAGGTGATGGAGGAAGTTATGAAGATGAATGGAGTGAATGATGGGATGGATGGTAAAATATAATAAGGAAAAGAAGATGAATGCTTCACTGTGTTTCTAGAAACCATTAACAACCTACAAAACAACAAACACAGAAAATAGAGAAATGCAGATGTATATTATTTTTTTTTACTTTTTTGTTCTTTGTTTTTTTTGTTTTTTGTTTTTGAAAGAAAGTGGGTTGCCTTCATGGAGGTTTTCAACCCACAGACTTGCCTTGGGCACCTCATAGAGGTTTTCACCCATGGATCTTTATTCTATTTTTTTTTCCTTTTTTTTTTTTGAGCAAGTGAGCTGCCTCTATCGAGGTTTTCAACCCACAAGCTTGTTCTTTTTTCTTTCCCCTTTTTTTTTCAGGAGGTGTGGGAAACTATGGAGTTTCCCATTACATACACCTCTCTTCTTATTGAATTCATGAATTCAGCCTTTGAAAAAGGCTTCTTGTAAATCTTAAGTCCGTGACCATTAACAAGCAAGGGGATCCCTTCCTCATCTATGGTTCCGATTTGAATTGCGCCATTATCAAAAAAAAATTCCACTGTGTAAGGTCATAACCATCTTTTCATCAGCTTGCCTTTAAAATATTTAAACCTTGAATCGTACAACAACGCCCAATCTCTATCTTGGAAGATATTTTCTTTGATGTTCTTGTCATGCCATACCTTCCTTTGCAGCTGAACTACCTCTATGTGAAGAAGTGCTTGCATTCTGAGCTCATGCATTCCATTTAGTTGCAAGAAAATATCTTTTTGGGAATTTGATAGATCTATATTTAATTCAACTACCATTCTTAAAGTATTGAATTCAAACTCAACTGAAAGTAGAGATTTCTTACCATAGACTAGTTCATAAGGAGTGAATCCTGTTGTTGTCTTCCAAGTAATGTTGTAGGCCCAAGTAGCTTCTACCAATCTGTCTGCCCAATATTTTATACTATTGCTGACAACCTTGGTGAGGATACTCTCTAAAGCTCTGTTAGTTACTTCTACTTGGTGATTCGCTTGAGGGTGATAGGAAGTACAAGTTATATGCTTAATCTTGTGCTTCCTCAAAAATTCTCAATGAGGTGAGAGGTGAATTGTGCTCCCTGATCAGTGACTATTTCTCTGGGGTATCCAAACTTGTATAACACGTTCTCCCTCAAAAATTCTGCCACTTTCTCCTCGGTTGCTACCTTCACTACTTTTTCTTCAACCCGCTTTGTCAGGTAATCAATGTAGACTATGATATACTTCTTTTGTCCGTATGGTGGATTGATATGTCCAACAAAGTCCATGCCCCACTTATCAAATAGCTCAAGAGTCACCTGAGGGTGTATAGGCATTTCATCCCATTGTGTGGGTTTCCCCACCCTCTGGCACTAGTCACACCTGTTGTTGTGAAACCAGCTCCAAAAATAGAAGAAAAGAGATATCAACACCTTAGAAATAAGCCACTTCGAGGGGGAAACCTCCAATACATTAAATGAATAAACAATTATTGGATCATACAAATGACAAAACCTCCTTTATATATATAGGAGTCCATGGGGCCACAATGTAATCCTAGCCGACCTAACAATAATAATGTAATGGCACAATAATAACAATATGGGGGTTACAGGGGTACAACAATAAAAATAAGGGGGGCTACACTAACATAATAAGGGATTACACTATTAATAAGGGGACTTAACATGCCCCTCTCCTTCAAACAAGTGTTGTCCTCAACGCTTGATTATTTCTTGATGCTTCTATATAAAATTCTCATCCTCCCATGTGGAATCGTCTACATGAAGGTTCTACCACTTGCTAAGATACTCTGAAATTGATCGTACTTGTCGAGTTCTTGTTTCTATGACTGCTTCAGAACGTTTTTCGATGTGATGTTGATCTTCCTGTTGTTTCATTAGATTCTGCACCAAAGTTAGGTTATCCTTTGAGAGTTGGAGAACTTTTTGTTGATGCTCGATGTGATATTCCACTAATTTATCATCCATATTAGATATTATTTGATCCTTGAAACCATCCAACTTAGCCTCCATTTCTACTTTTAAACCATCTATGTCATCTTCAGTTGCTCTTCGTAGGATCGAAATTTGTTGCACTTGGTACCATAATTTTGATATCTCATACTGCAATTCTTCCTCTTAATGCGCCATAGTATATCTTTTTGAGGGCTTAATGGGTATGTAATTGTTTTTTGGAGGCATTATACTGATAAAAATTCTAAAATGTGCCCTTGGAATCACTTCAAACTGCTTTTTCAAACAAACGTTATGCAATTTTAAAAACCAAATACACACCTTTTTCTTGCTTTTGAGGAGCTCGATATTGAAACTGAATTATCTCTGTGATTTTGGATCTTCAATATTTGAAATTTGGAACTGAGTTATCCCTCTGAATTCTCTTTCGAATTCCACAAGTCTAACTTGATTTGTATTCTTGAAAACAAAGTTGTTCCCAATCTCCTACGATGACCTAATTATGGACTGGTTCAGTAGAGCGAACTTGTACGACTTTCCACGTGTCACTGTTTCCTCCTTCGGCTCTAAAATTGATAGAAAAGAAACTATAGTCCATGTAATTGTTGCCACTTTTTACATAATTCTAATCTGATGCTCAGAGAGATAGTTATGAATATTTTCCCACGATCACCTCTTTGAGATGAAATTCGAGAGCCTAAAAAAGACCTAACTTCCACATATCATATCATTGAAACTGTTGCGAACCAAGGTCTGAAATTTTGCGATGATGTTACTAAAGATTTCGGCTTCACGCTCTAAAAATTTTAGCTTTTGAAACTTCGTAGAAAAATAATTATATCGAAAATTTCACGATGATCTGTTTGGTGCAGCGAAACCCTAGAATCCAAAGGTCTGATACCAAATGTTGTGAAATCAGCTCCAAAGATAGAAGAAAAGAGATATCAATGCCTTATAAATAAGCCACTTCGAGGGGGCAACCTCCAATGCATTACATGGATAAACAATTCTTGGATCATACAAATGACAAAATGTCCTTTCTATATATAGGAGTCCATGGGGCCACAATGTAATCCTAGCCGACCTAACAATAATAATGTAAGGGGACAATAATAACAATATGGGGGTTACAGGGGTACAAAAATAACAATAAGGGGGGCTACACTAACATAATAAGGGACTACACTATTAATAAACGAACTTAACACCTGCTGCTGTATCTTCTGGAATCTTGATGAAGGGTAGGCCAATGGTATCCTGCCTGCAAAAATTTGTAAGCAGTTCTCTTTGCAGCAAAGTGGCATCCACATGGGCTATCATGACATGCAGAGAGGATATCGAAAACTTCTTCCTCCCTCTCACATCTCCTTAGGATTTGATCAGGGCTTAGCTTGAAAAGGTTTCCCCTAATCCATGTGAAAGGGGCGCTTTTTCTGATGATTCTGGTCCTCTCCCTGAATGAAAGATTAGGAGGGAGTTTTCCAGCAACCAAGTAGTTGTCTATATCAGAAAACCATGGTGAGAGTGTTGATATGGAAAAGAGGTGTTCATCATGCAGCTGGTCATCCACCATTCCTTTTTCACCTACAGGGAGAGCTAACCTGGAAAAAAAATCTGCAACAACATTCTCCTTTCCAGGTTTATCAAAAATAGTCAAATCAAATTGCTGCAAAAGTAACAACCATGTAATTATCCTAACATTTACATCTAGTTTTTCATTAAATACTTGATGTCTGCATGGTTAGTCTGGACAAAGGTCTGATATCCAGTTACATAATGCTTGAATTTGTTCAATGCATGGACAATGGCTAACATATCCTTCTCAGTAACAATATAATTCAGCTCGGCCTTCAACAAATTCTTGCTAATGAAAGAAATGGCATAAGGGGTTTTTTCCTCTAATTGTCCTAATACTGCCCCTACAGATTTGTTAGATGCATCCGTGTGGATGTGGAAAGGGAGAGTCCAATTTGGACCTCGGAGGATGGGGGCAGTAGTCAAATATTTATTAATGAGCTCGAAAGCCTCTTGACAAGGGCCGAACCAAATAAACTCAAAATCCTTGGCCAATAACACAAATAATGGAGAAGCCATCTTGCTGAAATCTTTGATGAACCTTCTATAGTAACCAACTAAGTGTAAGAAACTCCTGACATCTTATTGCTTTTGAGGAGTAGTTACCCTTTTGATGATAATGATTTTTTTCAGGTCTACCTGTATTCCTGCATGGGATATGGAGTGTCCTAATACAACCCCTGATTTCTTCAGGAATTCACACTTTTATGGGCTCAAGGAGAGATGCATCTCAATGCACCTTCTTAGTACTTTACCCAAATTGGAGAGAGCTTCCCGGAAGTCATCCCCATATGGTGTGAAATCATCCATGTATATTTCGAGATAGTCATGGACTAACTCAGAAAATATGGTCAGGATAGCCCTTTGGAAGATGGTTGGGGCATTGCATAACCCAAAGGGTAGGACTCTATAAGAAAAGGTACCACAAGGGCTGGTGAAAGTAGTCTTATGATGGTCTTTAGGGCTTATTTGAATCTGATTGTACCCATTGAACCCATCTAAGAAGGAAAATAACTTTTTCCCTGCAAGGCCATCCAGGACTTGGTCTATAAAGGGCAAAGGGAAATGGTCTTTATTTGTGGCTTTGCTAAGTTCTCGATAGTCAACAAAAATTCTCCACTTCCCATTCTTCTTTGGGACTAGGACAAGAGGAGATACCTACTCACTGTTGGATATAGGATATATGAACCTTGCATCCAATAGTTTTTGTAGCTCTTATTTAACTATGTCCTTCAGATATGGGTTCATCATTCTTTAGGGTTGTCTCACAGGCTTGCATCCTTCTTTGATGTAAATGTGATGCCTGCATACTGAAGGATGCACCCCTTTCATGTGTTTGTAATCCTAAGAATTGCTTCAATATTTTCTTTCAAAATTTGGCATAGCTACTTCTCTTCTTCATTCAAGAGGTTGGGGTTGATTTTTCAGATATTTGGATGGGCCAAACTCAATAGCCTTGGTGGTTTCATAGGTTGTCTCAACTGAATGCACTTCCATCCAATGTTGGCTTTCAGACTCTTTGACTAAGGTTTCGAGAGGAGTGTTAGTGGAGGACTAGTTTTGAATGGCATGGACGATGAGTTCATCTTCATCAAGTTTCCCCTCGCTAAGAATAACATCTATGGTACACATAGGGGAAGTGTTATATAACTCGTCTTTTCCATCCTCCAACCATATAAGGATATCATGATCAATGGAAGGCTGGGCTCAAGGATATAACACTAGCTGTTTAGACAAAGGCCCATTTTTGATAGTCATGTTTCCGGCATAACAACTAATATAAGCATCTGCAGTGGCTAACCAAGGTCTCCCTAAGATGAGAGGATAACCATTAAACTTGGTTTTTGGTTGCAGGACCAGGAAATCTATATAATATTCCCAAGAGTCAATGGTAACCATAACATCCTCAAGAATTCCTTCCAAAGTTACTATGGACCGATCTTTAAGTTGAAAAATTATTGTAGTTTTCCTCAAAGTCCCTTGGAGATTAAGTTTCAACATAGTTTCTTTGGTCATGATATTGATGGCAGACCATATATCAATCAGAGTGTTGGGGACTATGATACCATCTATATGCACATCAACAACTGGACTACCAGGGTCCAAGTATTTTGGAAATATCACCTTCCCCAACATCAGGTCAGAAAGTTTCCCTACCACATTGATGGTGGGGGTATCTCTCTTCCTTCTCCCAGGTTTCTTGAAGCACTTTTATTTTATGAGCCTATTGAAGATAGGGACATCCTTAATGGCCTGGAGAAGTGGTATATTTACAAAAAAAAATTCCAATTCTCCCTGGATTTCAGTCTCCTTTGGGGTGTGCTGACTAGGGTGGATCAAGCGCTCAGGAAAAGGAGGTTGTTGGATCTGAGTGTTATCTTATTCCTTTTCCTCCTCAACCTCTACAGGTAGATATGGGGGATGGTTGTCTGGGAGTACTCTTCTTGGCCTGAGATTAACCTTCTGTATCTCCACAACATAAGCTGGATGGGGTGTTTCTCCACTGGGAGCCTGCTGTGCCTGTCTATTGTTCAGGTTCGGATTGGGCTATGCAGGTATAGGTAGCCTAGGTGGAGCAGAATGAGTAAGCTGAGGTTGAGGTTGGGGTGGAGGCATTAGAGCAGGTAGTTGATTTTTTTGAGGCCTCCACCCTTGAGATGGATTGTTCCACTGAGGTTTTTGTGGAACATACTACTAAAATGGTTGGTTTACTGGCTAAGGATGGTATGAAGGGTTGGAAGGCCAAGTAGGAGGTGTTTACCAGGATGGAGGAGTGGGGGTGTACCAAGGTTGCATGGGTGCACTCTTATTGTTGTAATAGTAAGAGTAAGGTGCACCTTGCATACCTTGTTGATATGGCCAAGGGCCTTGAGGCCTTCTATGGTTGATGAAACAGAGTTTCTTTGGCATTGTTTCCCCACCTTGATATACAAATTTAAGTCTAGGTAAGGAGGGACACTTGTCTGTGGCATGATTCTCTTCACAGAATAAGCAAACCTCTATGAAATTCACTGGACATTCATTTATTGGGTGCTTCCTGGTACATCTAGGAAGAAAAATGGCCAAGGCTCTCTCTGCTTCCTCTTGCTTCCTTTTGACTTGCAATGTGTCCATTTTCAAAGCAAAGGTGTGCATCATGTCACTCTTGAAGTCCTCTGGCATGTTCCCAATCTCATGTTTTATGAAGGTGGAAGAGGAAGGGGTCTTGGATGTACTTTGGCTATCTCTAGCCTTCTTCCTAAATGCCCTAGAATGGTTCCAAAAGATAGTTTTTATTGTTTCATAGGGTTTTTGGTATATATATCCTCCTGATAACATATTCAAGGTTTCTATCATCTCTTCATTGATCCCTCAAAGAAGTACAAGTTTAAGTGAGTTAGGATCAAGAGTACAGTTGGCTTTCTTATAGTTTAATTAAAACCTCTCTTCATAATCCTCTAGGGATTCATTAGGCCCTAGAGTCATCCTAAATATCTCATCCTTAGTTTCCTTGGACCTACAGTAGTCTTTGTAATTGTTGTTGAAGGTCTCTTCCATCTATGCCCAAGTAGTGATGCTATTCCCAGGCAGACCCATGAACTAGCATAAGGCTGCATCCTTAAGGGTCAATGGGAATAACTTCAACTTCTGATCATCAGAGTTGTAGTCATAAGCCCTACAAACAACACCAAATTCAAACATGAATGTGTTAGGGTCCTCATAGGTAAGTCAATGGAAGTGTGGAAGAGCTGAGGCGTTAATGTTTTTCATCTTAGTTTCCCCATCTGCCTCTCTTATGGGAAAGGCTCTCTAGATCCAAACCATGGTTAAGATAGGTGAAGTAGGTTGTAATATTCCTAGATTAGAATGTAACTAATAGGAATATTAATTTTTCTTTTAATATCTAGTTAGATGAATAAATGGGCAAGGAGGCTCATAAGTTGCTTAAGTAGGCACAAAATCCCTCATAATGTGAAAAGGGATCTTGTTAATAACTAGATCAAACATCCCCATGTGTGAACAAGGTCTAAAATGTGTGGAAAAGGTCAAGTTTGACCAAGTCAACAACATTATTATATCAGGAGTGGATCATAAATAAAGACAGCTCAGTGTGAATGAAGATCAATCTAGCTAGTAAAAATGCAGACACCTTGGGTGTGAAAAGAGACAATGCATCAAGATCGAGTCAAGGTTGACTAAATAAAAAAACGTTGTAAATAGATGAGTGGGACTAATGGAGACAACATAATTTTGGTGGAGGAGCCTTTGCATGTAAGCAACCTCATAATTGGGTGGGACCCTTGGTGAGGAAGCTCATCAACTATATAATGGAGGGAATGGCAGCCATATGGCGCATGATTGAAGATTATATTTTGTATGTGGTTTTTTTAGACTTACCTACATCCTTTGGTTTCTTAGCTAAGTTTGTTGCACTATTTAGTGCAAGGGTTTTCCCACACAGGAATTCCCAACTCTTGCTTGGAGAAATTGTTTAAGAAATCTGAGGAGAGAATTTTGTGTTATATTTTCCACTACCTGGTGTTAGGCCAAGTAGTCACCTTCAGCAACAATGCAGTCCCTTTCAGAAACTGTTTTTTTTTCTTAAGGTATTGCAGTGGAGGGGTTTAATCCCCTATATTTTGAGCTAGTTTCCCTGAAGGAGGATCAACCTTTTTCCCGGAAAGCTAGCAGGAGGAGTTACAACCATTTCTTTGCATGATCAGCCATTTTTATGCAGAGATTCAGCCATACAGCATGATTCAGCCATAGATCTGCAGTAGATGCTTCTTGTATTTCATGATTAGCAAGAAACCCTTACTGGGTCATCTTGGATTTCTGTAAAATAGGCTAGATCTCTGTATTTTGGGCCTCATTGATTAATATACAAGAAGATCTATTTTGTCTCTCATATTTCTCAGTATAACCCTCAAATAACTATGTTGTCACTTCCTGCAGTAATTTTTGTGTGCATTAGTCTTGGGGTTTCAGTGATTTTGGGTTGTTTTGAGCATGGGAGGCCTGTTTAACTACGCTATAATGATTTTTTTTTTCTGATTTCCTTTTAGATTTGGTTGTAATAATGTCAGATCTAATGGATCCATGGGCTACATTTTTATGTTAATACTTATATTTCTTAAAAATGTGTTTTCTGTGCATGTATAGTTGAGTTTTCCCATTTGGGAATATTACATAGGTCCCTCAGTTGAAACAAGGTCTTCTTCTTCTTCCCCAATAGGATCCTCAAAATATTTAGAAATCTCTCCTCTAGGGGGTTCAATCTCACTGCCACTGAAGGAGAGTAAAATGTGGCTAGGAGGTGATGTGGGGGTTTTATGTAAGATTTGTCTTTGAGTATTCCTAGTCCTACGAGGCATGAAAATCAGATCTTTTTGTATTTTTTTAATATTTCTGAAATGACATGAAAATAAAGGAAAGTAGAAAGGAATACTAAAACAAAATCAAAACATCTAATAAACACCTCCTCGACAACGATGCCAAAAAGTGGTGAGCCTTGGTATTGCACCAAGAGTGCTGCAACTCCCAAGGGCTACCCTACTTTACTTTATCAACCCGAGGTTCGTAAAAAATTGGAGATGACAGTGCTATATACACAGTAGATGCATTCTGTTTATGTCATCCTCTTCTGATTTACGAAAGGGTGCTATTTCTAAGGGTTCTTAGTGAAGTCTATCACACTTCAATGAAACTAAACTAAATTTCATAAAGGAAATGAAAGAAAGGAAGCTAAAATAAATTGCTGAAAATAAATGACAAGAATGAAACTAATTTATTTTGCAGAAAAGAAATGGCAGAAGGGGAACTAATTTAAATTGCTGAAAATAAATGGCAGAAATGAAACTAATTTAAATTGCATTTAACTTGGCCAATCGGCTAAACACACCCTGCTCTACCTATCATGCTCCTATCTATGCAGCTATTTATGACCTAATTCTAATTTGAACAGGTGTTTCTCACAGTTTGGAGGAAAAAGGGCTAAATAGGCTAATGGAGGGCTTAAACACATGAAACGAGGCTTAGGAGTGGAAAGAGCGGGGTTAAAGCCTTATAAACCTTTATTATAGTGCGAGAAATGACTTTGGAGCTTAAATAATTCAAAAGTACGATGGTGGAGTGCGATGGAGGACAAAATTTGCGATGTGCGATGTCGCAATTGCAACTTCACAAGTTTAAAGGGATAGCGGTAAGGATTAACAAGAATGAAATAAGTTGTGCGAAGTGCGAAGTGCGACGAGTGACATGGCGGGTCGCGAATCGCAATATCACAAGTTTAAAGGAATAGTGGTAAGGATTAACAAGAATGAACTAAAATGTGTGAAGAGCGATTGACGATGTGGTAAAAGTTGTGGGCTACAATTTGCGATGTGGTAAGCGTTATGCGAAAAGCTAAACTGTGCAATTTACGATTTGCGATCTCACAATATCACAATCACAAAAACAAGCGATAAGTGTTTAAAGGTAAAAGATAAAATATGCGAAGTGTGATTTGTGATGGCGACGTGGCGGTGGGACTGACGACGAGTGACGTGGCGGAGTTATCGCATTAGCGGAATAAGTGGTAAGTGTTCTCTGAAAAAGTAAACGGTGTGATTTGTGATTTTCGATTTCACAATATCACAATCACAAGAACAAGCGATAAGTGTTTAAAGGTAAAAGCTAAAATGTGTGAAGTGCAATTTCGCAATATCACAATCGCAAGAATGAGCGGTAAGTGTTTAAAGGTAAAAGCTAAAATATGAGAAGTGCGATTTGTGATGGGCGACGTGGTGGTGGGATCGACGGCGGGGCACGATTTTGCAATATCGCAAGAACAAGAACAAGCGGTAAGTGATTAAAGGTAAAAGCTAAAAGTTGTGATTTGAAAAGTGCGATGTATGGTGGAGGGAGACTCAAGGAGCGAAGGCGGAGGTCAGGTTTTCGATGGTTTTGAATGGTTTTTTACGTGTTTTTCATAAAAAGGGTAAGGCAGTCATGAACGGAGAAAAAGCAAAGGAATAAGGCTTGAAGGGCTTAAGTGCATTAGGAAAAATGGTAAGTACAGCATTAAGGTGAGAAGGAAAGGAGGGGAATGGAGGCGTAAGAGCTTTTCTCAGAAGTGAAACACACCTGCGGATTCATGCACGGGAATCAAACATAAATGCTTGATAAAACAGTGAAAGAGAGACTCAGACTTGGTAATGAAATGTCTTCCTAAAACTCAAACATAAAGCAATTTTGGCCTGTGGGAAGGTCTACCCTGTTCGAAATCTACTGACAGAGATGAGAGGGGGAGGCTTGATCACAGTTTTTGGAGTTTTTCCTTTATTTTACTATGCATAAGCAATTAAAAAAACTACAGCAGCACAAAAACTAAACAACAATGAAACTATCAGAAGTAGCTCTAACTTAAATGGCAGAATGAAAACTAGCTAATATAGTGATAGCAGAGGAGCTGAGGCACATGGATTAGGACCTAACCCACAATCCTAGCCCTCTGAAACTTAAATCAATCGAATGAAATCAGTCTGCTCATTTCATAGAAAAATAACTTCATACATCTCTGAAAGTTTGATCACTAAATAAAACAAAAACCTCAATAGCTCACAACAATAGTTCTGAATGGAATCGACTTACTGACTAGAATAGATTAACTCTTCCTAGCTCTAGCTCTGCTCTATTTATTCTACAGAGCAGCTACTAAAAACTGCCTAGAAAATGGTGATTGAGTCTACTTGACTCCCAATGAACAAGGATAGGGTGCACTCTTCTTTGAGTTGCTTGGCTACCTTTGGAATTCGAATTGTTGGAGAGAATCCTTGGGGATCCTTTGGCTACTTTTGGAATTCGAATTTCTTAAGAGAATATTTGGGATCCTTCGGTTGCCTTTGAGGGTGGGCAATCCTCCTATAATTGCTCTTTGTTGTCTCCTTCGAGTCTCTATGATAAAATACTTATAAAAATGATTAATAATTCCTGATTTTCTACACTCAACCTTATATTAGGCACTCAGAGTATGTTAGCCTAAATCACCACCTATACTATCATCATATAACCAAATAATAATAAAAATGCAAGAAAAAGAGATATAAGAAGGAAAAAAGGTGACTATTAACCCCTCCAAATATGTCTAATGATGGAGCTCATCACTCTGGCTCTTCTTTTTCATAAAAATGTTGTTGGATGATTTAATCTGGTGCTATGTTGGTTGTTGTGCTGGCCATTCTATTTCATCCTTTCCAATTTCCGTAGCAGGTGAACTTAACAGCAAAATCTTGTTATCTTTGGTTGAGCAGAATACCCTGACATGGCGCACACTTATTTGAATTACTAGTCATCGGAGTGACATGACATTGAAGAATTGGTTGGAAGAGTAGGTTGATCTGGAGTAGAGGTGGCGGGAGTGGTATCAGAGTGGAGGGAAAAACAATTTTCAGGGGTAGTGGTGCGGTAGGTGGTATTGGAGTGGGGGGTGCGAAACGCCCTGGTGCCACTATGTAGCAGAGACAGTGGTAATGGAGACTGCTCATTTCAGACCCTGCCGCCCACCCCCCCCCCCCCCCCCGCCCCCCATGTGATTAAATTTATGGGTTGATGGTGGGGCCGAAGAGTTATTTTGATCGTTAGATGTGCATATGGGGAGCAGAGATGGCAGAAAGGTGTGGGGAGTTTAAAGGTGGACGTGACGTGGCAAGGAGGTGGAATTGCACGTAGATCACAAATTGGCGCTTTTGTTATGTGCAGTGGAGGTAAATGTTAAAACTTGCAATGTGTGAAGTGCGATGAGCAGGATGTGACGTGGCAAGGAGGTGGGGCCCAAAATCATATTGCATATAGTAAATCAGAAGTTTAGTTATGAGTGGCGGAGGTAAATGTTAAACTTTGCAAAGTGCGAAGTGCGATGAGCGGGAGGTAACGTGGTAAGGAGGTGGGGCCCAAACTCATATCGCAAATCACAAATCGGGAGCTTTTGTGGTGAGAAACGGAGGTAAATGTTAAAAGTTGCGATGTGCGATTTGCGATGAGAAGGTAAAGGGTAAAAATAGTTAAGTGCGGAAAATGATAAATACTATATCACACACACACACACACAGATATATATATATATATATATATATATATATATATATATATATATATATATATATATATATATATAAGGTTTGCTATGGTGTGGGCAGAGCTGCAATAAAAGGAATATATGGTAAGTTGAAATGGAAATATGATATGGTTGTTAGTGGGTGGGTGGAGCTTCTTTTTAACTATGAAAATTGAATTTTAATAGTTAAAAAGGGGTTTTGAAAGAAATGAAGTGTTGGACTTTAGATTTTGGAAAAATGAAGGGAAAAAGAGGGTAAATGAAATGAATCAGGGCAGAAATGAAGTTTTCTCACCATTACACTTTATCAGCAACACTTTCCTCTATCAACTGAACTGAAAGGCAGATTGATTCCTGTGAAGTTTTGACAGTCAAGATTTCCCTTCCTTTTTCTGGAAATAAATGACTGTCATGGAATATTATTTTCAATATAAACGATCTAAAAATAAATAATCAGTCACCTTGTGATACTGTGAATAACAAGAGTCTAATAGTGGCTCCAGCTGGGGATGGCAGCTCCTTCAGGGGGTGTCAAGAACACCATAGACTAGTAGCCTGACCCATTGAGCTGATCCCAAATTAGAAACTTGATTTTCTACAAAACCTCTGTGGCTGAAAAACTTCAAGCTGAAATCAATACTCTCTACAAACTGAAGTTTGGGACACACTTGATTCGAAAACTGAAAATCCACCTGAAACTAAATCTGGAAAAATGCTCAAAGTACTGAGCTTATTTGCACAACTACCTACTCTAGTCTGGTCAAACATTATCCCATCAAATAAAAATTAGATTTCCAATGTAACCAGTCAAGAAAATGAGTGCTTAACTAATTCTGGTTCACTTTCTTGAGCAGGTTGAAAAAAAAAAATGACCACTCCCATCTTAATTGCCATTGAACATAAGTTTTCAAATTTTTCCTTAAATCTTGCAACAAACCATTCATGGCATAGCGTACTCCTTCTTTAGATGATTCTAAGAGGTCAGCAAAAGGATCCTAGAAGAATACTTGGTAGCGAGGATTCAAATAACCAGCTGAATCTAGGTATATTCTTTGTTCCAATCTATTATGCTCAGGGTCACTGTCAAAAAGAATATCTAAAAAATTTTCGTGATTATTTGATATGGAATATTCATTGTATACCAATATGCTGTCCTCAAGAAAATATGATATATCTTGATTGAGATTGCGTAATTCTGTCTGAAGGCCATAATTTTGATGAGCAAAAGCAATTTCTAGCAATAAAACTTCTTGAGAAGGTATAACAACATCAACATCAATCAGTTCTACATTTTTTTGTTCATGAGGAACGACTTCAATACATAAATAAGTAGTATAACAAATAGAATTAATCTCTTGATCACATAAATATTGCTCGCATGCTTAGAATCTGATTAATTTCTTCTTCAGTTAAAGGAGGGGGTAATCTTTGGATTAAACAATAATTGTTTTCTTTCTCTTGTGAAGATTGATCATGATCCCGAATGTCTTCTTCAGCTTTATACAAAAGAGTAAATGAATTATCATTTGTCTCCAAAGAGATATCTTGTGGATCTACTTTCATTTCTTGATTGATTTCATCTTCAACTAAATTCTCTTAATTATCATGACAATTAACTGGAGAATGAAATGCATAATTTTCTTCTAAGAGATCCTCATCATGCATATCTCTTAGATCTTCATCAATATTTTCAAGGTATTGTATGAAATCCTCAAAGTGATCACAACAATTTTCAGCGAATGATAAATATGGAGAATATTCTTTATAATTCTCATAGAACACTTTGTGGAAATCTTTTAAAGAAAACAAGCTACTGGGGTTTAAAACTTCATACCATTCCCTCGCTTTTCCTTCTAATATTTCCATGAACATCTTCATGTGGCAATCCTCATGCCATTCAACTTTCAACTTCCATGAATGTATATGAAATTTAATGAGATGAAACAAAGCATCATCAACATTCTCATCTTGAAAAATAAGAAGATTTGTTTGCCAATTTACCTGAGGCATTTTGTTTGGGAAGCTTGTAATGTAATCTCTGTTCATAAGAGCATACCTTCATTGTATTATTGAATTCATTTTGAAAACAATCAACAATAGAATGGAGTCACTATAGGTTCTCTACAATTTTGGATTATTTTACTAGTGGAGTCTTTATATCAATTGAACTTTGTGGAGTCGCCAGGTGGATGATTTAAACCTTCTTATGTCTGGTTGTTTGTCCACCATCAACAACCAGATACCAATCTTGGAAAATACTTGAATCATACAATGTTTTGACTGGGGTTTCTAAGTTTTGATGAAATATTAGGCTCTTTCAATAAATCCCCAGTGGATTTTCCATTATGTTGTGGCCCTATAATTTATAAGATTGGCAAGAATCAATGATAGAGGACAACATCAAACTGCTTTGGAATCCAGGACCTAGCCTTTCTAGACTCAGAGAGGGCTCTCTCTATTTATGATTAAATTTATCTTTAATGTTTTGAATGCTGATGTTAGGCTAGCTACAATTATGGTGGTATTGGTTGTTTTTATTGATTGTGCGGTTGGGTAGATAGAGTTGTGAGACTTAATCCATTAGGCTATGGAGTCATAAAAGTTTGGATTGTGCATCAACTTTTTGAGGTCATTCACAGGGCAAGCTAACTATGCAGACTAGATCTTACTGGCAATGTGAATATGAGATGAGAGAAAGAAGTGAGTTCAGTAATAGCTAAAGAACAATTAAGAATTATTTAACCATACTTCAGAAGAAAACATTAAGATAGTAAACACAGACAAAATTAAGGTGCTCTTTCAGCAAATCTTAATCTAAACTTTCTGTTTTACAATCAGATAATTGATGCACACCATGAAAGATAGAGAAAACATTAACATAGAGGGGAAAACATCACCATTAACATAGCTCAATAATCATGTGAATGGTCTCTTATTATTGATGCCCAACTCAAAAACTATAGTGATCCAATACAAAAGTTCTTACAATGCGAGTTACATAATGTCCAACCCCTGATACTACCAATGCATGTAGTATTTAACTAAAACTATGTCGGTTGCTCTATCTACTTCGACAACTTTCATTAACTACAATTAAGCAAAACTAGACAAGTGTGGCCATGCAAGGCTCGAATAAAAAATCTCTGAAAAAAGCGCCGCCTATGGAATTTACTTCGAAAGCTCTTCATGAATCCAAAGCAAGCTGAAATTGGTTGAGGTGGTCACGAAGAGGCAAAGATGAGAGGCTCTGATATCAATGATTTCCGTATTTGCATTTCCAGCCGGTTATTCATTACACAGTAAGAAAAATTTGACTCTTGGGATCACGAAGAGGCCATGATAAAATAAATCTGACCTTTGGCCCTGCTTTTTCAGAAAAATGTTGTTGGATGATTTAATTTGGTGCTACGCTGGCTGCCATGCTGGTTGTTGTGCTGGCCATTCTGTTTCATCCTTTCCAATTTTCGTAGTTGGTGAACTTAACAGCAAAATCATGTTCTCTTTGATTGAGTGGAATACCCTGACATGGCGCAAACCTTTTTGAATTACTGGTCATCGGAGTTACATGCCATCGAAGAATTGGATAGAAGAGTAGGCTGATGTGGAGCAACAGTGGCGGGAGTGGTATCAAAGTGGAGGGAAAAATAGTTTTCACATGACGTGGCAAGGAGGTGGGCCTTCCCGCATATCAAAAATCGGCACTTTTGTTATGCACATCGGAGGTAAATCTTAAAACTTGTGATTTTCGAAGTGCGTTGAGTAGGAGGTGACGAGGCAAGGAGGTGGGGCCCAAACTCATATCACATATCGCAAATCGGAAGTTTTGTTATGAGCAGCGGTGGTAAATGTTAAACTTTGCGAAGTGCGAAGTGCGATGAGAGGGAGGTGACATGGCAAGGAGGTGGGGCCCAAACTCATATCGTAAATTGCAAATCGGGAGTTTTGTGGTGAGAAACAGAGGTAAATGTTAAAAGTTGCGAAGTACAATTTGCGATGAGAAGGCAAAGGGTAAAAAAAAGTTAAGTGCAGAAAATGATAAATACTATATCACATATGTAATATATATATATATATATTAGGTTTGTTGTGGTGTGGGCAGAGCTGCAATAAAAGGAATATATGGTAAGTTTAAAGGGAAATATGATATGGATGTTAGTTAGTGGGCTGAGCTTCTTTTTAACTATGAAAATTGAATTTTAATAGTTAAAAATGGGTTTTGAAATAAATGAAGTGTTGTACTTTAGAGTTTGGAAAAATGAAGGGAAAAAGAGGGTAAATGAAATGAATGAGGGCAGAAATGAAGTTTTCTCACCATTACACTTTATCAGCAGCACTTTCCTCTTTCAATTGAACTGAAAGGTAGATTGATTCCTTTGATGTTCTGAAAGTTAGGATTTCCCTTCCTTTTTTTGGAAATAAATGACATTCATGGAATATTATTTTCAATATAAACGATCTAAATAAAAATAATAAGTCACCTTGGGATACTATGAATTACAGGAGTCTAACATAATTCACTGTTGAAACAACAACAAGAGAATTTCTGCCAACAAATCTCTACTACTAACTCATACTATGAAATAAGTAACATATTGACTCAACAGGTGGCGAACAGAAAGCTGAAATGTGAAAGGATTGACAAGAAAATTTCTGAATCTATTTCTTGGCAAGAATTTGAGGAAGGGAAGAAGGTTGATCTCCCAAATATTAACAAATCTCATAAGGGTATTTTATTCAAAGATTGGGAAATGAAATTAAAATAAGCAGAGAAAGCGGCATCGAAGGCAACCAACGAAGCAAGAAAAATCATTGAGTCTATCAGTGAACAACTTCAGAAAGCCAAACTCATTTAAGAATGTACAGCTTAAGAAATTCTAGAAGTCAAGCTATTAGAGAAGCAATGGAAGGAAAGCATCGAGAAATAGGCAGAATCAATTAAGAAGATAAATAAATTGGATCAAGAAAATTACTGGAATTTCTTGTTCATACCATATAACCAGTGTATGACTCTGCACTCTTTAACTTATTCCACGAGAAAGGTGGTGAAAACTCTTTCAAATGTCTTATTCAAAGGACAAGTGAAATCCGGAATTTTTCAATTGACTCAATGTTGTGAAACCAACTCCAAAAATAGAAGAAAAGAGATATCAATGCCTTAGAAATAAGCCACTTCGAGGGGGCAACCTCCAATACATTACATGAATGAACAATTCTTGGATGATACAAATGAAAAAACCTCCTTTCTATATATAGGAGTCCATGGGGCCACAATGTAATCCTAGTGGAGCCATAATGTAATCCTAGCTGACCTAACAATAATAATGTAAGGGCACAATAATAAAAAAATGGGGGTTACAGGGGTACACCAATAACAAAAAGGGGGGCTACACTAACATAATAAGGGACTACACTATTAATATAGGGACTTAACATGCCCCTCTCCTTCAAACAAGTGTTGTCCTCAATGCTTGATTATTTCTTGATGCTTCTGTATAAAATTCTCATCCTCCCATGTGGAATATTCTATAGGAAAGTTCTTCCACTTGCTGAGATACTTTGAAATTGATCGTATTTGTCCATTTCTTGTTTCTGTGACTACTTCAGAACTTCTTTCGATGTGATGTTGATCTTCCTGTTGTTTCATTAGATTCTGCACCAAAGTTAGGTTATCCTTTGAGAGTTGGAGAACTTTTTGTTGATGCTCGATGTGATATTCCACTAATTTATCAGCCATATTAGATATTATTTGATCCTTAAAACCATCCAAATTAGCCTCCATTTTTTCTTTTAAACCATCTATGCCATCTTCGGTTGCTCTTCGTAAGATCAAAATTTGTTGCACTTGGTACCGTAATTTGTTATCTCATACTGCAATTCTTCCTTTTCATGCATCATAGTATAGCTTTTTGAGGGCTTAATAGGTATGGAATTATTTTTTGGAGGCATTATAGAACCCAATAATGATAAAAATTCTAAAGTATGCCCTTGGAATCACTTCAAAATTCTTTTTCTAGCAATCGTTATGCAATTTTAAAAACCAAATACACACATTTTTCTTGCTTTTGAGGAGCTAGATATTGAAACTAAATTATCTCTGTGATTTCAGATCTTGAATATCTGAAATTTGGCCCTGAGGTAGCCCTATGAATCCTCTTTTGAATGCCATTGTTATGACCTGATTTGGATTCTTCAAGACAAAGTTATGTCCAATCTCCCACAATGACCTAATTATGGACTGGTTCAATAGAGCGAATTTGTACGACTTGCCCCGTGTCATTGTTTCCTCCTTCGGCTCTGAAATTGAGATAGAAAAAACCATAGTCCATGTGTTTGTAGCCACATTTTACATAATCCTAATCCGATGCTCAGAGAGAGAGTTTTGATGTTTTTCCCACAGTCACCTCGTGTACATGAAATTCGGGAGCCTGAAACAATGCTAAATTCCACAGATCATATCTCCCAAAATATTGTGAAGCAAGATCTGAAATTTTTACAGGTGGTTTCTTAGGCTTTCAGCTTCACTCTATGAAAATTTTAGCTTCAGGACCCTCGTAGAAAAAAATTTATAGCGAAAATACCGTGATGACCTGTTTAGGTGAAATTCAGGAGCCTGTAGAAAACCCTAACTTCCACAGATCATATATCCTAAAATATTGCGAACCAAGCTCTAAAATTTTTTGAAAACATTCCTCAGAATTTTGGCTTCGCACTCTAAAACTTTCAAGTTCTGAACCTTCATAGAAAAAACGTTATAGCGAAAATGCCACGATGACCTGCTTGGAGGAGCGAAACCCTAGAATCCAAAGCTCTGATACCAAATGTTGTGAAACCAGCTCCAAAAATAGAATAAAGAGATATCAATGCCTTAGAAATAAGCCACTTCGAGGGGGAAACCTCCAATACATTACATGAATGAACAATTCTTGGATGATACAAATGAAAAAACCTCCTTTCTATATATAGAATTTCATGGGGCCACAATGTAATCCTAGTGGGGCCACAATTTAATCTTAGCCTATCTAACAATAATAATGTAAGGGCACAATAATAACAATATGGGCGTTACAGGGGTACACCATTAACAAAAAGGGGGGCTACACTAACGTAATAAGGGACTGCACTATTAATATAGGGACTTAACACTCAACTGAAGCTAATGATGGATATTTTCCAGCTCAAAGACAAAGTGACAAAAATAAATTAGCCCAACTAAGCAGTCTTGTCATTTTTAGTTTCTATATTGTAGTTTAGTTTACTTATTATGAGGAAGGTTGTTTGAAACCTCCTCAATTTTTTGTTTAATAATCTATTTTTGACTTATTTATTTTAATATTTAAACCTCTCTCATGCATTTAGAGAGGGGTCCAGAATTTTTTCAAAAAAGAACTTGCGAAAGCTTGTACTTATGTACTTTTGTGAATTCTTTTGATAAAATATATGGAATACAATCTACATTTTTGAAAATTGGAGTATGATTTACTGAAATTTCACTTTTGTACTCTTAAAGTATATTTGGCTTGATAAGAAGCAGGTCAATATTGTGGATTTCATGAGCATAACTTATCATGTCTGGCACTATTATCTTTATCTGGTACTATTATCTTTATGATTAAGTTTTGATTATGAGTTTACAATAATTTCTCTTTATATTGTGATATGTATGCAATTTGATTTACAATTGATCATTCATGCACTTTTGTACAATGTTTCAGTTGTAATTCCTTATCAAGTACATAAAACAATCGATATATGTGATATATTTTACATAATTATTTTGACTAACTATTTAGTCAAAATAATTATCTCTCATGATTTCATGTCTTTCAGTAATTGAATGATCTTTATTACCTTTTACTGTAAGATATATTTCTATATCGCATTAATGGTAATTCTTCTCAGGTTATAGATTAAGTTAAATAATTAGATTAAGTAGATTCATGTGTTTGTTACTTAGATATATTATTTCCATTAGTTTAAAGTAATCTTTCATTTCACCTTGTATCAAACCCATCATCATCATATAAATTTCTTTGCTGGGAAACTGTTACCATTATCCCCAGTTGGAGCCACTATACCATACAAAAAAGGAGTCTCTTCAAGGTCTGGACTGGGTGGTTATCCCCCATGTTGTTGCAATGGAATTCCAGGGCTTCAACATGACCATAGATCAAGAGCCCTTGTTGCATCAGGCTTTGTTCAATTTACAACATGTCATATTGTATAGAAGAACATTGGAATGGAGAATTGCATGGATCAACTGATCTAGGAATCAAAGTCGTGATGTCTATTATATAATGCAACAAGAGTGTTTCAAAATGGCTACAGAAAATATTTTGTTTGTGTAATAAAATATTATATTGATAGCCATCAATTTTTTAATTGAAACTAAGATCAAATTTCCCATTTGTGAATAATAAAACGTTGACTGGAACTAACAACCAATTATAGAACCATTTGATGCAAAAATCATCTCCCCATAAGATAATTGTAAAAGAATCACAAAGAGAAGAAGACCCTTGACGATCCTTGCAAATATGTCTGAAAATAATTAACATGGTGCAGGTATTCAAAATACTCATGAGTCAATTCAATATGCAATGATTGCAAAACAACATCATGTCGACAACTCAATCATTGGCAAAAGTGCTTAACAATTCCTTCTCAGATTTCAATTGAGGCATAAAGGAAGTGAATAATAACAACAAAAGAATAAAAATAGACAATCCATTATATAGTAGGAGAAATATTGTAGTCTATAGAAGTTGAATCTAGATATAAAGTGTGATCGATTTCTTGTAAATCTGACTCATTTAGTGCAAAATCATTTTTCATCGCCATGTGGCCCAATGGGAAAATATAGAAGAGTGTCAAATGCAAGATTTCTTTACAATGGAAAAATCATGGAATATGCTAAATAATCTATTAATAAATACCACTGGAGAACATTATGAAATTTTCCATATAGGTATAAGTCTCCTTTATTTTCTATTTGACTAAGTGGTAAAGAAAATGAAGAACAAACTATAAGGAAATTGTAATATAACATTTTATACATGTCATCAAGAAGAGGAAAAATACAAGGTCGGCGGAGGTGGCTTGTTGGTAAAGTCGGACTCGTCATGACGGCAAGGTCTTGTGCTTGAACTTGAGCGAGGACGTTGACTAGTTTTGGGAAAAGTTGAACCTAGGCCAAGCCCGCTCACCTTTTGAAGGTCGGTGAAGGCGGCTAGTTGGTAAAGTAGGACTCGTCATGACGACAAGGTCTTGTGCTCGAACCTGAGCGAGGGCGTTGACTAGTCGCGGGAAAAGTTGAACCCGGGCCAAGCCCTCTCACCTTTTTCCCACGGGGCTTTGGTTTGACAGTGAAGGGTGCACTGTTAAGGCACTCCATGTGATAGGTCACCGGTTCCAATCCCCCTGTGGGTGCTAACTTACAAAAAAAAAAAAAAAGAGGAAAAATACAACAATGAATTTAAATAGACAAAAATGATAACATGTAAGCATTTTATATTAAGCACATTGCAGTTAATGCATAATGTACTAGTAGTTACATATCAAAGGCAATCTAAGCAAGTAGCAAGTTTGCACAAGTGTCTAATTCAAATTCAAAAGAGTTTCTAAGTATTGAGGAAGATGCACATATTTTTACCATACTTTGAACAATAAGAGAATATGTCAAAATAAAATAACATAAAAAATTACTAATATTTAATATTAAAATATGTAAATAACATATAAATGCAATTAGATTCTAAATTCACTTTAATTAAAATATTTCCAAAAAATAGATATTTTAAATTACAAAGAATTATGTTAAGTATTAAACAAAAAGAAGTCAATTAATAATATTTTTTGTTAATTTATAAATCAATACAATATAAGCCATTTAAGAAAAATATCACATTTAAATTAATGTTTATATAAGATTTATCTTAAATTAATATCTAATAAACACATTAAAAAAACAACCATAATAACATAAAATATTTTTAATCAATTTTTTTCATTTTATTCTATTCTAGACATTTCAATACATGATATCATGTTCCCATATGTGTGTAAAGAAAAAAACCTATTTTGTTTTATAATTACAAAAATATTATTGTATTTTGAAGTTGTTAAAAAGTTTCAAACTCAAATTGACCTAATAAAACTTTAAAATAAGGTTTAGAAAAGCATTGCCATCCATATATATACTAGATTTATAAATGAATGGAAATAAAACAAGGATTGCTGCTAAAGGCAGCTAGTCCCTGCCTTTAGTGCTGTAAACAAAAACAAAAAATCAAATTTTACAAACTGCAAGCACAGATTGTAAATTCACGGATAGTTTGTAAACTTATGCTTTTGTTGATAATGAATGACAGGAATCCTATCATTCAAATGTTTTTAAACATGGAATAAATATTTAGTTGCCTTCAACCAAATTGTATACTGAATATCAAAAGGGATCACCACCACTGTTTTTTTTTTCTGACTGGAAAACTTAGCTATATTTCAAAAGCTTTGCAGTAATACTTGACAATTTATTTTCAATCCATCAAAACAAAGCAGTTGCAAACAGTCAATCTGCATTAACCCTCAAAAAATTATAAAACAAATACGGAAAGTTGTGCAGTAAGTTAGTAACATTCTTGGGTAACTCTAAACTGATGCTCCTTCGTTTGTTTTCTTGTGACAAAAACTTTGTAGTTTGTGGCACAATTCCTTTCTTTCTCTTACTGTGAGCAAAGCTTTATGTTCACAATACAAGGAATGGTGACATAGAGTATAGGAAGGTTGAGCAAGTAAGCATACTCCCAGTCAACCAATTAAACCCCACTCCCATGTTAGTAGGAGACACTACTCACTACTCCCCTGTGGCTAGCCCATTGATATAAATATTATGTATTATGAACCTTATATGTTGCAAACCAACCCTTTTAGAAAAATCAAAATGTGACCTAACACATCTACTCCCTTGTGGCTACCCCATTGATATAAATATTATGTATTATGTACCTTATATGTTGTTGCAAACCAACCCTTTCAGAAAAATCAAAATGTGACCTAACACATCTACTCCCCTGTGGCTATCCCATTGACATAAATATTATGTATTATGAACCTTATATGTTGTTGCAAACCAACCCTTTCAGAAAAATCAAAATGTGACCTACCACATTAAGGGAGAGCTGAAGAAACAAAAGCTAAAAATACTGACTTACTAGGTATGCTACCACCGTGTTAAGTTCAACGCATGCATTAGCAAAGTCAATCAGCCAGTATGGCTCATAGAACCCAAAGCCTGCCAATAGGTTTCCAGGTGCATTTTCTCCAAAGGCTGCAAAGCCCAGGCAACCACACAGCATAAAGAAGGCAGCTACTATCATCATAGACAACCAATGTGCCTTTCTCATAGTTCTGTTTTCTGGGGGAGGGGACTTCAAAGTATTCTGCAGAGTTATTTATTGGAGGGAGCAAAAGGGTTACCAGGCAGCTTTTTACCTTTCAAAGGATTCACACAGACAAAGGAACGGTAGAATTTGATCAATACCTGAATTTCAAGGACAAGTGGTGTATATGTAAATGCTAATGCAATGTTACCAAGTGCTTGTAAAATCAGCCAAACTTTCTGTGCTCGTGTAAAAGAGGTAGTTGTGGTGATTCCACCCAGTGTTCCATGAATCTTTCCATTTTTTGCAATTTCCCCCAATGGAATAATACGGTATTTTATTTCAAATGGTGAATCAGATTAGATATTGAAATTCCATAGCCTGTCAATGAATGAAAATAATGGCAGAAAGTAGGATGAAACAGAACCGATAACTTTGGAAACGCTGAGAGCAAATCCTAATGTTGCATAGGCGGAGGACATTGTTGCTGCCACTATTGAAAGGGCCCATAGTTTATGAAAGTTGGGGATTTGAGACAAGATAACCTATATAACTCCATAGAGGATCATATAAGTGTGCTGAGGGAAATGACATAGAGACTCATGTCCTTGTTTGTGGTAACAATTTGATTGCCTGATTGCTCTGCAATATCCATGAATTTCCATATTGAGATATTCTTTCTTTCAATATGATAATGGAGTTGTACTTGTAAACATTAACATAAAAGTAAAATCTAGAGAACATACCAATAATTCAATAAAATACAGAGAACATACCAATGATTCAGTAAAATACAGAACATACAAATGATTCAATAAAATACAAAGCACATACCAATGATTCGATTCTTTTCAATTTAGTGTCAGAGGATGAAGAGCTGATACCTGCCCTATTAAGTGTGTGGAGATGAAGTTCCTGGTCTTAGCAACTTTCTTTGTTTTTTAATTCCCCATTTAACCAGGACTTTGATTCCATTCGCCTCGACCCGACATCACTTTGAATGTTTGAAAGACATTATTCATATTAATGCCATATGCAGTACATATGCATCCGAGACCCTCGATTTCATTGACTAAACAGTGAAAGGCTAAAGGTGTACAACGAAAACTCAAATTGCTTCTACTTTGCCATTGCTTGCGGCTTCAAATGTAAAATGCCTTTACAAGTTGGAGGTGAACCAGTTGAAGATGTTGCCAGATGTTGAAACTGCCAAACACCGCCCCAGGTAGTTCTGTCTCAATTTATCTTTCTGCCTTCTGTCAGCAATAAAACTCAAGTCAATTTACATCAATCAAATGCCAACGCATTTCAAACAAGAACAATTATAAAGATAAATAGTAAATACTAAGTCCATTATTTGCCACTTAATGCTTTTGACATCTAGCTACAGCCACTACACAAACATCTGATCTGATGAACAATTCATAAAGAATATAAGTTTCTCACTTTGGTGAAAGAGGTAATGTTCTTTTTGCTCCTCTTCAATATCATGGACAACAAATTTTGTGGCTGGCAAAGAAAATTTGTTTATCTGGGCTTTATCATCATTTTCCTAATCTTTTGTAGGCCATTGTAATGGCGATCGGCTGCATAGATGTTTGACAAAGTTACAGAGTCTGCACCATTCTTTGGATCCAACTCAAAAAGGCAGTTTGGGACATATTAAAGATGCTAACATTGCACCATTAGGTTTTACTGGCATTTGGTTAACAAAGTCTAGAGCTTCATACAGGCATGCAGTAAGGCCAAGGAGGCCCACCAAGCAGCAATAATGATCTATTCGAGTCATATTTTCGATTCTTTTATTTCGATGTATAAAACATGAAGATAAAACTAGATAAATTCAATCCAAATGTTCAATCGTTAAAAACAGCGGCATAAATTGCTATTTTTATAGCTATAATTCAAACAAGTCTCTGCCAAAAAATGCTCCAGTCACTTAACTGCTCATTAGACCCAGTTATCAATTGGAAGATTCTCTGAAACCCTTGATCAAGTCAAAACCTGGAAAATATAGGTAACAAGCAATTTACAGGCAAAACAAACACCCGTACAACTTTGCAAAGTGAGCAACATGCTTAATAACCAGCAATCAGAACAGGGTTGAAATTTCCGAGAAACCAGAAAGTGGTGTCAAGAGACACCGTTGAAATAAATCCAATCAAATCGACATTTCGCAGCTTCTGAAACCTTAAAGGGTTATGCAGTGAATCATTTGGCAACAACAGACCAAATTACCTCAGACTTTTCAATGGCAGCATACAAATTGACTTATCAAAATAATTCTCGATCATCAACAGACCGCTGCCTTGGGTTCTTTGCACTGCTGGGTGTCTCTGCCTCGAAGAAAGATGGCGGCAAGGTGACACAGCAACTGTCTGTTACCAGTAGAGCAACCCTAGCATGGGTGGTTGGCTCATCTCGCCTGCTTCTTCATCTCTCCCATGAATCTAATAAGACCAATTGCAGCATGTGCCTCTAGATAAGGGTTTGTACCATGCTGGATTTCAGTCAAACCATTGAAGCGCCCTTGTACAGTGTTGTCTGTAGCGGGGTAAGAGAAATCGTAAGGTCAGATTCTCTCTGGCTACCAGTTCTAGGGACAGAGCAAGAACTGTCATCTACAGATCCAGACACAAGTCATTCAGAAGTTTCACTCTTTACTAAGGAGTTCTCTTACCTTCAGACTCCTGAAGAGCTTCATTGTGTAGGGAACTGACTGCCCAGAGAACCAATTCGTGGTTATCAATCAACGGAATGATGCAATTGGGTTCGCCTCTGTAGTCTCTGTTCGGATAAAGGGTGATTCTTATACCCACCGACCAAACCCATCTACCTCTAGGCATCCGATGAGAGCAAAGGGGAATGAATAAGGCCTCGCTCCGGTACGGGGGCATGGAAGCTGGTTACCATACAGAACTCGATCCTGTTGTTGCCGACCTAGCCCTACTTGGAACATGCATGCGGAAGCATGCAGAAGCAGAAATACCTTTAGGCATCCGATGAGAGCAAAGGGGAATGAATGAGGCCTCACTCGGGTACGGGGGCATGGAAGCTGGTTACCATACAGAACTCGTTCCTGTTGTTGCTTTGTAGGGTAATGCTTTTCCTGTGCCCTTGCTAACGCCATTTCCATTGTTCATCGCCCTTAGTTGTGCATGATTCCCTACAAAACCGATCTTCGTTCCAGGTCATAGCTATCCCCCCTCTGTTCGGGGCTGTTGTGTCAGGAAGACCTACCACTCCATGGAGCGTTCCAGACAACTGTCTTCCTTCCGTTACCAGAAAATCTGGTCCAGTTCTTCGACCGCTGCCCTGCTCTTTGCAAGCCATTTTCTGGTCCAGTTCTTCGACCGCTGCCTTGCTCCTTGCAAACCTTGGAAAGCAAAACCTGTGCCACTAAGCAAAACCCGTGGCAGATCACAAGACAACTTGAACATGCATGCAGATTTTAATAAAAATTCTTTGCGGAAATTGTCAAAACATTATATGCTTACTAACTAATGTTAGCATTAGTCAATAGGAAGTAGAAAAATAAGAAACAAGAGGAATCAAGTTACATTTAACCTAAGTTTCGATAGGTCTGGCCTCGATATGAGGCCAAATAAGACCTTCAAATTGTTGATTGGTTCTTACCGACGGCAGCGAAAAACCTGTCTTTAAAACTTTATATTAAAGTAAATGGCTCGATCGCATTTTCCTACAGTGACTAATAAAACACCCAAAAGCGATTACAATAGTCCCTGCCATGCCGCAGGCGGCAGGGACTAATAAGTGATGTATATTCAAGACAAAATCATGAATGGAAAAAGTGGAAAATAACACTATTATATACCGGAGAAAAAATTGAAAACTTGCAACATAAAAGAATTGCACATTTTACTTTATAAGCACCAAATTTTTATTATTTTTGAGATTAAAAAAATATGTGAAATTCAAGACCAAATTTATAAAACCTTTAAAAACAAAAATTCTAGAAAGTTCATGTGATATATATGGGGCATTTGGTTTATTTGGTATTTCAAATTTGTGAATGGATAAAGATAAAGTAGGTGATGCATATTAAGCACCAAATTGAGACAAGTTTTACAAAGAAAGTATTGATATTCTTGAATATTGTTGTATATATTTGTGTATATGAGAAAGAGACTAAAATTAACATATCCTATCATAAGGTTTTTTTTTTTTTGGTTGTTTAAAGGTGTATTTTTATATTATTATCATAGAAAACCAAAGTACACAATTTGTTTTTATAAATTTTCTAGCTTCATTTATACTAGAGAAGATAGCAAGGAGAGTTGAAGAATGAAAGAGATGTAACTATACAACCATTATTTCCAATAGGCTATACAACCTTACAAAGAAAAAAGACGTCAAATAGACAAAGAATCTGAAAACAGCAAATCACAAGGGTGAATAAGGAGGAATCCCAGTAGGTTCTGCAAGGAGGACATCTACTCATGCATGTGGAAGTCAATATGCTCAACTCGAGCCTCTAAGTCACATAGTTGGTTGTTGATTCGTTGTTGGTTTCGACGAATTCTTCCTGCTGCTCTAGAGTTTCATTAAGGTTGAATTGAATAACGTTCGTGTAAACCACCAATTCATTTATATCTTCATAAGAGTGCTCTCTCAGGATGTTTAGGTTGGCCTAAACTCCTTGGAGTTGTTTAAAAATTGATTCCAGCATAGTCTGTGCCTCTACTAAACCTAGTGAGCGATTGCAGTCATGAGCCACCTATCCCACCCTTTCCCCACTTTTAGAATCCTTCGAAGTTGAGCTCTAGTAGTTGGCTTGATGCTCGATAGGACCATGCTCCCCCCTCCACAGTAAGGGAGACCACAATGATAGGGAATGGCTAACAACCCCCGAGAGCCTCTAAATAGGAATACAAAAGAGACTCCTACCACCCAAGAGGAATTACCCAGCAAGACACGCCCGAAAAAACTAGGATCCCACCACAACCAAAAAGAAATTCCCCCACGTCCAAGACCACACCTGGGCTCACACAGAGTATTCCCTGCCCGCACCCTCTCAAATCCCCAGGGCTAATCACCCCCACAAACAACCCACAACTAGCACTGGAGAAGTCAAATGACAACTCTCAAGATAATACCATTAGAAAAAAAACCCAACACCGCATTGGATAGAAGAAAGTAAAAACATACAAGAGTCACTATGGCCATACAATGACCAACTCTACTACAAGCTTGGAGTTTTCCTTCTATGGTGCTTGGTATCAATGAAATCCACCATAGAATAGGGCATCACTCAACAGAATTATGATTGGTATACAACCACACCCACAAATTTACCCACGTCCCAGACCACTCACTCAACAGGACAACTAACAATGACACTAAACCAGTCACCTTCAGAATAAAACTTTCATAAAAATACCGGAGCCAAAGAAGCCAAATTACGTAAAGAACATTGTGTTTCCAGTTTCCTGGAGCATCCCACCACTGATGAAAATAGAGGTTGTGTCACACAATGCCAGGCTTATAGTGACAGACTGAAGTGTTGCAAACCTTCGTTCCAGGATCCCAAGTGAAGGAATAAAACCATCCTCAAAAGCCACTATGGAAATAATTGGTTGATCAAGTGCTTAGTTTTATGCTCAAAAATCAAAGTTATCATATGGTTCGAAACCTGAATGACTGCGTAGTGATCGTCATTTTGAATCTGACGCACTTTGTTTCACAAAAAATGGTCTCCGTATGCTCCCAAAAATGCGATCTGTCTACTTTGCTAAACAAGCAAATTTTGTTCAGGGATGATATGGATGCTAACTAGGCAGCTGTATAGTCTAGTCATAAAAAAGGTATATTCCAAGCAATATTACTTAGAATATTCTCAAAATATTCCCACAGGTGGACCTATGAATGGGTGACAAGTGTCGACATTATATTGGTTGGTTGGTGTTGGGTTGGACCAATGAGGTCATGACACATGGCAAGCCCAGACGCCGCCACATGCCCTCATGCCTGTTGGTCAAAATTTTGGGTGGAGGCGCCAGGGTTTGACCCCGTGACCTCCCAACTACTAGCATCGTGCCTTACCGCCTCCACTATACGTTGGTTCTTAACTATCATATGTTCCAACTTATATTTAAATTGCATGTTGTAATATGGCAGGGGAAAGAGGGGACAACCTCGGTCCATAGGACCACATGCCATGACTGCCGACAGGAGCTCCAATGTTAATGCGGAGTTAAGATCTAAACCCCGCTTTATTAACCTTAATCCATGTTTGAAGGTGCTAAACCATAAGTAAAATGTGGATTAGTTTAAAAGCACAGTTAGTGCTTAACTATGCTTATTAACTAGCGCTAATCACCACTTAGCAATTAATTGAAGATTAATTGCTAAACCTCCAGATTTGGCAAAAAATTCCAGTTTTAGTGGTAGTTAACTAGTTTAGGGCTTAAAATAGTGGGAGAAATGGAAGATGCCATAAATTTTACAATTTTCTACAAATTCAGACTCAGAAAGAGGCTAGATTACCATTTTTGGGTCTTCTAGACTCATTGGTGCAGGTTTCAAAAGTAATGGAGCACTTCTATATGGGTTTTTTCCAGCTTGAAGTTTAAGGATGCCTAGGGCCACCAGAGGGTTAGGCCATATCTGCTTCACCTGGACAGTTATTGAAGAGCAAGAAGAGGTTAGATAGCCATTCTTGGCCATTGTGGACTCATTGGAGTAGGTTACAGGAGAAAAGGAGCATTGTAAATAAGTCAATTTGACAATTTGAGCATAATATAGAGGCCTAAGCCATGGAAGCTAGGTCAAGTAAATGTAGCCCAAGAGGGGTGAACTCCTTCATCAAATGTTAATGTTATGTATGGTGATGTTATGTACTTTATTTTTTATTGTTCAACTCTTCTTTTTATGTTAAATTTCTCACTAAATTGACATGAAAAACACTCATGGGACTTGATAATTTGTAAGAAAACCTAAACCCTTAAGCACACAAAAGACATTTTTTTATAAAATCTGAAAGGGGAATTAGTTGAGCATTACTAACATCCTCCATGCAAATCCTTTTTGGTATTAGAGATCAAGTTCATTAGGTTTTTTTATGCACTAAGGGATCTAATTGTTTGCAATTTTGTGTTATGCTTACAAGGTTAAACTCAAAAGAGGAGAAGGGAAGTTGGTTGAGAGCCCTATAGTTGGGTCAAGAGGAAGAAGGGGAAGGTTGCAAAAGTATTCAACACTAGCGCATCCTCAAGTTGAAGTTGAGTCTTCAATGAGCATGTATCATGAAGGAGAACCTATCATGGCAGAAGATGAGAGAGCATTCAGGAAGGAATTATTTGATATGACTAAGATGGTCAAAGTCCTGTATGAGGAAAGGAATGTCAGGATGCAAGGAGAGATTTCAAGGCCTCCAAGAGGAGAGGGTTCTCTAGGAGGACGAGGTCGTGGAGATGGCAAGAAGCCACCATCTACTCCACCGTCATCCTCACCACCATCTTCACCTTCCTCATCATCATCTTCCACTACCACAACCCTACAATCTGTTCATACACATACTTTAAAAGGAGCTGGTAAAACACCCTTTCTTAAACTTGATGTTAAGTTTGAGCCTCCAATGTATAATGGAGAAGTGAATGCAGAGAAGTTGGATAATTGGATTCGTCAATTGGAGGTTTATTGAAGCATTCAGAACCTTTAAGAAGATGACATAAATATTCAATTGGATTCCTTAAGGATGGAGGGATCAACATTTGTATGGTGGGAAGCAAGGACTCAAGAAGAGATTAAAAACCATTTTAATATCTCAATGTCTTCATCAAATTTTATTGCTGCCATTAAAAGACAATTCTATCCTCTAGCTTACATGCAAAAAGCCATTATGGACTGGCAAAATTTTATACAATTGAAAGGGAAAAGTGTGCAAGATTATACTCATGAATTTAGGAGAAGAGCTCTTATTTTGGGTGTCAGTTTGTATTCTCAAGAAACTTTGTTAAAGTATATTGGGGGTTTGCATAGCTATCTTAGACATACTATTCTCATGTTTAATCCCACAAACTTAGATGAGGTTTGTGTTCAAGCCATACATCTAGAAGCAAGAGGGAAACCTAATGCAAACGAGAAAAGTGATAGTTTCCTTGAGTACGAGGGTAAAGGAAAGAGCAATTTTAATGGAAGAGGAAAGAAAAATGGTTCTATAGAAATAGAGAAAGAGAAAATCACATGTAAACATTGTTCGAAGAATGTCCATGATGAAGACCATTGCTGGCAACTCCATCCAAAGTTGAAGCCAAACAAACTTAAAGCCAAAGTGAAGGGGAAAACTGTTGTAATCATTGAACATGACTTAGGTTCAGATTCAAAAGACGAAACCAAGATTACAACAATGGGTTTGAAAGGTAAGAACATAGCAAGCACTAGTTCTTCAAGTTTTTCCAATGTAACTCAATATGAAGATACAAGAATTGAACTCTTTCATATTAGAGTCATTTCAAAACATACCAAGATAGACACATTATTCGATAGTGGTTCTCAAGCTAATTTGATTTCTAATGACTTAGTTAAAAATTTAAATCTTGAAACTGTTATACATCCAAGACCTTATCCTTTAGGGTCGATATGAAAGAATGAAAACTTGTAGGTAACAAGGAAGTGCGTCCTAAGGTTTGCAATCAATTCAAACTTTCTTAACGAAGTTGAACTTGATGTAGTGTCGCATGAGATTTCAGGGATTGTTTTGGGAAGTCCTTATCTTTATGATAGGAGGGAAGTATTTTATTTCCATGAGAATAATTAGCACTTATTTTAAGGATAGAATTGAGTATAGAGTTAGAGCGCATAAGAATAAGAGAAGTTTGTCTCTTATACATGCAAGAGAAATGAACAGAATAGTGAATGCAATTCAAAATCTGACTTTGTTAATGTTTAAACATAGAGATGTTTTGAATGAGACATTTCAAAAAGATGCATTGAATGAAAAAGTTGATTTCATTGAAGTTGCTAATGTTTGTAATAAGATGTTTTAGGACTCTAACATGTTTCCTTTGAAAGGAGGTAAACAAGATGTGAAATATTTGCAGCAGTCAACATCAAGGTTGAGCAGTGATGGAAACAAGATGTTGATGCAAGAGAGTGCAAAGGTTAAAGAGAAAGCGCCAAAGAAATTTGAAAAAGAAAGCATAGGTTCCAAAAGTACTTTTTTTTTGTTTAAAAAGGGTACATGGAAATGGCGGAAACACTTGGTCAAAAGTTGATGCAAGTACAAGGAAAGACAAGCTAAAAATTGCCATGTCAACAGTGTTCGAGGTGAGACAGTTTTCAAATTTCCTTTGATAGACAACCGAGGTGGAAACAAGTTTGTTTCTTCAAGGAAAACTTGTTGTTATGCAAATTCAGGAAAATTGCAGCATGACGATGTCTACAACAACAAGACAGGGTCTCCAGAATCAAGGAAAAAGACTAGTTTTGTGAAAAGATCAAATTGATGAAAATGGGAAAATTCTAGTGGATTGAGACTGGAAGGGTGAGGGAACTCTACCTTGATCCAAAAGTTCAGTAATGAAAGATATTTTGGGGTCCAAAAGGCTTCTAGTGGGGAGGAATGATCAGGTGCTCTGTTTTATGCTAAAAAATAAAAGTTCTCAGATTGGCTTGGAACCTAAACGATTGCATAGTTCTCGTCATTCTGAATCTGATGCACTTCGTTTAATGAAAAATGGTCTCTATATGCTCCCATAAAATCGATCTATCTGCTTTTCTAAACAAGAAAATTTCGTGCAAGGATGACAGGGATGTTGACTAGGCATCCATAAAGTCCAGTAAGAAAAATGTATATTCCAAGAAATATTCTCAAAATATTCCCATAGTTGGACCTATGAATGGGTGACAAGTGTCGACATCGGATTGGTTGGTTGGTGTTGGGTTGGACGAATGAGGTCACGGCACGTGGCAAGCCTAGAGGCTGCCACATGCCTTCATGGTCGTTGGTCAAAATTTTGGGCGAAGGTGCCAACGTTCGACCCCGCGACCTCCCCACTTCCAGCGTCATGCCTTAACACCTCCGCTATATGTTGGTTTTTAACTGTCACATGTTCTGACTTATATTTAAATTACATGTTGTAATACGGTGGGGGAAAGAGGGGCCAACACAGATCCATAGGACCACATTCCATGACCATCGGTGGGAGCTCCACTATTAATGTGCAGTTAAGATCTAAACCTCGCTTTATTAACCTTAGTCTATGTTTAAAGGCACTAAACCATAGTTAAAATGTGGATTAGTTTAAAAGAGTAGTTAGCACTTAACTACACTTAATTGGTGCTAATAACCACTTAGAAATTAATTGGCGGACCTCTGGATTTGGCGGAAACTGCCATTTTTAGTGGCAGTTAATTAGTTTAGGGCCTAATATAGTGGGAGAAATTGAAGAGGCCATAACTTTTGCAATTTTCGACCAATTCAGGCTCAGAAAGAGGCTAGATTACCATTTTTGGGTCTTCTGGACTCATTGGTGTAGGTTTCAGAAGAAATGGATCACTCATAAATGATATTTTCTAGCTTCAATTTTAAGGATGTCGAGGGCCACCAGAGGGTTAGGCCATATCTGCTTCACCTTGACACCAATTGAAGAGCAATAAGATCCTAGATAGCCATTATTGGCCATTTTGGACTCAATGGAGCAGGTTACAGGAGCAAAGGATCATTTTAAACAGGTCAATTTACAATTTGAGCATAATATAAAGGCCCAAGCTATGGAAGCTAGACCAAGGAGATGTAGCACAGGAGGGGCGAACTCCTTCATCAAATACCCGTGTTAATGTTATGTATAGTGATGTTCTGTAGTTTATTTGATGTTGTTCAGCTCTCTTTTTTATGTTAAATTTCTCACTAAATTGACATGAAAAACACTCATGGGACTTGATAATTTGCAATAAAACCTGAACCCTTAAGCACACATAAGACATTTGTTTATAAAATATGGAAGTGGAATTATCTAAGCATTACTAACATTCTCCATTCAGATCATCGACCCCTCTTTTCAACACCAATTATCCCATGGCCTCAGCGGGCTCACGTGGCCACTAGTTCTCAAATCCACCACCATTGAACCTAAATTCATCGCCCAAGAATTGAAAATCATTCCATTTGAGCTGCTCCTTATTATATCCAACTAGTCTGGAGAGTTCGTCCCACCCCTTTCCTATCGCATAAATTTGTACGCCATAATCATAAATTTACTATCGTGTACCTCATGGGGTGAACCTTGAGAGCAAGTTGCCAATTTTTTGTCCACCCCAATTGGGGGAAGATCTATCATCCTCAATTAGCTGGGAATATGCATTCTTCTCTCCAGGTTCTAGGTTTGTTGTCCTCAAGGCGGAGCGCTGACTGACAACAAAATATCTATGTCCTACCATTTCTCCCCAATTTACTAGCATATTTGTAACCTTGTTGCCAGATCTTAGCGAGTGGGTTGTGATAACATATGAGAACTAGTTTATGAGGGACTTGATCCTGTCTAATTGTGACTCTAGCCTCCAACTATGCATTGAATTAGATGAGGGGGATCCATTCACACTATTTTAAACCATATGGCCTATAATTTTCAAATCTCCTGCAATTTCGATCTTAGAGCAACCCAGGCTCTGAGCCAGGAGGAGGCATTTCTCCAAGCCCGTTATTTTTGCGACGTATTTGTGGTGAATTCACAAAATCCAATGTATATTCCCATGGGGAGCCTTGGGAGTCACAGATCACCCCGTTAAATCCCCTAGGGTTTGGATTGCCTTTATAGGCCCCATCGAAGTTGATCTTGGTAAAACCCCTTAGGTCTTGTGACGAAATATGGCGAAGGTACTTGGGTGGTTGTCACAGTTGAGGATGACTGAAATTTCATCTCGAGGGACAAGTTGAGAGAGGATAAAATCCCTGCTTCAGATGACTCTGCCTTGCAATCCTCGTCGTCCCATTTTTCTGCCAGGATAGTTTCACATAGATTTATTTTATTGTTTTCCATATGGACGAAATTGAGAGAGCCTAATTATGGAAAATGACTCAGTTATGTTCCTTGAAAGTATTTCAAAGGAGGAAGCCCAAGACTAGGATCCAAAATTTGTTTGCTATAGGATTTTTGAAGCACTCTCTTTGCCAATTGACACTTATAACAATTAGATCCTGCCTATCCCGATCCAATGGTCCAAATAGAATTACCTCCTATGTCCACATCGCTTCTGCAATCGGGAAGGTGCTCAAAAGATGATTCATTGTCTCCTCATGTTGTTTACACATCGAACATTGGGATGGACTAACAAAGCCTTTTATGATCAACTGATCCCAAGTTAAAATGTGTTTGTGTCCCACCAACCAAAGGAAATGCGAGACTTTTGGCCATACACTAACAAAATATCCCTTGAACATTACATGCTCTTTTTAAGATTACATTTCCATGAGCATGTAATCGATTTCATGGCAATCAAGAGGATATTTTGGGAAATGTTAATGTTTTTTAAGAGTTCATGATGTTGATGTACAATTATTATTCTATTATTTTATCGATATCATGATGACATATTTTTTAAATAAATAATAGTGTACACACATGTATATAATTAAATGTTAACATATTTTGATTCCGTCTAATATTTTCGCAATAAATCCACCCTCTTCTTCCCTGTTAGGAGATGTGTTAAATCCAACATCACAAGTATTCAATTTTTCACTTATGTTTCAAGTTATAAATTGAAGTGAAAGTTTCATTAAAAAATGAGATCTAGATCTTGAATTATTTTACAGTTTTAAAATTTTTGAATTTTATGTTGTGGAGATGATTTCCGTCCTCTAAGGACTTTAGCGACAGAGTGTTGATGGAGACAGGAACATCCAAACAATTTGAACAAGAATTTTTCTAACAATTCTTTTAATATTATTTCATTAGTTTATGCATTTTCATTATATATATATATATATATATATATATATATATATATATATATATATATATATATATATATATATATATATATGCATTTGTACATGTATATTGTATAGTTTATCGTGGAGGATGCATTGATGCAGGGCTAACACAGGACAATCGAGGGGGAACTACATGAGGTATTGCATGAAATTTTCATTTTTTTTCATTTAGTTTGTTTTATTGAAGTTCTACATTCTCATTCAATTTTAAAACATTAAATTTTAAGTTTAATACATGTAATATAAATTTCTTATACATGTGTACATATATATGTATATGCAATTAGGGCCAACACGAGACAATGGAGGGAGAACTACATGAAGTATATATATATATATATATATATATATATATATATATATATATATATATTCATTTTGTTTTTTTATGAAGCTCTGCATTCTCATTCAATTTTAAAACATTAAATTTTAATGTTTACAAGTTGTCGTTCCCCATTCTTCGGATGATAGCACAAGGAGGCTACTGGAAAATACATTGCAGCCAAATTCTCTATTTGGTTGATGCACGTGCAACATTTTATTTGATCTAGTCTTTTTATAACTTAAACATGTGTCATATTTACATTTCTATATAATTTGATTCTTGTAACACTTGAAACATTGTTATATTTACTTTTATTGTTCATGATATAAATTTTGGACATATTTTACCTTTTGGATAGTTGAACTACATTTACTTTTATTGAATGATTTTAAATTTTGGATAGTTGTTACATTTGGAATGTGATCACATATTGTTATATAATGTTAACTTAGATCATCTTAGATTATGTTTTGTTTTTAAAACTTTTTGTTTTGTCACTTGTTATTTAAAATGAATCTAGATTAAAATTGAAACTTACAAAACACATGTGGTACATTTTATGCATTTGAACATGTGTGGATGTTATATAATTAAGTGTAAATGTCTATTAAAGTTGATATTTAGGTACATTTTTCATGATCATGTTTCATTTAAAACAATCATATCTATATTTTTACATATTTAAGTTCATGAATATATGTAACAATGATTGAAGTATATTTGCATTTAGTTGTTACATTTTTCATACATGATGACATAATGGTGAAAATGTGAAGTTAGGTTACACTTTTTGCACTTTTATGAGATAAAATATCATTTTTAGAAGTTCTTCTACTTTCAGCAAGCCAAAAAAAAGTTATGTTTAAAATTTAATTTTAAGATAAAAATAAAACTTGTCAGAAATTTTATTAGCATTCTATTACTTATTTTTTGGAATTTTTTGATTCACATTTGTTATGTCAACTTAACAATTATTTGAGTGTGTTTTCTTTAACAATCAAGGGATTCATAAAAAGTCATGTTGAGAAGCATTGGTGTATTCTTTGAAAACTTGATGTTTTTGAGAAAACGAACGTGTTACAATAATCTAGACAGATTCTACTTCGGTATTGTTATATTTACGCAACCAACTAAGAGTTTTTTGAACTGAAACAATATGAAAAAAATGCATATTTTGAATATGTTTCGGTCCGCGTCAATTTTTTCAACATATTAGTTACAAACTAAAAATCAAAAAACTACCTATTACAAACGACGAACCAATGTAATGCACCATATTTTTTTTTTAAAGTGTATTGTGGGAGATACATAATTTTGATTTCACTGAATCAGAATGACCTTTAGAAATTTTTTGCACCCATTTTATTACAAAAATATTTAAAATTAATAAATATCTATGGAATTCCATAAACGTTATATCTCGTGAAAGTAGATTGAATTCTGCAAATGCTAGTCTTGGTTATGAAAGTTAATTCATAAAATTTGATGGATTTTAACCATTCCAAAGTTGAAGAAATGTGTTCAGAGCCGCACTGTAGCGTAGTTGTAAACATTTTAGTTCGGCCGAAATTTTGTAGCAATTCGGCCGAACTTTTTTCTGCTGCTCTGTCCCGTTATTTTTAACGACAAAAAAGTTCGGCCAAACTTTTTCTTGAAAATTCCTTCGGCCGGAAAAATGATCAATGATTTTCCAATATTGTTCATTGAAAGAGCTACCACATATATTGGTCTACGCATGTGAGAAACTTTGGCAGTTTTGAAATTGTAAAAAGAAACTTGTTTCAACACATATTTACATAACTGAGACCTAGATCTAGCATCACTAAAAGCATAGATACATGGTATTTTAATAATAGAAAGAGAATTCTTCGGATGTTTTCAGTCTGGTATTTATGTTTTCAAGAATAAAATGTGATAAACTACTTGTAGTTAGCAATTTTGATCTGATAGCAGAGGGGCTACAATCAGTATTCCTCGATTTTACAAATGCAGCAACTCCACTTACATGCAGAGTCGCCATGGATGTTCCAGATAAGATGTTAAACTGGGAAGGAATCATCCTAGCAAGAACCGTGTCGGAAGATTCCTTGGTGGGAATCCATGCAGCAAGTATGTTCACACCTGATGTGTTTATGTATAGTTGCAAGTTTTAGTAAAAATACTCATATTTTGATATTATTTAAAAGAACTCATGTTGCGATCATCTTCAAGTCAGTAAAGCTAGATCGAAGAAGGACATTCAACATTTTAGCCCATTGATATCTCAGGAGTTTTGACTATTTAACTTTTAGAATATATATTTTAAATCTTTTGATAATTTAATTTTTAGTAAGAAACTAAACATTAAAAAATTATAATTTAAACTTTTGAAAATAAATTAAGTTTATTCGTTTATGAAAAAATGAAAAATCTTAATTAAAAAATAAAAAATAAAATCAAACATGTTAGATAGCATGCAACCCACCTTCTCCCTTTGGGAATCCTATACTATCAAATATATTTCCATCTAGCAATCCCATACTATAAAATATAAAAGAAACGTAAGTGTACTTAAATATGTTTTAGTGTTTAACCTAGACCAAAAAATACTTATGGCCCGAAATAAAAGAGATAATACCGGAAATACAGACTCGCTAGAGATGGAATAATACAATATATTTCAGCGTTTAACCGAGACAAAAATACTTCTGGCCGAAAATACAAGAGACAGTACCAGAAATACAGACTCACCGGAGATGGAACGATACAGTAAAGAGAGATACAAATCCAACTCTATTTTTTCAAAAGTGGAGTTCCCCTAGTAATGGCCACGGGGAAGTATTGTCATTATAGAAGAGTTGGGAAAATCAGAATTATAATGGGACATGGTTATGACAACTTCTCGTCGATATTATATTGTCAAGGCTACAATAAATAGTGTAGTTATAAATTTGTGTTATGGGGATTATATAATAAGGAACTGATCCAAGCTTCCTTTACGATATAATACACAACCAAGAAGATAGAACCTACAAAAGCATTCGATCATTACTAATAGTAGTAGAGGTATTCCCCCATGTCAAGTTGTTAGGGGCCGACCGGGGGATCATATTAGCTAGTCTCTAGTGGGAAGCAATTGAGGAGCAGTTACTCAATCCCTCTTCCTAAACCTACTGGAGCATAAGATACTTTCCTTAGTAAGTCTTTAGGTGGGGAGTAATACCAAGCTAAGTAAGGCAAAAAACTCGGGTATGGTTCTTATCTCCTTGGCCTTGGCCTCGACATTCCTATTCTTTCTCTACCATCTTCCTTTGTCTCTTTTGTTGTTTTTTATACAACGAAGTATACTAGATAATTACATTCTATAAGTTACTAATAAGCTCCCATAAATAATAAGCGTCATAAATCGTTAATAATTTAAATGGTGAGGATTATTAAATTTGTGGCGGTCAATTAGTCAGGGTGGTGTCCATCTCTTAAAGTCGAGGAGACTCAGTCCCTTTTGGTATAGTCGATCCCTAGGAACCCATAAGCATAAATCCCAATTGTCTCATAATCAGTTCTTCTCAATGTTTCCGCCAGAACAACACATCATAGCAGAGTGAAAAAAACAAAATAATAAAGAAGATAGTAGGAGAAATAACTTGGGAGTATGCTCGGAGGTTCCGAGACCAGATGGGAAAACTTACCTTCTGGATCCCAGAAAATACAACGAATTTGTTGGTGTTTTTTTATTCCTTATAACTGGAAGATTCAAGTTGATACAAATTGTAACAAACAAATGCAAAAATCAATAATCCAATTATCAATAATTTGTATAGACAATTTATAAATTTAATTTTTTAACTCTCTGTAAATTTTATTTCATATCGTTATCTTAATATTTTGAATGTGGGGTACCTTTGAGAATTTCATAGATGAAAATGGAGAATTTAAGTGCATGAATTCCCCTAGTGATGAGAGAGTTGAACGAGTGAGGTGCTTGTTGTCCTTTTCGAGCTTCTAACATTTCATTTCGTGGAGAAAAAGTCATGTATAAGGAAACGACCTTCACAAAAAAAATATCTAAACCAAGATTTAGCATGAGAATATGTGACCGACATCAATGAAAGTATTTTCTGAAGAGGTATTTAGCAACAATATGCATATTGTATATAGAGATAGAGTTTGTTTTTATTTGTACATTCTTATTTTAATTACATATTTTATAATATAAGTAAAATCAATATAACTCAATTGTTTAATTGCACTCCTGCACACGATATTATAGGATTAAAGCCATAGGATTTTACTCTGGTCATCAGCAAATGAAAGCCTAATATTATATTTGGATTTATTACAGTAGAGTGTGTCGTGATGAGATAGAAGGAACTTTATCAAAATATATAGACATTCATGGCTTAGATACTTATCTTGCTATCTTAATAGACTTAGAGAAAAATAACAACATTGGGGAAAGAACAAGCTAGAATGAAACTATGATAAAAACATTCCAAATAAATATAGGAAAGTTTCTGTAAAATGAAAACATTTTCATGCAATCTTACGAGTTCCTCTTTCCAATTGTATTGTTTCATTGCAAGTTCTTTGAAACAAATTCTGTTTAGATTCTTGCACTCCCTAAGTGCCTGGAAAGCATTACAGGCGATACTCTGCATGTTCATGGAAAACATTGCATGCGGAGAAAGTAATTGAACCATAAGCAACAACCCTAATAGTTGCATTTGATTGAGATCAGGCCCGGTTCCAGTAATGGAAGTAGAATCATTTGACCTTGTTTTCATCTTACACTAATACGAATCAAATGTTGAAATATTAAAGTCACTGCCAGCCTTGGGCAAGAAGAAAAAGAGTACAAGGCAGCAAAATCAGAATTTTGAGTGCACAACACTCTGTATTTAAGAAGAATGATGGAGAACTGTAAGGATGATTTTAATTCTTGATGGGCCGCAGCCACAGATAGCAGATGAAATTAATTTTGTGATGGGCAGAGCTGTTTTGAAGAAGAAATGGAGAAAGTCGTAGTTCTGAACTACGGAGGAGCAGAGTAAATTAAAGACAGTCACCTCGGGCTTTAAAGCCCTCAACAACCAAATTTTCTTTTTTGAAGCAGTGTCTTGTTGATGAAGAGTTCGTGATGTGACGCGATCGCAATCGCAATACATATGTTCTAAAACCAAGTGTCTTGTTGATATGGGAGAGTTCCACAAGCGGAACGTTTTAATACAAACAAAACATATATTATAAATCGCCCCCACCGTTGCCCCACCACAGCAGCGGAGGCCCGTGGGTCCACTTGACCACGTGGCGATGTCTTAATGGAATCGCAAGCTTCAATCGCAAGGATCAATCGGCGGTCTTTTGTTAAGAGCCCCGATTGAAGGCCGGACCCGATCCGGTTTTATGCCACAGTTTAATTGCCAATCGCATCTAGTTCCTTAATCACAATCGGAACTTTTGTTTGAGGTTCGTTTATTGTTAAAGCGCGGACCCGATGGAGTTTATGAAGAGGAGTTTAATGGGCAATCGCATCCGGTTGTTCAATCGCAATCGTAAGGTTTTATGTGTTGGGCCCGATTGCACTTTTTGAAGTGGCGGACCCGATGGACCTATTATGGCGTAGTTTATTATTTGAATCGCGTCTGTTGTGTAATCGCAATCGGAACTTTCCGATTGATCGCATGTCCTTTGCTTTGTGCTCCGATTGAAGTTTCGGACCCGATCCATACTATAGGCCAGAGTTCATATGACTCATCACATCCGATAGTCAATCGCAATCGGAGTTTTTTTTTTGTTTGTGCGATTGTTTGTTTAAATCGCGGACCCGATTGTTCTATACATTGAATTTAAATGTTTTGACCGTGCGTTCAAAGCAGGGCCTGCATATATTTTATTTTAAATAGACTTTGTTTAAATTCTTATATGGTTTGTGTTGTAATGTTTTAAAATTGTGCGGCATATAAAAAGCCAAAAGGCCAGCGAGCCTGTGTAATGTTATTTTTGTTTTTCGCACAACAGAGTGGAGCAAAAGGAAAACACAGCAGTGTTGTAGTGTTTTTGAAGAGAGACAGAGATTTGTTTTTTGTGGAGCACTGCGTCTGTAGCAGTCCCTATTTATATTTTGTGAATCCCTCACTGTTGAGGAAGAAATATGTAATAGTTTTTTGTTTAATGGAATTCAAGAAAGCATTTTAATGCCATCTCTCTGTCCAGAAGAAAATTTTTGTTTGTAACTTCTCTGTGTTGTAGAGGGGAGTTTATTCTCTCCACTGTTTGTTTGGAATTTCCAAAATTCCAACATGGTATCGAAGCTAGTTCAGGCTCTTTTAAAGTTTCAAAGAAGCTGAAGAAGAAGAAGACTTGTTGCAGTGTTTTCTCCAGCAGAATGAAAGCTCAACAGAAGTCAAAAGTTCAGGTATTTCTCAAAGAAAACAGAGTTGTTGTTTTCTGTTTAAAAGAGTTTGTTTTTTCAGATAAGGAAAGACAGCTTGTATAAGTTCAGTGGTCAGTTTAAGAGCAATGGCTGAACCAAGTACTGGAATGAACATTGGAAATGTTCAGCTTCCACAGTTTAATGGAAAGAACTATGATTATTGGGCCATTACCATGAAATCCCTGTTTGTTTCACAAGACTTATGGGAGTTTGTAGAAGATGATTTTACTGAACCAGCTGATGAGCAGGCTTTTAATGCCTTAACTCAAGCAGAGAAGGACTTATTAAAGAGAAATAGGAAGAAAGATGCTAAAGCTCTCTTCTTATTGTATCAAGCTGTGAATGAGAGTGTGTTTCCAAGGATAGCAGCAGCTAAGAAATCCAAGGAGGCATGGGAAACTCTGAAAGTAGCCTATCAAGGTATGGAGAAAGTTAAAATAGCAAAACTTCAGTTGCTGAGAAGAGATTTTGAAACTCTTTGCATGAAAGAGTCAGACAGTGTAGACACATTTTTTACACATGTGATTGGGATTGTAAATCAGATAAGATCCCATGGAGAAACTCTTGAAGAAAGAATGATTGTGGAGAAACTTTTGAGAAGCTTACCCTCAAGGTTTGATGATATTGTTACCACCATAGAAGAGACCAAAGATCTCTCACAGTTCATAGTGGATGAACTTCATGCCTCGCTGATAACTCATGAACAGAGATTGAGTAGAGATGAACATTCATCTCTTGAGCACGCCTTCAAGACCCAGATGCCTTCAGGAAGAGGAAGAGGTCAAAGAAAAGGAAGAGGAAGAGGCAGAAGCCAGAATAGAGGTGAAAGGAACAGCCCTTCTCATTCACATGGAAGGAGCAACAGTCAAAGTCAGAGCCAAGGCCAATGCAACAGCCAGCAAGGTGGACATGAACACCAACATGCTCATGGACAAAGGTATGACAAATCCAATGTCCAGTGTCATTATTGCAAGAAATATGGGCACTATGCCAATGAATGTAGAAAGAAGAAAAATGACATGAAAAATAAGCAGAATGCTAATGTAGCAAAAGAAGAAAAGAACCCAAGTAATGTGTTGTTAGCTTGTAATGTAACACAAGATAGAGAAGATGATGTTTGGTTCTTAGATTCAGGATGTAGTAATCATATGACTGGAAACAGAGAAATGTTTTCCAATCTAGATGAAGAAATAAAATCTGAAGTGACCACAGGGACTGATACTAAGATCTCTGTCAAAGGAAAAGGCAGAGTTAGTATTCGAGCAAGAAACGGTGAGCAGAAATGTGTTCCTGATGTGTATTATGTTCCAGGTTTGAAGTGTAACCTTTTGAGCGTTGGGCAGCTCATAAACAAAGGTTACAATGTAGTATTCAAAGATGATGTGTGCACAATAAAAGATATACCTCCAAGCAAGAAAATAATTGCTGAAATACAAATGACCAGCAATAGAATTTTTCCTCTCAAGCTCAAAATTGACTTGAAGGGAAAATGAAAAAGCATTGCAGCCATAACACAAGAAGCCTTTCAAAAGGAAGCAAAAAATGAAAACTGGTTATGGCACCTGAGATTTGGACATCTCAATTTCGGAGGATTAAATTTGTTGCACAGAAAAGGAATGGTAAGAGGTTTGCCATTGATTGAGAAGCCTGACAGCCTATGTGAAGGCTGCATCTTGGGAAAGCAACACAGAGAAAATTTTCCTTCAGGGAAAATCATAAGGGCGAAAGCACCTTTGGAGATAATCCACTCAGATTTATGTGGGCCGATGCAAACAACATCTGTTTTAGGCAGCAGTTACATGCTGACCTTTATAGATGATTTCACAAGAAAAGTGTGGGTTTATTTCTTAAAATATAAGAGTGAAGTTTTTCAAAAATTTCGCCATTTTAAAGCTCTTGTAGAAAAACAGAGCGGACTGCACATTAAAGTCCTCAGAATAGACAGAGGAGGAGAATACATATCAAAGGAGTTTCTGCGGTTTTGCAGAGAGAACGACATACACAAGAAATTTACCACCAGGTACACACCGCAACAGAATGGAGTTGCTGAAAGAAAGAATCGAACCATAATGGAGATGGTGAGAAGCATGCTCAAGGCAAAACACTTGCCGAATGAGTATTGGGCAGAAGCAACAAACTGTGTTGTATATATTTTGAATAGATGCCCCACAAAAGCAGTGATGAACAAAGTTCCAGAAGAAGCGTGGAGTGGCAGAAAACAGGGAGTCACCCACATGAGAGTTTTTGGGTGTGTTTCATATGCACACATTCCAGACAAGTTGAGAAAGAAGTTGGATAGTAAGGGGGAGAAGTGTATTTTCCTTGGATATTGTGAAGATTCCAAAGGATACAGATTGTATAACCCATCCACAAAGAATTTTGTGATAAGCATAGATGTGCAATTTATTGAAGAGGAAGCGTGGGATGGAAGCATTGAGAAAACAGTCAATGTTAAAAGATGTTTATATCATGATGAAGATGAGGGAGATGTGGTTGAAATCAACAACCCATTCGTTGCACAACCTCCAGCAGTGCAAGACCAGTAAGGGACGCCTCAAGCGGCAGCAAGAACAGCCTTGAGAAGAAGCGGCAATGGTTCACCGAGCACACCACATGGAGTAGAATTGAGTGCTTCATCAAGCACTGCTACACCAAGTGAAAGAGGGACAAAGTTCAGAAGTCTTAGAGAAATATATGAGCAAGGAGCAGCAGATGAAGGTATGAATTCCTTATTTGCTTTGTATTGTCAAGTTGATGATCCTATTCATTTTGAAGATGCTATTAAAGATGGAAAATGGATAGAAGCTATGGATGATGAAATTAATGCCATAGAGAAGAACAAAACATGGGAGTTGTTTGACCTCCCAGAAGGTAAAGAAGTCATTGGAGTTAAATGGGTCTATAAGACCAAAAGCAATGCTGAAGGAAAAATAGAAAGACACAAGGCCAGACTTGTTGTCAAAGGATATAAGCAGAAGCATGGGATTGATTATGAAGAAACTTTTGCACCAGTTGCAAGAATGGAAACAGTAAGAGCAGTGTTGTCCATAGCAGCACAAAACAAATGGAAAGTATACCAGATGGATGTAAAATCCACATTTTTAAATGGAGTCTTAAGGAAGAGGTATATGTTGAACAACCTCTCGGATATGAGAAGAAAGGCCAAGAGCATAAGGTCTGCAAATTGAAGAAAGCTCTTTATGGGCTGAAGCAAGCACCAAGAGCGTGGTACAGTAGGATAGACTCCTATCTACTGGAAAATGGATTTGAAAAGTGTGAGGGAGAACCCACCCTCTACATCAAAGAAAAGGATGGTAAGCTGTTAATTGTTGTTTTATATGTTGATGATTTAATTTTTACAGGTAATGATGATTATCTTGTTGAAAACTTTAAAACAGTCATGAAAGATGAATTTGAAATGACTGATATGGGTTTATTAAGATACTTCTTGGGAATAGAAGTGGAGCAAGGTGAGAAAGGAATTTTTATTTCTCAAGAAAAGTATGTGATTCAAGTTTTAGAAAGATTTAACATGCAAGAGTGCAAAGCTGCAATTACTCCCACAGTAATGGGATTGAAGTTGAGTAAAGATGACAACAACAAGGATTTTGATCCAAGTTTGTATAAAAGCATAGTTGGCAGCCTCATGTATTTGACTGCAACTAGGCCGGATATTATGCATGTTGTTAGTTTAATTTCCAGATTTATGGAGAAGCCAAAAGAAGCACATTGGCAAGCAGAAAAGAGAATTCTGAGGTATGTGAAAGGAACAAAAAGATTTGGTATTCTGTATACAGCTTCAGAAAATTTAGAATTAGTTGGATACATTGACAGTGATTGGGCTGGAAGTGTAGATGATCGGAAGAGCACTTCTGGTTATGTTTTTCATATGGGTTCAGGAGCCATTTCATGGGCTTCTAAGAAACAGCCGATTGTAGCATTATCTACAGTAGAGGCAGAATATGTGGCAGCTACAGCAGCAGTGTGTCAAGCAGTTTGGATGAGAAGAATGTTGAGAAGTTTGTGCCAAGAACAAGTAAAGGGCACTGTGATTTATTGTGACAATAGCTAAGCTATTGCATTGTCAAAGAATTTTTTGTTTCACAAAAGAATGAAACACATAGATACAAAGTTTCATTATATCAGAGAATTGGTAACCAATGGTGAAGTTGTTTTACAGCATTGTAAAATAGAGGAGCAATACGCAGATATTTTAACTAAACCATTGGGACATAAGACCTTTGAATTTTTAAGAAAATTTTTGGGTATGTTTGATAACCCAGCAGCTGACTTTAAGGGGGAGTGTTGAAATATTAAAGTCACTGCCAGCCTTGGGCAAGAAGAAAAAGAGTACAAGGCAGCAGAATCAGAATTTTGAGTGCACAACACTCTGTATTTAAGAAGAATGATGGAGAACCGTAAGGATGATTTTAATTCTTGATGGGACGCAACCACAGATAGCAGATGAAATTAATTTTGTGATGGGCAGAGCTGTTTTGAAGAAGAAATGGAGAAAGTCGTAGTTCTGAACTACAGAGGGGCAGAGTAAATTAAAGACAGTCACCTCGGGCTTTAAAGCCCCTAACAACCAAATTTTCTTTTTTGAAGCAGTGTCTTGTTGATGAAGAGTTCGCGATGCGATGTGATCGCAATCGCAATACATATGTTCTAAAACCAAGTGTCTTGTTGATATGGGAGAGTTCCGCAAGCAGAAAGTTTTAATACAAACAAAACATATATTATAAATCGCCCCCACCACAGCAGCGGAGGCCCATGGGTCCACTTGACCACGTGGCGATGTCTTAATGGAATCGCAAGCTTCAATCGCAAGGATCAATCGGCGGTATTTTGTTATGAGCCCTGATTGAAGGCCGGACCCAATTCGGTTTTATGCCACAGTTTAATTGCCAATCGCATCCGGTTCCTTAATCGCAATCAGAACTTTTTTTTGAGGTTCGTTTATTGTTAAAGCGCGGACCCGATGGAGTTTATGAAGAGGATTTTAATGGGCAATCGCATCCAGTTGTTCAATCGCAATCGGAAGGTTTTATGTGTTGGGCCCGATTGCACTTTTTGAAGTGGCGGACCCGATGGACCTATTATGGCATAGTTTATTATTTGAATCGTGTCCGTTGTGTAATCGCAATCGAAACTTTCCGATTGATCGCATGTCCTTTGCTTTGTGCTCTGATTGAAGTTTCGGACCCGATCCATACTATAGGCCGGAGTTCATATGACTCATCGCATCCAATAGTCAATCGCAATCAGAGTTTTTTTTTGTTTGTGCGATTGTTTGTTAAAATCGCGGACCCGATTGTTCTATACATTGAATTTAAATGTTTTGACCGTGCGTTCAAAGCAGGGCCTGCATATATTTTATTTTAAATAGACTTTGTTTAAATTCCTATATGGTTTGTGTTGTAATGTTTTAAAATTGCGCGGCATATAAAAAGCCAAAAGGCCAGCGAGCCTATGTAATGTTATTTTTGTTTTTCGCACAGCAGAGTGGAGCAAAAGGAAAACACAGCAGTGTTGTAGTGTTTTTGAAGAGAGACAGAGATTTGTTTTTTGTGGAGCACTGCATCTGTAGCAGTCCCTATTTATATTTTGTGAATCCCTCACTATTGAGGAAGAAATCTGTAATAGTTTTTTTTAGTTTGTTTAATGGAATTCAAGAAAGCATTTTAATGCCATCTCTCTGTCCAGAAGCAAATTTTTGTTTGTAACTTCTCTGTGTTGTAGAGGGGAGTTTATTCTCTCCACTGTTTGTATGGAATTTCCAAAATTCCAACATCAAACTTATATAATGCCCTAGTGAATGCCTTGAGTATGAAAATCAAAGGAAGATGGCATAAAGATCTAAAGGATGTCTAGTGATGGACCTGTGATGGTCAGTCAAGTTACTGGACTAGACGTGCAGTGATGTTGTCCTTCCTAGTTTAACGCCAGATAAATGGGAAAGCATCCCACAAAGGCAGGAAGTAGAAATAGAACATTATTTATTTCAAGGAAAAAGGGTCCCTAGAAGGAATAAGGGTCCCAAAAATGAATAGGCAAGGAAGAAGGGTTCTAGAACTAAGCATGGTAGAAGGTTTCTAGAATTGAATAAAACAGAAAGGTTTTGGAACTGAATAAGTGGTGAAGCCACCAAGTAACTAGGTAATAATCAGCTCGAGAAGCAACATGCAAATAGCTACATTGAAGGTCTACAACCACTTGTCCACTCCTACTTATTTGTGGGTGCACTTTATAATATAACCACTGAACATGAAACATTAAATGTTACTGAATTACAGTGAATTAATGCTAGCATTACTTTACTTAAAAAATACTTCAACTAAATATATATTTTTATTCAAATTTAGACTAAGATACTCAGGCCTCTTACAAACTTCTTACCTTGAGAAGAGGCCAAATAATATGGTGAAATTAAAACTTTCGTTAAAAATAAAATACGTTCTTCAAACATTTGAATGCCAATTTCTAATTTTGGCTAAAACAATGGAAGGACAATCTGTTTTCATGGAAATACCATCGGTTTTTGTGTAAGAATAATAGAAGTACTTCAACCGATTACAAGAGTCCCTCTCACCCTTTGGGCAGGGACTAATAAGATTTGTTACCCTTTGGTTCTTCTATGGATAATGCACATGATGTTAATCAATCACTTTTGACATGAAGAGAACTTGACTGTAAATTACTTTCTTAATGGATTGTTTACTTGTATGTAATTGATGTCGATTATTTGATGGGTTGCATTTGGTTAACTTGCATGATTGATTTCATGTCTCATTGTAAAGATATATTTATTTCTTCTTGTGTGATAATGATTTAATGATATTTGTGTTTGGTTACATATCACAATTATCTATTTGGCTATAATCAAAGTTGATTTAATATTTTTATGTGCCATGTGGTGTGTGAGATGCCTAAAAATCATTTTCATTACATTGATGAGGCAAGGAATGAGCATATCACTTTGAAATTATTTTTCCCTTTCATAATTGCATTAAAAAAATTATATAATTTTTATTAATATGATTTAAAAATGGTAATTATAAAGGATTTTTTGAACTTCAATATGATCTTCCATAAAGTTATAAATATTTTCTATGTTTGTTGGCATACATGATTTGATTATGGAGGCTATAAGAAAATTTCTAATGAAATATTTTATAATTATTTTTTTCTAGAAGAAAAAGAAAAAGAATATATATATATATCATTACGTTTAGGTTGAATGGTTGGAAGGAATAGTTTTTATCCTCCCCATCCAGGCTCAAGCCTCGTAAGTTGACATGTTCACATTTTGGAATATTGTAACTTTGATGCAATCTAAGTGAGTCTATACTAAGGATTGGCCTAGTACCCGTTGGAAAAAAAAAAGGAAGAAATTTTTTCTCTTATTGATAATTACATGTGATTTCATTGTGTTATTATTGTTTTTCTTATGTTATTCTTTTATCTTAGTTCATAAATCAATTACCAAAACCAAAACATGAAGATCAACTACACCATATGTAGGCACTGAGTCAGGGATAAAACCCCTATATAAGGGAAAACCTAGTCAAGAACTCTTCCTTCAGTAATTCAAAATGACATAGACCAAGACCTTAGACCTATAAACCTTCAACCCAACATCAATCCAGAAATTTCGGCCCCAACTTCACCAAAAACTTCAGAATTTCGGCCTCCCCAGCAACTACATCAGGGAAAATTTTAAGGATGGACATTTATCTTAAAGTTTAAAAACTTGGCGAATCTTAGTAGTCCCCTATATGTAAATTGTATAATTTTTTATGTTATTTTTGTAAAAATATTTAGTTTTCTAATAATTTTATATTAGTATATATAAATTTTTGGCGATTTTTAGGGTAAAATATTTCTATATTGTAAAATTTGGGCGAATTTTTTTTTTTTTTTAAATGGAAATTGGTGAATTTTTTTTGGAAAAAGCATGGAAAATTAGCCCACCTGCGAATATTAGCCCCTAAAATTTTCCATGAACTACATAATTTGGGCCCCTCGAGCAGCTTCACATGTGTGGGAAAAAGAGAGAATTTTGACTTCTTAAGCTTATCAGAGACCTCCTTCTTCTTCGCTATCATTTTTATTCTTCTTCCTTTATATTCACACTTTTATTTGGCCCCAAAAGTTACAGATCAAACTTTTTGTGAGTGAGTGAGAAATGAGGTCGATTTAATACCTTTATATAGTGGTTATGCCTCTCATTTTAGGCCGACTTGTCGAGTTTGAGGCAGACATGGTGGAGTCTTAATTGACTTATTTTACAATAAAATAAATTTCTTCATTGAAAAATAATTCCCAAGAAGGGTCTTTTACAATGTGACATGGAAAAAGAAACTTGACATAAACCATAAAAGCCTTCAATGGAGGCTTTGACCTAGAAAAAATTGACCCAAGCATGAAACCCATGATTTAATAAGTCCATTTATTTAATAACAAAATTTATTTATCTTTATTTTAACAAATACATTTCAAATATAATTATTAAGACCGACACTAGTTACATTGTTCAACACTCCCTCTTAAATAGGAAGGTATTGATAATTACATATATTTATAGAGGTACATGGAAGATCTCCAAAATAAAATACCAAGATTTATAGCAAAATTAGTGACGTGGACTAGATACCCATCTAGGGTAATATATCTGGGTGGGACTAAGATGGACTAAAGCTTTCGGCCAATCTAGGTAACATTAGGATTACTTACTAATCATCAGCCTAGGGATCTAGGTGTGTATCCAAGGTCAGAGCTCCAAGACCACTATCGCCCTCCCTCTTCGGGACCTAGACATTAACACATAGGCTGCCCTGATGTCCTCCCAAGCATCCGCCATTAGATGCTTCATCTCTCCCTAATAAACTAGATATATACATTTTTCCAAGCATTCTTCCCAAGTGTTCATCCTTCTTTATGGAGATATTTACCTATTCAAATACAACCCGCAATAAAAAGTAAACTTTCAAATATACATATATAAGTAAACAAAAACCTTCGGGGATCTTAATCATCTTGATGCTACTTAGTTATTTATATCCAAATACTCAGAATATTTTCTTCTTTCATTCCTTCTACAACACCAAGACATCCTCAATATATTGGAGATCCATTCATTCTCTGATTTCTTCAATAAGGTATACATCTTGACTATCATAATATTCCCTCCCTCTCAATTGGGAAAATGTATTCTTTTCTTCTAACCATGCTCCCTGTTAACTTGGGGATATCAACCACTTCCTTCTTCTATAACATAGGATAACCTTTCATGGATATAACCCTACTTACGACATAACTCCCTTCATCATGCTTATACAAACATATTCATTATCTGAAGATTATGTTCCTACAAAAATTTAAACAATAAGTAAAACCAAATACAAACATATAGAAGCATGAAGTTAATGATATTAGAATCACATTATTATAAAGGAATCATTTCGATTTTAGACATTAAACACTCAAATATAGTTATATTTATAATCATCAAAAGTTAAATAATCAACTTCTCGGTAGGGTTTTGTCATAAACCCTAGAATATATCATCAAAACTTAATCAAGACATTAGTCTTATTATATCTAGGGCTTTAATATTACTTTTATATATTCTACCATGACTTAATGTAAAATTTAGATTTCATCTTCGTGACACAAGGCATTAGATATCAAAAATTCAATCAAATAACAATTATACATGTTAGACTCTATTAGGGTTTGTTGCAAACCATAGATTTTATCATCAAAATTAAATCATATCGGAAACAATATCATTATATCCAATAATAGAAATCTTATACTAAAGTTTTTTTACAAATATTATAATTCAAAAACTATGAGCATCAATAATTAGGTTATCATACTCACACATACGTATCTATGATTTCATGTGCTAACATTTCTCATTAATGTCTACTAGGTAAACCCAAGACACAAACATCAAAGTTATAAATACAACGAGTTTTCTCTAGGATAGGGTTTTGATCAAACATACAAACATACATGTAGGGCTTCATTCCTACGAGCTTATTATAGATATTATAAGGGTTTTTCTCATAAACCCTAATTCACCAAACCCTAAATATCTAGGGATTCGATGCATGACTTTAGATTGAAAACCCTACAGGATTAGAGTTTTTATCATAAAAATACCAGAACCGTAAACATAAAATGAATAGGTTTTCTATATTTCATTAACAAGCCTAAGTAGAATAGGGTTTCATAATCGATATTGACACACCCTTAGGTTAGGGTTTTTACAGTGAGCCTTTTAGGGTTCCATAAGAATGATAAAATGATAATCTAATGATGGTAGACTCAAGCTAATGATTAATCACCCTAACAATAACATTTGAGATTCAAACACCTCAGACATAACGATGTCAGTAATGTAAAGTAAATTTTAAAATAAGAATGATTGTCCCTTTTATTTTATAAAATAGCTTATAATCTAAGACATACCTCTAGTTGTTCCTTAACAAACCTTGTTAGACATCAATTCTTAAAGGGAAAAATTCCTTCCATGCTTCAATTCTATCCTTTGAAGTCTCCTCCATGACCCTTGAACATTGATCAAGATTTCTTAACATGAAAAATATAAAAGTTTATTATCATAAAATTCAAACAAGTCTTGATGTGAGGAGGAAACCAAACATGCAAAGATGAAACAAAGAAAAAAATACTTATCTTTTGGTAAAATAGTGGAGGCTGCCTCTTAATTCAATATTGAGGGAAACCTACAAAAATAAAGTGTTCTAACAATACATGTTACACTTACACGTTTTATAAATCAAAGCATAAAGGAAAACAATGAAAAATTTAAAGTAGAAGGATATGCAAGGGATCATCTCCCTAAGAGTCTTTGGAAAATAGGTCTTTGACTTCGTATTATTTTGTCTTTTTCTTCTTTGGTGTTCCTTCATCAACAACATTCACATTATATCTTTTCCTCTTCCCTTTCCTTGGATTCTTTGGACATTGATTTTGATAATGACCCATCTTAGGAAAATTGTAGCATTCAATCTTTGATAGGTCCACTTTCTTCTTTGGTCCTTTGAACTTCTTGAAGGTTACCTTCTTCTTGTGATGAGTGGAATAGGAATTCGAGATGTTTTCTAAAGAATATTTACCCAAAATTAACACTCATAAAAAATACCAGAGACATAGAAAAACTAGACATTGCAGAAAAGGCCTGAGAGCCTCACTGTACTCTCACATTCTCATTTTTTAAAATAATTTTTACGATACATATAAATACATGAGGAGAATTTGTCTCAAGATAGGGCATCTATCTTGGACACTTTGGTTGAGAAAATATCTCAACCATACAGCGATCTAGGAGCCTAACTAGTTGGAGAGAATCTCTCAACCAACTAGAGCTAAACTGACTCCTAAGTATGAGGAACAAACCCAATCTAGAAAGGTAGGAATAAATCTTAACTTTCATGATTTAATTAATTTAATTATTTTTTCACTTAGAATTTTTTTACTCACATGAGAGTGATTCTAACATTCCCCCTCTCAATGATAAGTCCAAAATAAGAACTAGGAACCATCTTCGATGTTTTGATGCTAAAACTGTTGATCCTAAAAGAAAATTCTTGAAACGCCAAAGATGGATGCCAAAAAAAATTCAATCTAAAGATAACATGAGTCAGCTGCAAGTCTGATTCATCTCTGAATTATTCTTGAAAACTCCATCATGTGCCAAGTGGAAAAATTATCGATCTTTCCTTTGCTTTCAGTCAACATCCCTTGTCCACTGACAAAATATTGATGACGCCCACTGGCGAATTTGCTTGTCCACTGACAAAATTTTGATGACACCCACTAGTGAATTTGTTGATGATGATCGCCCACTGGCTGATGATGTTGATGATATCTAAAACAACTCACTGCCTCGTTTTCTGATGTTGTTAGAAAATTCCCACTGCTGGTGTCGAAAACTGCTCACTGCTGCTTTTTTTTCTGACTACCCACTAGCGAATGTTTTGATGCCCACTCGCCGAGGAAGATGACCACGCTACTTTTGTTGATGTTGTCGAAACTTTCAGTCTGGAAACCACCTTCAATTTCATTATAATTTCCCCCCTTTGTCAGCTAAAAGGAGAGACAATCATCACCATTTCATTTCAGAACTCCCCCCCTTCAGGTGTAGGAGAGTTTCAACATCTTCATTGTACTGGAAATGTTGGCTTCATGTGAGACTGAATCCATCGAGAACACATAGACAATTGTTTGATTGTAGATGGCCACTTCCAAGGATCAATCCATGCATAATTGATCTTCACTCTGGGTGGTTTATTTTGCTTACTACAACTTTCTGATGAATGATTTTTCTTGCCAAAATGGTGACAAGGATGGAGGTCAAAACATGTACTCTCCATATGGCCATTTCACTTACAATGGTTACGCTTATTATCAAAATTGTCTAGAAAGCCTGCGCTGACAAACTACACTGGTTTTGAGTACTCTAGAATATACAAATTGTTTTCTTTGATGTAACCTAGGCCATGTCGATCTTTGTTTAAGGATATTTCTTCCCAAGGTCTGATCACTTTAATGAAAATACCATCTTGTTGTTGTTATTCACACTTGTTGTTTCTGCTAGCATTCTATCCTTGATTTATTAAATCTTTTGTGTCACACTGGGAATCAAGAATTAACAGTTCATCGGTTTGACATGCTGCATAAAACTAATTAATTTGATATTTGGTACTACTTGTTGCATCATTAAGTAGTAAAACTGGTTGGATAAGATCACTTATGTCGCAACTGACATCAACTTGATTAATTAGATCTTCTGTGTCACAATCTTGATCACTATGATGAATAAGGTCACTTGTATCATAACTTTCATCTGATGTTTGGATGAGGTCTTTGTTGTCGCAACTTGAATCTACCTTCTCTGTACATTGAGAATCAAGTAGATCTTGTTTTTCACTTAGTTTTATTTGGAGTGCGCTAATGAGTTTTTATTTCATCTCCAACTCAATTTGAAATTATTTCATTGCTTCTAATGTGTTGATCATATGATCGATTAAGTTTTGATTCTGCTTCAAATTCCATTCCAGTAACTCAATTGTATTATGTAAATCATGATTGCGCTCTTTCAACTCTCTAATTTCCAGCTTTTCACTTTGAAGAGGTTTTCCACCTTTCCCCATTTGACACACGCTTATATTGGATCACTTGATTGAGTTTTTCACACTCGCTTGATTTTTTCCTCAATTAACTTTAGCTCTCTTGAAATTTGTGAATGCTTTAATCAAATTTACACTGGCTTGCTTGATGTTGTGAAATTTTCACTTACTTGAGTTTTATAACTTGCTTGCTTGAACTCACGCTCGCTTGATTTCAATCACTTGCTTGATCGCTCACTTGAACTTGTTTGTTTGATTCATGCTCACTTCAATAATTGAATACTAGAACTCACGCTCTCTTGCAGTATATTTGAACTTGTTGTTTGTTTGCCTTAGAGTTTAACTCACTCGCTTGATGCTTTGAATTTTTTCACTGGAACTTTGTACTTCCTTGAATTTACTCACTTGATTGTGCTTATTTTTAAAAGAAGGGTGTCTAACACGGTCGAAAATGCACCCAAGAGAAAATGTTTACAATGACAAGTTCAAATAATCTTGATGACTGAGGTGAAGATTTACTTGACTTAATTGTCTTAGTTTGACCACCTTATCAATTCAAACTTGGGTGTCAGTTTCAGCTAAGAATGCACCCTTACAATTCAACTCAGTTACAAAAACATGTATCTCCAAGTTATACAAATTTTGAATTTGATGTAGACTTGTCCTGGAATGCTTGAGTTTGGAGCTTCATTAAATTGATCGCTATAATTGAATGATGTTGAATGTGGTTGTGGATGACCTCTTTATTAACTTGATGATGTGTTGCGCAAATTCATGTGATTGTTTGTGCTTGACAATGCTTGTTGGAATGTTCTTTGTAGCTATGTGATTGTTGTCATTCTCTTGCTTTGAACTTTATGTGTGTTTTAGATTAGTGTAGTGTAAAAAATAGACACAAAACAAAATCTATATCAAGAATCATGCGCCATCACAAACATACTCACGGTGTACCTAAGATCCCCTTATTCAATTTCAGGCGGATCTAGGACACAATCACCACCAGAAAGATATGATTTTATTAAGTATTGAGTACATAAAAAATCAAATTCACCTTCAAGCCAAACTCGCAGCCCTTGGAAGCAACTCGTCTTCAAAAAAATTGAATGTAGACTGAATCAACCTCCTAGAAGTAAAAACTTTACTTCAAAAATACACCTTATTTCTCCACAAATATTACAAGTCCCTTATAACTCCAAAAAAAATTAATAATAATAACAAAATATTACATAAAAAAGATACCTTATTTCACCATTTAATTAACAAAATTTGAAATCACTTTATAAGAGTGATTTTAAAATAAAAAAAAATTACTTTCCCAACTTTTTACACTTCAAAAAGCACTTTACCTTCTTAAATTTTTACACTACTTTCCCAACTTTTCACACTTTCACTTTATAAGAGTAATTTATGGAAAAGGTAAAAGCACTTTACTTTCCCAAATTTTCACACTTTCAAACATGAAGTTAAGGTATATATAAAAATCTCATATTAAAATTAAACTCTTAAATCCTTGAGAAAATTATTTTCCAATTTAAACTACAGCTATTGAAAAAAAAGAGTTACAACCTTTTTATATTCTACTTTGCAGATCTTCCAGGAAGAGGCAATAATAAAAGGAATTTCTTCACATGTACTCCGAAAATGGCTATGCAGGTTACACAGAGAACTCTGACAGATAGAGGCACATTTTCTGAATATTGTAGTCGTTGTTTGAGGACACTATGGAGAAGCTCAGATTTCCCTCAGAGGACCCTCTCAAAATCACAGATTTGGCTTGTGAAATCGGTACAAACACCATATCAGATGTCAATTTGGTTGTGAAAACACTCACAAATATTTGTAGGAATGGAAAATTTCACAGGAAACTGCAAATAAAATTGTTGCTTCATATTCTCACACTTCTGAATTAATTTTCTAGACTCTACCTCCTTTTTTATACACTCACGACTTATAACCCTTGTTGAAGAGATTCTAGATTGGTGCATGCTAGAAGCATGCTTGAAATGGTTACATTATTCGGTTTCATGTCCCAAAATTTCATTTCCAAAAAACTTCTCAAAATTGTTTCATTTCCATACATATTTTGATTGAAGGAAGTGACCACAACATTTCATGAGATGATGTTTGAATCTATACCCACAAATTTCATTTCAATAAATAATTAAAGAGATTCATTATAGTTCCCACTCTGCACATAATAAGAAATCATCGAATTCGATGAGACCATATCTCTTTATGCTTAATATATTGGACATCGGCTCAGCTCTGATGTCACATTTCTTTTCAATGCAGCGCAGGTCCTCGCGTTGTTGTGGAAACTTTAGAGGCAGGTGAAAATGGTCCTTTGGCTCACACTGGCTCACGTTGGCACTCTCTGGCTTCTGTTGGCTTCCACTGGCTCACACTGACGCTCTATAGCGTTTTCTGGCTTACGTTGTTGTGTGATTTCATTTCCTCTCAGAAAGATGCTATAGTCAACATAAAATACTTCCTTATGGATTTCTTTTACATATAGATATCCTTATTTCTGAACTTAGTAGCAAGCAATGAATGAATCAACCGATAAAGAATTTTGAAGGATTTTTACAACAATTGTACTACAACATCCACATTTTGGAGACACTTCAAAATATGCAAGATTCTAAAGATTCAGTTTATGAATTAATGAAAACAAGAGTGATGGAGGTTGCATGACAGACTTTTCATTTGGATTTTATGAATTGAGTTGATAAGTATATTGTATTTAAATATTTAGACTTGCATCAAATTACTCGTATATTTGAGATACAACTGAAGCGTGTCCAAGATAGACTAAAAAAGAGGAAGATCAATCTTAAATTCACTCCAGGATGTCGTAACTGTGCTTGGTAACTTTGCCTTTGATCCCAACTTTGGTGCAAGACAGTGAAAAGGGGAAATTTTGATAATGAAAGAATTTTTTTATAATAATAACAAAATTTATTTTCAGATTTAAAAATCTAAAATCAACAATAATAATAATAAAATTTCTTTTCCTTTTAAAAAAACTGGACAATTTTCATACCAATCATTTTCTGATCAATTCAATGGAGTTTTCCAAGAGCCTGTAGAACTGGAATCTCCTCCTCACATCAGCTACATTACTGGAGCTCTCATACCACATGAAGAATATTTAACCAGAATTAACACTCATAAAAAATACCAGAGACATAGAAAGTCCATACATGGTGGAAAAGTCCCGAGAGCCTCACTATACTCTCACATTCTAATTTATTAAAATAATTTTTATGATACATATAAATACATTAGGAGAATGTGTCTCAAGATAGTGTGTCTATCTTGAACACTTTGGTTGAGAAAATATCTCAATCATACACCAATCTAGGAGCCTAACTAGTTGGAGAGAATCTCTCAACCAACTAGACCTAAGATGACTCCTAACTATGAGGAACAAACCCAATCTAGAAAGGTAGGAATAAATCCTAACTTTCATGATTTAATTAATTTAATTATTTTTGGACTTAGAATTGTTTTACTCACATGAGAGTGAGGCTAACATTTTCTTCTTCATCCTCCTTCTTGTTGTTTACTAATGATATTATGGCTTCTTCTTGACTAAATGCATTTCACATTTGTTCGAATGTTGGATTATCTTTCAAACTATTTATTTCAGATGCAAAAGCACTCCAAGATTTTGGTAGACCTAGAAGAGCAATAATTATGAGTTCCTTTTATAGTATAATTTAATCTATTGCTTGAATTTCATATCTATTTCTATATATTCTTATAAATAAGGATACCACAACATCGTATTTCATCATTTTTATAGTCCTTAATTCATTCTTGAGGCTTTTTATTTGACCAATGTTTTTGATGGTGAATAATTTGGATAGACCCTCATACATTTCTTGAGCGGAATATATGTTGGATATGTATGAAATGAGGTTTTTCTTTACTCCATCCACTATTAGGTTCATGGAAAAGATTTTAGTTTCTTTGAACTTTTCTTTCTCTGCTTCATCTGTAGGCTTCTTGATTTTTCCTACAACCAGATCCAAAACTTTATTCTTTTCGAGGATGAGATCTATCCTCCTTTTCCATGTCCTGTAGTTGGAGGCTCCTTCTATTTTGTTTTCTCCCTTCATTGAGTTTTAAATAGTTCCTGTAGATAGTATATTTATCTTCTTATGTAGTCCTTTTCCTTAATGACCTTCTTTCAATCTCCTTTTCTTCAATAAATCTTAAAATTTCCTTTTTCCTTCTTCTTCACCTTATATATGATACCATTTTTGGAAAATTGGAAAGGGAGAAAGATCTTATCTTTTTGATAATTACTTGTTATTTCCTTGTGTTCGTATTGTTTTTCTTTAGCTCTTCTATTACCTTTAGCAACTGAATAATTTATGCCCCTCCAATAGCTTCATAACTTCACACGTGGGAAAAAGAGAGACAATTTCAACTTCCTATTCTTGTGAGAGACCTCCTTTTCCTTCCCTATCCTTTTTATTCTTATTCCTTGAAATTCACACTTTTTATGGCCCAGAAGTTGCAGATCAAACTTTTTGTGAGTAAGTGACAAACGAGGTCGAGTTGTTTCCTTTATACAGTGGTTATTACCTTGAGTTTAGGCCGACTTGTCTAGTTTGAGGCTGACTTGGTGGAAGAGGCCTAATTGACTTATTTTACAATAAAATAAATTTATTCTTTGCAAATAAATACTAAGAAGGACCTTTTACAATGTGACATGGACAAGTACTCTTGACATAAACCCTAGAAGCCTTCAATGGAGGATCTGACCTAAAATCGATTGACTCAAGCATGAAACCCATTCTTTAAAAAGTCAATCTATTTAATAACAAAAATTATTTTTCTTTCTTTTGACAAATACATTTCAAATATTATTATGAAGAATGACACTAATTATATTCTTAAAAAGTACCAACAACTTCTCTCTTTCCTTCAGGTTGAGAGTGAGACCGACTTTTATTGAAAATGTTTTCATAACCTTAGCGATATTTCAAAATGATTGTGTGTCATACTTGTCATTTCTTTTGTGATTCCCACCTATAGTTTCCAAAAATATGGATTTCAAAAACTATATATTAGAGCCACATAATAAAATTGGGAAAATCAGTTGCAAAAATATTGATTTTGATTGAAATTATTGCAACATACAAACAACAAGGAAAAACATAAAATTGTAAAAAAAAAAATTGTGAGATCCTCATTATATGTGTATGACCATTTGTTAATATTCCACTTCATCTAAGAGATTAGAGATGACAAATGTCCCTATTAGAAGTTCCAAAACATCTTTGTAAATCCCATCGGTAGTGGTATTGAGGACATGTAGAATGTGAGTGAAAGGAATCTAGTCAAAGGAGAGAGAATGTGATTTATGTATTGAAGAATATATTGTAGGTAAATATTCTCAATATATATTTTGTTACTTGAACTTTATAATTAATTTATTGCAATTTGTAATGAGTATTTATTAAAAGTACATAAAATTTTTGGAAGTAGTGTTGAATTTTTAAATGGTAGGGTGATATCATCACACACTTATGTGTTGTTTTATGATTGGAGTGATACATTAGCCCTAAAGAAATGGACATTTTAAGGTTGATTTTATGGATTTTGACAACAATAGTATTGGTTTATTAAACCATCATTTCTAAAATGTTGCAATTTTATTGGACATGTTTTGAGGTTAGAGATAGTGAAGGAAAAATTTAAGGGCTGAATTTCACCCATGGACTAATTTTCCATGTTTCCCCCCCAAATTATTTGCTAATTTCCATTTTCCCTAGAAATGATTCACCCGTATTCTATAGGATACAATTATTTCTCCCTAAAAATCAACAAAAAATTATAAAAAGCATATAAAATCCTTAGAATAATGAATATTTTCTTAAGTATATCATCGAACATTTTATATGTTATAAGTACTAGTGAGATTTTTCATAGTTTCTACACTGAGAAAAAATTTTCCATCCTTAAAATTTTCCTTGAAGCTAGTTTTAATCTAGGATACATGGAGCTAGGGTAATAGGAGCTAGAAAGGGGACAATAAGAGGACTCCATAGTGAATTATAGGGGGAAAGAGAGAAGCAAAGAGGGTGGCTTTACTCAAAGGAGGAAAGGGTTGATGAGAAATCCTTAGTGGCGTAGTCATAAAAACTATAGCAAATGAGAAAATTCATGCTACCACACAGTGTGAGGATGGGGATGGAAGAAAACCCAACTACATAAACATGCTACTAACAGAGGGAAGAGGGGAGTCACGGAGTTGCTACTCATTTTTATGGCCAAACCCAAAAACAACATGGTAAGACATAAAATGATGACAATAAGAAATTAATTTGATTCTATATTAACTAGGATAGCATAATATTCTTAATGATAGTCTAGGGCTATAGGTGATTATGGTAATTCAATTACATTTTACTAGTCAATTAATAAAGGAAATTGGACTAGCTAACTAAGGTTCGTTAATCAAAAAATATTTTAATGAACTAGAAGCCTTAATGCTATAAAATGATAAAAATGAAGAGAACTCATTGGAAGTTTACTTCTATGGATAATGAAGCTTCATAGATTAAATTGGAGAGTTGTGACAATCCTTTAATATTGATCCACATAATGAAATGTCATGCATACTCAACTCCAAAAACTAGAAAGATAAGACTTTCCCTAGCATCCAATACATAAATAATATATATGCAATATAACCACAAAATACTAGATCTATTATTGTAAATATAAATCACTAAAATATGCAAAATAATAGAGGTGTTTTAAGGCGATGAAACCTCCCTTGAGGTTTTGGGTCAAACACCTAAGGTATTAATGGAACTATGGTAACAAATATACCCTAGGATGAATTAATCAAACACACACGATTGTATCCAAGATAGTTAAAAGAGTTACTGTAGAGGTGTTGAAGATAATAGGTGCAAGTGAGCGTAGGGCCTTGAGAGAGGTTGAAGGATGTCAACAACTCAAGTGTGTACCTATAAATTAAAAAATTTAAAGATATTGGAGGAGTTCAAATGTTAAATTGGATTTATAAGGAGGAGTAGAAAGGTATAAATAGAAAAATACGAAAGGTATAAGAGAATGTTGGATTTGTCATACTATGTTTTTAAATATGTCATAATTTTAGTATAGTGGTGCCCTAGGTTTTAAACCACAAAATTGTATTGTTTCTTACACGACTTGTGGATTAATAGTTGTGGTACTCTAAGGAAATAAATGGTATAATGAAGACCAAAATTTTAATAAGGTATCAAGGGTTTACTTGAGTTGACTTCATATATGGAAAGTCCCAAATGTGTTTGGAAGGCTATGATAATAGGTATCTTAAATGATTGTGAACCTAGATCAGGATTTTGTGCCCCCGATCAAACCATGAAGTTAGGAAATTCCTCAAATTAGTCCCTCAAGGGGTCAAAATGAGTCAAATTAGTGCCCAGAGGTTGAGGATTAGAGGGCAACATTGGCATAAGGAACCCACCTACGTGCTAGACATTCCAATGTGGTCCCATGTCTAGTCTAAGGTTAGAAGGGATCAAGGAAAGTGATCTATCATATTAAAATAATTATTCATAAGAATTGTATTATTAATGGGTGAATCATTTCTAAATGTAGCATAGGAGTGGATTTCACAAGACACTTCTTTATATGTAATTTTAAGTGAATATCCAAGTGGGAATTTCCTATACTACATATTCAAAAACTTAGTAAGACACACACAACTTATTAAAGTATAAATTATTATTATTATTATTATTATTATCCAATTTTAAGATCACAGCCAAGCCAGACACTAAATTGGTGTATGTGACCCCCTTTTTTGTGGGACAAGGGACCCACCTTCATGAAACAATTTGACTGCTAAGTCTACGAAGGCATACAGACTCTAACCCCTTGTGGTTTTGAACCTATGACCTCTTATGAGGAAACACATTCTCTTAATCAATTATATTTATGTTATCTATTTCTTTAATTATAAAATAAAACTAAAACTCTCTTAAGAAAAACAAAGCTTGTTTTATACAAGTTTAACAATTTTATTTTTAGCGAGCGTATATACTTTTTTATCTTTATTTTTAATTTTAATTATTAAATATTTAATTTTAATTAAAAATCATAATGTTTTAATAAATATATATATATGTGTGTGTGTGTGTGTGTGTGTGTGTGTGTTGAACCTTTAATTAAACTGAGAGGAGGGGGGGGGTGAATCAGTTTAATGCATTCCCGATCTTTTAAAACCTTTCATTAAGCTATTTACACCTTCATTTCATATCCAATTTAATGTGCAAGTAATCTTAGAATGCAACCAGAAAGTATTAGTTTAATATAGCAGTAGACTTAATATGAGAGTTGCAGGTATTAAGCAGATGATACATACCAGATTCAATACATAACTATCATGCACAGAGACACCAGATATAAGTGGAAACCCATAACGGGAGAAAACCACATCTTATTATTGTTGTGATGCAAAGGCAAGCTCCTACTCCCTCTCACCACTATTTTTCTGCAGGCACCAACCTACAGGAGGCTCCAACCTCAATTCTGCAAGCTACAACTTGCAAGGAAGCACCAACTCCCTTCAATTTACTATAGGCACCAACCTACAGGAGGCTTCAACCTTTGTCAGCTACAACTGATAGCTATTAAGCTGAATGTTTTCTTATTTACTCCAGATATCAGCTCTGTTCTGTATCTGCTCTTCTTCTCTTAATCTTCTCTGCTTTATTCTTCTATATTCTGCATTCTCTATATCTGATCTCTCTCTCTCTCACTTTGAGCTTATCAAATTGATCTTATATAGGAATTCTCACAAGACTGTTTGTATTCCTCTAGGAATTCGAAATGAATGGTCATACCTCTTGATCTTCTGCCTCCTCATTTCTTTTTCCAACTCAATTTAAAATCATAATAATATGTACAGTTTTTCATGCTACAGTGGGATTTTTGTCTTTTCTTTAGGATACTTGCCTTTGCATCACAAACAATAAAATAATTACATCATTTACATTCACATTCTTAATTACATATTTCAATATCACTCAGCTCCTTTTCTGGATTTGGCTTTACTGGATTTGTCTTTTCCTGCTGCTGTTTAAGAACCTGTTCTGCATGCTCTTTGTTCACTTTCATCTGCATATTCCCTGTTTTCTGTTCTCGGGTTGCCTGTCTACATTTTCTGTTCATATATGAGTTAAATATAATGGTTTGAAACTCACATTACATTTTCAGTTCTTCCAACCTTATTCTCTTTTTCATTTTTCACTTAACTGTGTGTAAATGTATCCCAAACTTTCATTGCCCAATAATTTTCCCAATCCGGGCAATCTCCCACTTCTCGTTAATTCCACGCTGGCAAATTTAATTAAATAAACAAGTCTGGTTTATCTAAATTCAAATGATTTAGATATTAATTCCATACTCTTGTATAATTATAACCCGACAATCTCTTATATGTACATATGCGCTAACTTCGCATTGTAACCCTCATACGCAACATAATAGTTGACTATTGTGTTGGAATGTAATTTCATCTACCGGATCAGTTGTAGGCGGCAGCACAATGACTAGTTCAGCAGGCGCAGAGGGTTATCGCGGCGGCAGGTTTGAACAAATCAACAGAGTACGGGAGGTCAAACCGTTCGACGGTTAATGGGAAGGCACCCCCCGTAGTTGACTGGCCAATCAGGGGTTGACCGCCGATCAACGGATATGATGAACTACGGGGCCTCACCCCAATTGTTGCGTACGGGCAAATGGCAGCCCCCTGTAACCACTAGGTAGTGGTGGCTCCGCCCACGTGCACCACCAACGCGCCACTTAACCATATACAACTATTATAACCATGTAAATTGACCCTTAGCACGTACATATATTAACCCACACAATATATCCATATGCCTGTTGCGACGTTCTTCAATTATTAACGAAATCCCACAGTACATTGCATACCCTTATGAACTTGTGAACCATGATAAAATTATTTTAATATACTCCGTTGAACCTTATAATATACTCCGTCGGGCCTTATACTAAATTAATAACCCAACTTCATTACGTATATTTCCGTCGGGCCCACAATGCCATCAACCGCCAATCGAATGCACACAACATACATGACTTCTCGTCCACGCACCTTTATTAAACCTCGTGCAAGTCCTGCGATCGCCCACCATTGGATAGCCTTTGCCCAGATCAACGGATCTTATTCATTTCGTTGGGCGTCTTCCGCCCATCGTTAATGCGCGGAATTTCATTTTAATCAAAACCGCTTGGGACAGGCGGCCAAATCCTAATGGAATCGCTTAGATTCCACAGATACCACCTTCCATATAAAAGTGGTGCAGAAAATACCAGAAACCGCCGTCACTATTCCCCGTTCCTACTCGTGGTTCCGTTGATTTACTCCAGGTTCTGGTCCTCCAAGATTTCATATATATATAACTTTTCATCGTATTTCAGTTATATATATGACTATGGTTCCTTCCGCCTTTATTAAAACAAAACGCTCATATTTCAATGTATTGTCGTATTCGATTCCGCTCCAATGCTCTGGGTTCCGCTACCTATTTAATGTACAGAGGTTCTATCAAACTGTTAACCCCGAAACTCGTGGGATAATCAATACCACGACATCATTGGCTACCAGAGTTCAGAGATTGAGCCATTACACAGAGTCGACACCTTTCATCACAATCTTCCACCATAATTTATCTTGCTGGTAACTACAGGTATGGCTACGCATAAATAATGACTTTTAGTAGGCATCAATTTATTCCAATCCCACACAGAATCACGGCTCATACATTCCACATATTCAATTTGTGTTCCACTGCGGGTTTAATGGTCTATCCACACATAATCCTTGCCATAGAGTTTATTTATTCGACACAAAAACCTCGCCACAGAGTTTATTTCCACACCATACCTCAAAATTGCACACTACAACATCATAGACCCATTTAGACCCCCAATTACAGAATCTCATGTAATGCAAAACTTCTTCACTACTCTGCACCTTGAATAGCTCTTTACATCAATTCATTTCCTTTGCTTCCTCTGCTTTTTCTTTGCTTCCTCTGCTTCTTCTCTGATGCCTCTGTTCTTTGCCATCTTCTTGCAACTGTTCCTGTCTCTGCATCTGTTACCTCCTTTTCCATCAATGACAACATTTCCAACAGTCTCCCCCTTTGGCATTGATGGCAATACTTTTTCTCTGTTTGCCTGCTCTTTCTGCTGTTGTTTGCTCATCCTCCCCCTTTGACATCAATGGCAAAGGGCTACTTTTTGCATTTCCTATCTCTGAGTTATGTTTAGGTCCTCTTCTGCATGCTTCTCCATAGTGATGTAAAAGACTTGTTGAGAGAACACTTTGAATTTGAATATACACTATAAATTGATACAGTTCTAGGATAATAGCTTGGTGTTCTTTTGCTTTAATCCTTTGATCCTGAGGACCTGATTCATGATTTCCTTGCTGGCTGTTCTCCCCCTGGAATGATATTTTCGTTTTGTTCTCCCCCTGAAATTGTGCTTTCTCTTTATATCAAAGAGTAGCATCTGCAAATACTACCCCTAGTTTATCTCTCAAGTATTCGAATGGTTCTCTTGCAAGTGGTTTAGTAAATATATCTGCTCTCTGTTCTTTTGTTGGTACATAGTCCAGTTTTACTATCTTCTGAGCCACTTGTTCTTGGAGGAAATGATACTTGATTGGTATATGTTTAGTTTTTGAGTGAAGTACAGGATTTTTAGATATACTTATAGCACTTGTATTATCACATTTGATTGAAATAGGCTCATCAATGCTTACCTTCATGTCTTGAAGAGTTTGCTTCATCCACGTGACTTGTGTACAACATGCTGATGCTGCTATATATTCTGCTTCAGCTGTAGACAGAGATATGGATGTTTGTTTCTTGCTTAACCATGCAACTAGGCTTTCTCCTAGATAGAATGCACCTCCACTTGTACTTTTTCTGTCATCCACACAGCTGGCCCAATCTGCATTTGTGTATGCTGTTAAAGTGAAGCTTTTGCCTTTAGGATACCAAAGCCCATACTGTGTAGTTCCTTGTAGATATTTGAATATTCTTTTGACTGCAAGAAGATGATTTTGTTTAGGTGCTGCTTGATATCTAGCCACTAGTCCTACTGCTAGCATGATGTCTGGTCTTGAAGCTGTCAAATATAGTAGGCTTCCTATCATGGATCTGTAGAGTTTTTGGTCTACATCTGTAGACCCATCATCAGTACACAGCTTGCATACCGTGATCATGGGGGTAGTCACAGGTTTGCAGTCCTCCATTTTGAATCTTTTCAGCATTTCTTTTAAGTATTTTTCTTGAGAGATGAATGTGCCTGTCTTATTTTGCTGAATTTGCAGTCCCAAGTAGAAACTGAGTTCTCCAATCATAGACATTTCAAACTCTATTTTCATCTCGTTAGCAAACCCTTTTGCTAGTTCATCTTTGTTGCTTCCAAACATAATATCATCAACATACACTACAACAATCAGGAGTTCATTTTCATGGGCTTTTATATATAGATTGTTGTCTACTCCACCTCTCTTAAAACCTTGTTTTTGCAAATATTTATCCAGCCTTGAGTACCAAGCACGAGGAGCCTGTTTTAGTCCATATAGGGCCTTCTTCAGTTTGCACACATAGTTTTCTTTGTCTGTCAATGAGAAGCCTTCTGGTTGTTCCATGTAGACTTCTTCTTCTAAGTCTCCATTCAGAAATGCAGATTTTACATCCATTTGATATACTTTGAAGTTTTGATAGCATGCAAATGCCAGAAACATTCTGATAGCTTCCATTCTGGCTACAGGGGCAAATGTTTCTTCATAATCAAGTCCTTCAATTTGTGAGTATCCTTTGCAGACCAGCCTGGCTTTATTCCTGATTACTTGTCCTTGCTCATTCATTTTGTTTTTGAATACCTATTTTGAACCAATGATATTCTTCTCAATTGGTCTAGGAACTAGTTCCCAGGTATTGTTCTTCTCAATTTGGTCCAATTCTTCATTCATTGCTTTTACCCAATACTTTTCCTTGCTAGCTTCTTCAAACTTCTTTGGCTCTATTTGTGATAACATTGCTATGTATACTTCTTCTGTCTGTTCAACTAGCTGCCTTCTTGTTTGCACTCCTACACTCTTGTCTCCTATGATTTGATCTTCTGGATGGTTCTTTTGAGTGTATCTTGAGGGGGTTTTTGAGTTCAGTTCAGCATTTTCTAATGTTTTGCTTATTTCTTCATCATCTTGATCCTCTTCTTCATGATTTTCAGGATGGCTGCTGCAGCCTGTATCTCTTGTCTTGTTTGGGAGTTCTTCATCAAATCTTACATCAATACTTTCAACTATCTTCCGAAGGGTCTTGTTGTAGCACCTGTACCCTTTGCTTTTGGAAGCATATCCTATAAATATCCCTTCATTTGCTCTTGCATCAAATTTTCCAAGATTTTCATCATTATTCTTTATGTAACACTTGCTACCAAAGACTCTGAAATTTTTTATTGAAGCTGGCTTTCCATGCCATAGTTCATAGGGAGTCTTGTCACTGCTTGGCCTTAAGTTAGATTTGTTAAGGATATGTACTGTTATGTGCACTGCTTCTGCCCAGAAGGTTTGAGCAATATTATTCTCTTGCATCATGGCTCTGGCAATTTGTTGAACAGATCTGTTTTGTCTTTCTGCTACTCCATTCTGCTGAGGTGTTCCTGCAATAGTGAATTGTTATTTTATGCCATGTTCATTGCATAGGTCAGCAAAGTCATAATCTGTAAATTCTCCTCCTCTATCTGATCTGATACATTTTAGCTTGCATCCAGTTTGATTTTCTGCTAATGATTTGAATATCTTAAACTTTTCCAGTGCTTCTGATTTGTTCTTGAGAAAAGCAACCCATGTCATTATGGAGAAATCATCTATTATCAGCATGAAGTAGGATTCTCCACTTGGTGTCTTAGTTCTTGCAGGTCCACACAGATCCATGTGCACAAGTTGGAGTGGTCTTCCTGTTGATAACTCCTCTTTGGCCTTAAAGGACGTGCGGGTCTATTTACCCAATTGACAAGATTTGCATATGGTATTAGAAGTCCTCTTAATTTCTGGCATGTCTCTGACAGCTTTCTTCTTACTTAGTCTGATGATGTGATCGAAGCTTAGATGTCCCAACCTTTTATGCCATAACCATGACTCTTCTAGCTTGCTAAGATGACATGCTTCATCTCCCTCTTTCACAATGTAAAAATTACTCTCTGTTCGAACACCCTTGAGCAGAGTCTTACCTGTTGTGCTTGATCTGACTACACAATCTTGTGCTCTAAAGAGAACTTCACAGCCTTTATCACACATCTAACTGACACTCAGTAAATTTTCTTTCAGCCCATCTACATATAATACATCTTGGGCCTTTCCTTTGCCATTTTCTATGCTGACTGATCCTTTTCCCTTGATCTTTCCTGATTTGTCATTTCCAAAAGTGACATTGCCCGATTTCTTTTCATCAAGAGTTAAAAACTTGTTTTTGTCTCTTGTCATGTGTTTAGAGCAGCCACTGTCCAAATACCATTGACTCTTCAAATCTTGAGCAGTTAAAGCCAAGTCACATTTATTCACCTTCTTTATCCACTAGAGGCCCCCTTTTGTTTGGTATCTTTTGTGAGGTGATGAATTATATCTTTTTAGAGAACACTTGGAAGATATATGTCCAACTTGATTGCATATACAACATTTGATTATAGTTTTTTGCAGAATTGTGAGCATGAAAAAAATTGCTTTGACTCATAAACCTCCTTGAGGTATTGAACATCAGTCTTTGTCCATACTTTCTACATTCAATAATTCTATGGCCAAAATCCTTACAATAAAAACAATAACCATAGAAATTACTTGCATACCTGATGTAAGGTTGTCTCTTCCATGCTTGCATCTTTTACTGGTTTGAATCATTCCTCCTTGTATGACAATATGCAGCAATGTGTCCCGGCTTGTGGCAGACATAACAGGTGGCATTCTTCATAGGAGGCAAGAATCTCCTTTGATGGCTTCCAAATTTGATATAATCAGGAATATATGATCCTTTCTCTGTTGTCTTAGTATTTGTTACAATCTTTGTTATTAGAGGTTTCTTCTGGTCTCTGTCTTTCTCATTGCATGTTTCTTCCTTTGTAGGAATTATTTGAGCTGCTTCATCAGCCTTCTTTGCTTTCACAAAAATTATATTTTTGTTTTCCTTTTCTTTGCCTTTACTTGATTCTCCTTCATAGCCTATCCCAGTTTTTATTAGAGGAGATCTTTGAGCATCCAAGATTTCATTCAACTTCCCAGAACTTGTCATTTGAGAAGGGTATATAGAAACTTTCTATTGAGCACTTTCTAATTTCCTTCTCAGACACAGAATTTCTTCTTCCAGCTTCTCTTGTTCTCGAGTTTTATCTTTGATTTTCTGAAGTAACATATCTTCTATCTTCTTGGCTTCTTCAAGCTTTACCTTCAGCTGCATGAGGACTTCTGAATTTTGTTCTTCTTTCACACATTTGAGGAGAATCTCTTTTTGTTTTCTGCATTTTAGTTTGAGTCCATCAATCTCCTCCAGAGCACTTCTTAGCTCCCCCTCAAGATCGACTTCCCCTTCTTCTTCTTCTTCTAGCAAGAGTCCTTCAAGATCTTCTATGGCCATCAGTAAAAATTCCGAGGTTCCCTCTTCTCCTGAGGGTTCATCTGAGTCTTCAGATGCACTGCTGTCTTGCTGAGCATAGAAGGATTTTCTGCTGAATTTCTTTCCTTTCTGCCAATTCTTTGATGTGTCTTTCTCTCATTCTTGAGCTTGATTTCTTACTTTCTTGTGAGGACATTTAGCAACATAATTTCCAACTCTTCCACAGTTAAAGCATTTAAAAGGAAGTTTACCTTTGTATCTACCTGAGCCTCTATCCAATTTCTTGACAAATTTAGCCTCTTCTTCATCAGAGCAGGAGCATATGTCTTCCTTTTCTTCTTTCTTCTTTTCTGTTTTGAATGCTTCCTCCCTTGTACTTGGCTTCTTCTGTGGGAGCCTCATCTCATATGCTATAAGATTTCCTAGTAGCTGGTTCATGGTCAAGGTCTCCCAATCAGCTGTTTCTTCTATTGCAGACACCTTGGGATTGAATCTGGATGGAAGAGATCTTAGAATATTTTGTACAATTATACCTTCTGGTATTGTTTCTCCAAGAGCTTTCATACTGTTAACAATTTCTGCAACTTTTGAGAAGAAGCTGCCAACATCTTCATCATCATTCATTTTTAAATTTTCAAACTGGGCTCTATATACTTGAAGTTTGGCAGTCTTAACCTTTTTATTTCCCTCATGGATATTCTTTAGAGTGTCCCACATATCTTTGGCAGTCTTACTGTGCATTATTTTGATAAACTCAGCTTCACATAGTCCATTTAATATTGCATTCATTGCTTTTGCATTAGCTACAAAGCTTTGTTTAGCTTCTTTCTCTGTATCAGTTGACTTTGTGACATATCCAATTTCCACGGCATTCCAAACTTCTAATCCTAAAGACATTATATCAGCTTTCATTATTATTTTCCAAAAGGCATAATTTGCACCTGTAAAGAAAGGGGCTTTATTGGTTGAGCTTCCTTCTTGACTTTCCATCTTGAGAGCTCTGTGATTCTCACTACACTAATATACAAGGAACTCTGCTTCCTCGATACTCAATGTTGAACCTTAATTAAACCGAGAGTGTTGGGTGAACCGCCACTGCATTCCCATCTTTAAAAACCCGTAAGCTTACTAATTCTTCAGGTTCATATCCAATTTAAGAGAGAGTTAATCTTAGAATGCACATATTAGTTTAATATAGTAAAGAGACCAAGGAGAGCCATGTGTATTAAGAAGATGACACATACCGCATTCAATACATAATTATCATGCATGCAGAGACACCCGTATATATGGAACCTACACGGGAGAAACCACATCTTATTATTGTTTTGATGAAAGGCAGCCCCACTCCCTCTCACCATCAAGTCACGGAACCAACCCATGTGGAGGCTGCAACTTCAATTCTGTAAGCTACAACTTGCAAGGAAGCACCAACTCCCTTCAATTTCTTTCTCATTGTAGGCATCATCCTGCTGTGAGGCTTCAACCTTGTCACCATAAATCGACAAACACAATAATGTTTGCTGATTTACTCCAGATATCAGCTCTGTTATGTATCTGCTCTTCTTCTCTTAATCTTCTCTATATTCTGCATTCTCTATATCTGCTCTCTCTCTCTCTCTAACCACACATTTGTGCATATCAATGTGATATTATATATAGAGTTCATCACTTGACTTTTTACATTCCTCAGGGAATTTGAAGTGAGTAGTCCTGACTTTTTGCCTTCTACCTTCTCAAATTTTTATCCAACTCAATTTAAAATGATAATAATATGTACAAAATTTCATGCTACAGTGGGATTTTGTCTTTTCCTCGGGATACTTGCCTTTGCATCACAAACAATAAAATAATTACATCATTTACATTCACATTCTTAATTACATATTTCAATATCACTCAGCTCCTTTTCTGGATTTGGCTTTACTGGATTTGTCTTTTCCTGTTGCTGTTAAGAACCTGTTCTGCATGCTCTTTGTTCACTTTCATCTGCATATTCCCTGTTTTCTGTTCTCGGGCTACCTGTCTACATTTTCTGTTCATATATGAGTTAAATATAATGGTTTGAAACTCACATTACATTTTCAGTTCTTCCAACCTTATTCTCTTTTTCATTTTTCACTTAACTGTGTGTAAATGTATCCCAAACTTTCATTGCCCAATAATTTTCCCAATCCGGGCAATCTCCCACTTCTCGTTAATTCCACGCTGGAAAATTTAATTAAATAAACAAGTCTGGTTTATCTAAATTCAAAGGATTTAGATATTAATTCCATACTCCTGTATAATTATAACCCGACAATCTCTTATATGTACATATGCGCTAACTTCGCATTGTAACCCTCATATGCAACATAATAGTTGACTATTGTGTTGAAATGTAATTTCATCTACCGGATCAGTTGCAGGTGGCAGCACGACAACTGGTTCAGCAGGCGCAGAGGGTTATCATGGCGGCAGGTTTGAACAGATCAACAGAGTATGGGAGGTCGAACCGTTCGACGGTTAATGGAAAGGCACCCCCCGTAGTTGACTAGCCAATCAGGGGTTGACCGCCGATCAACGGCTATGATGAACTACGGGGCCTCACCCCAATTGATGCGTACGGGCAAATGGCAGCCCCCGTAACCACCAGGTAGTGGTGGCTCCGCCCACGTGCAACACCAACGCGCCACTTAACCATATACAACTATTATAACCATGTAAATTGACCCTCAGCACATACATATATTAACCCACACAATATATCCATATGCCTGTTGCGACGTTCTTCAATTATTAACGAAATCCCACAGTACATCGCATACCCTTATGAACTTGTGAACCATGATAAAATTATTTTAATATACTCCGTCGAACCTTATAATATACTCCGTCGGGCCTTATACTAAATTAATAACCCAACTTCATTACGTATATTTCCGCCGGGCCCACAATGCCATCAACCGCCAATCGAATGCACACAACATACATGACTTATCGTCCACGCACCTTTATTAAACCTCGTGCAAGTCCTGCGATTTCCCACCGTTGGATAGCCTTTGCCCATATCAACGGATCTTATTCATTTCGCTGGGCGTCTTCCGCCCATCATTAATGCGCAGAATTTCATTTTAATCAAAACCGCTTGGGACAGGCGGCCAAATCCTAATGGAATCACTCTGATTCCACAGATACCACCTTCCATATAAAAGTGGTGCGGAAAATACCAGAAACTGCCGCCACTGTTCCCCGTTCCTACTCGTGGTTCCGTTGCTTTACTCCAGGTTTCGGTCCTCCACGATTTCATATATATATAACTTTTCATCGTATTTCAGTTATATATATGACTATGGTTCCTTTCGCCTTTATTAAAACAAAACGCTCATATTTCAATGTATTGTTGTATTCGATTCCGCTCCAATGCTCCGGGTTCCGCTGCCTATTTAATGTACAGAGGTTCTATCAAATTGTTAACCCCGAAACTCGTGGGATAATCAATACCACGACATCATTGGCTACCAGAGTTTAGAGATTGAGCCATTACACAGAGTCGACACCTTTCATCACAATTTTCCACCGTAATTTATCTTACTGGTAACTACAGGTATGGCTACGCATAACTAATGACTTTCAGTAGGCATCAATTTATTCCAATCCCACACAGAATCACGGCTCATACATTCCACATATTCAATTTGTGTTCCACTGCGGGTTCAACGGTCTATCCACACATAACCCTCGCCACAGAGTTTATTTATTCGACACAAAAACCTCGCCAAAGAGTTTATTTACACACCATACCTAAAAATTGCACACTACAGCATCATAGACCCATTTAGACCCCCAATTACAGAATCTCATGTAATGCAAAACTTCTTCACTACTCTGCACCTTGAATAGCTCTTTACATCAATTCATTTCCTTTGCTTCCTCTGATTTTTCTTTGCTGCCTCTGCTTCTTCTTTGCTACCTCTGTTCTTTGCCATCTCCTTGCAACTGTTCCTATCTCTGCATCTGTTACCTCCTTTGCCATCAACGACAACATTTCCAACAATATATATATATATATATATATATATATATATACCCACACACACACACACACACAAGGAACAAACAAGGAACTCTAATAGTTCCATTTGTTGCCTCATATCCGACATTCTGAAGTACTTTAGCAACCCGCAGTCTCTGAGGGATCTTACCATACCTGGATCATTTAGGGAAATCATGTTCTATTCCACATGTTCTCCTTCCCTCCATGTAATTGTCATTTTGGTCCAATGAATACCTGAAACACAATCATAAGACTCATAGGGACCCATTTCATGAAAAAAACTAGGTAAAATTTAGGCACGCTGCAAGAAACAAAAATGGTAATTGTGCCCAACGCACCCAGGTCAAGGGACAATTCATTGCAAATGCAACTAGCCATCAATTCTAGTGCACTGTAATGCACCTTTCGACATTCAAAGGTGTGTTTCCCTTTGAGAAAAATAATTTTACCCTAAGGGGCCCAAAACCCTAAAAATTTGCAATGAAATGAAACATAAATGATACTAAAGGAAAGAGAAAGTTAATAGCTCTAACCTGGATTGAACGGCGAGGAAAATTTTCCACATAATCTGTCGCGATTAGAAGTTCGAGGGAAAAAATTAGTTCAGAGCTCCAAATTTCAAATGGTAAAAACTCTTTTAATTAGTCATTTGATTATTTCAAATCATATTTAATGTTGTGACTATGGTTTTTATTCATTTTTTGCTATGAAATATGTATTTTTAATTCGTTTGATGGTGTTCTAAACATGTTTTACAACTGATACAGCAGATTAGTCATGCACACTTATTCAAGAATGATTTGACCACAAAACATACTTTTATCCTTATTTTTCAAGCTTTGATAAAAATGAAAATGGAATTGAAGTGCACTTTTATCTCTTTTTTTAACTTCAATAATGGTGAAAAAGGAACCCCTGAGTCTTCTTTTAGCTCTTTTTCAGACTCCTATAATGTGAAAAGATTACCGAGCACTTGTCTTTTTGAGCTCGTAAAAGTAAATGAAATGACATCTACTCAGTATAAGTTTAACCCTTTTCCAGACTGAGATAGATTATTTACAAAAAAGGAAAACGTTAGTCGAACATGGATAGGAGGTTCTCTCAGGTATTACTTTACACTTTTTTCGACCTGAGCGAAAAATTTACAAAAAAAGACTCATGGATTTTTCTTTTGTCTTCTTTTTCAAACTCTCTAAATATGAAAAAGGACTGGGTTGTCACTGTTGTTAGGCTCGTTAAAACATAAAATAGCAATGAGCTTGTCAATCATGGAAAGAATTGAGTTTCATTTATCGCTAGACTCGTTAAATTATTGATGCATTCACTCGAAGAGTTGAATTATAGATCAAGAATATGTTATCCTCCTCAATCTTGTTAAAAAATAAAGAGGTACTGGTCGACAAATGACCGGGGAAAATTTGGGAAAAGAAAACATAACACTTTATGGTAGCAGGTCGCTCTTGAACATGACACTTTCACTCCATCATTGTAATTTTTGCATTGGGTAATATTCTTGATGGTTCATCATACCTTCACTTCGATTTTGGGTCAATGCTGCCAACTCATCTCAGTGTTTTCGATATGTTCAAGAGAAGTCATCCAATGAATACTCATCCTTCTACAATACTCGTAAACCTTCATTTTCATGAAAATCATGCCTGAACATTGCTATATCAAGTCACATTTTGTCTCTGAAATCAGTAACTCTCGTCCCATGATAAAGTTACTTCCTGTCGACATCATCTCATCATCCAAGAAGTTTACTCAGAAACATCATCTTCCAATACCATGAGGCTTGTTACATCATCGACAAGTTTCTCTCTTCCCAACCTTTGACCGAAAGATTTTGTTTGGCGTTCGACATCAAATCATCTATTCATGCCTTAATAATTGTACTGTAGTACCTTGAGAGCCATTAACATCAATGGTGGTTCTCTCACATTTGTTAACAGGTAACATCATTGGTTGGTAATCAAATGATTTCTTCCTGTGTTTGACTATAAATCATATATTTGCATGGCTAGACTTGTACCCAAACGATCGAGTGAAAATATATAAGAAGACCCCAAATCTAGTTTCAACCATCTGAGCTGTGATTTCAGGATTTTTGTACACATCATCTGTACGATCACTTTACATATAGATTTTCATCCGAACATGGGCCTATATCTATAGGCATGTCTGTATTAGGCAACATTCAAATGTAGACAACTTTCTAAACTATATACATGTTATTAGATATTTTATGTGTTGAGCATGGAAATTCCTCCCTCGGCAATTCATGATCAAGAGGAAAATATCAAGATTTAATGTATTTTAATATTGATGCAAGTGACCGCTCCACTTCAGTTCCAGTTCATCACATCGTAAAGCATCTCATCTAAATATCATTATTATTATTTTGACTTCATGCTTCAGGGGGAAGCTGTTATAGTTCAATTTGGGCATCACCCCCCATGACCTGATCAAACTGGACATCATCCCTAGGACCAATGAAATAGGGTCTATCATCCCCTTATATTTCAGTTGCTATATGCCCTAAGAGAAGAACAATTCATTCATGGCTACTATTGTGATATTTCCAAAGTTTTAAGTATATTTTATATCACTTATTGACTCACCAACGCAATCTATAAAGGGACTAACTATGTTGCAATGCCAAATCCTCCATTCAAGGGTGCACTCCAGTGCACTTCCCAACATTCAAGAGTCTGTTGGTCACCTGGGAGTGGAATTCTCATTGTTCTTGGAATCTCCACATGGTCAGTGTCTTCTAGAACAGTCCATATGTGTCAAAATTCAAATCTAAGTGTCCATTTAACACCTTTTAACTTGGGAACATGTCTTGCCTTTTATTAGAAAGTAATTCATTGAGAAAAAAACATCAGTTTCCCTATAAATTGAGCACTCATTCTAGTGCTAGGGAAGGAAGAAATTTGGTAAATTTATGTTGTTGGATTCTCATTTGAGAGAGTGAAAGTACTGATATGTTGTTGGTATGATGTTGGATGTGATGAGGCTGGAATGAAGCTGGATCTGGTTGGAAAAAAATTGAGCATTGCTTGTAACCTCCCCCTTCTACTCTTTAATAAATATTGTTGTTCATTTTCCCATATATATGTCTCTATTTATTGCGCAATGGATTCTTGAATGATATATATATATATATATATATATATAATCAATTTGATTGAGTAAGATAAGTAGATATATGTATATTGCATGTTGTTTGTTGTGTCATGTTTATGTTTGTAGGAATCGATCTGGTGATTTGAGTTGGATTGAGAGCGACAACAACAACGACAGAAGGTGAAGGAGAAGCGAATGAATCACAAGTAGGCTCTTTCAGCATTCTGTATATCTTCTTGTTTTAGGGAAAGTGATAGTAATTCTTTCCTTTGTTGGTCTAAGTGACTAGTACCACACTTAGGGAATTCGGTTTCTCCATAGATCACAATTCTGCATAAAAACTGGTTCCAAACACAGATCCCCTCCACGAACCAACTCCTTGTATGTGTCGTTGATTACCATGCCCACTTGTTTAACAAATCGAGAAATGTGAGCAGTAACAAGGTCGTGATCATGATCATGTATGAGCATTGAAGGAGGAATAGTATGAGAAAATTTGATTAGGGTGAGGGAATCCTTGGTGAGAGAGACAAATTGGTAGTAGACAAGTAAGAGCTTGGCATGTGAGTGATAAATAATGGTTGTGATATTGTGAGAATCGAGGCCCACATAAAGAAAATACCTCCTCGATCATAGATTATGGACGTCTGATTCGCATACATCATCGTTTCTCTTTCCAGAAAGCTCAAATACGAGAGAGGAACGTAATTCACCTCATACTTCAAAAAATTCTCCATCCCCTATTCTACTTTGGCCTTGCAAGTTCACTAAGTGAGTGCAACATTAATAAAAATAATAAGAGAAGAGGGGAGATATGTTTTTGTGCTAATACTTATGGTCTCTATATATATATAAATCCAAATAAGACTAGGCTTGGGTATGGTCCTTAATGATTGGTTAGAAAAGCCTTAATACTAGGTCAAAGACCTAATGTTAATCGCACAAATTTTTTCTAGTGAAAATTTCGCTATTGTTCAATTGTATATTTTAAAATTCTAATTGATCATTAAAATGTGATAAATTTTCCATGAACTGAGTGCGTTTAATACTTTCTACCATATTTAAGGTTAAAAAATGACTACTTTGGGAGCAATAACTTAGTTTTCGTCTCTATTACCTCATAGTTGGATAATATGTAACTTTTGATTGATTTTTTACTAGTGGTATAAGAAACTTAAATATATTACCAATGAAAGACATATATTTTGGTATCAAGATCACAAAGAAAATACATCTGATTTCGATATAAAAATAAAATATAAATAAATAAAAAATTGATCCTCTTAGGACACCTATGACTTTCTACTGCTTTGATTCTCAAAATAAGCACCATGCAGGAGATGATTTAATTATTAGAAAGGAAAAGGAGGAAAGGCACAAAATTTCGCACACAAATAGTAACACAAGATGCAACTATTCTATTGATCACACAAACTTGATGATTACAATCAACCTGGTGAGGGGTATTTAAACCTTTTCGACTAGTGTCTCACTCATAATAACTTAACATGCACAAACACTCTAAATTCGAATTTACTCAAAAAAATATAGAACTCAAATTCACACAACTTGACTCAGTTAACTGACTCTCTAAATTTAGAAAAAAATACATACAGGAGTAATTAGTTATCTTTAACACCCCCTCTTAATTAAAATTGATAAACTAAGACATGACTCATGATAAATCAAACATGCATGTTGGTCTAGGTCATGGCTATGCTTACAACACCCAAGTTTTCTCTGTGAAACTCAAAATCATGTTTTTCTAATGGCTTAGTGAATATATCATCCAATTGATCACTCGATTTACAAGGTTTCAAGTAGACTTCTCCATTTCTCACAAGTTCTCTAATGAAATGATATATTGTATCAATATGCTTTCTCTTTTGATGAAACACACTATGCTTATATAGTGCAATGGATGAGGTGTTGTCACACTAGATTACTATTGATCCTTATTGCATCTGCTTGATTCCATCCAAAACTCTTCATAACTATATTGCTTGGTATGTTTCTAATGTCGTTGCTACATATTCTACTTCTGCTAATGAAAGTGTCACAATAGGTTGCTTCTTAAATGCCCATGAAATCACACCTGAACCAAGATTAAACACATAACCATAAGTTTTCTTCCTATCATCCAAACTTCCTTCAAAATCATTTTCGATGTATCCAACCAAATCCTTCTTCTTTGTGCTTGCACAAAATATGCCACAATCTGTAGTTCCTGCTATGTATTTCAAAATTCTTTTTCCTGCTCTCTAATGCAAGCCTTTTGGAGAGTCCATAAATCTTGAAATCAAACTCACTCCTTCCATAATATCTAGTCTTGTAGCTGTGAGATACATGAGGTTGTCAACCAATATTTTGAATAGAGTTGTATTGAATATGATCCTTCGTCATCCTTACTTAAATTTTTACCTGTTTCAACTGGTATAGGATCAAGTTTACAATTTTCCATCCTGAATCCTTTTTAGAAAATCTTTAGCATACTTATTTTGACAAATAAAGATCACTTTTCCTTATTGCTCAACTTATTTGCCAAGAAAATATTTCATAAGACCAAGGTATGTCATCTCAAATTATTTCTTCACGGTTTCTTTAAATTCATCCAATTAAATATCCCCAATATAAATCATGTCATCCACATATAAGAAAATAATCAAAATGTGTCCATTCTCATTTACCTTTGTGTACAAGGTAGGCTCAATGTTGCTTCTACAAAATCCATTCTTGATCATGTAACTGCCAATTTTTCTATACCAGGCTCTTGGCGCTTGCTTGAGTCCATGGAGTGATTTCTTCAACCTGTAAACTTTATCTTCTTGACCTTCAACTTCATAACTTGGAGATTGATGCATGTATATTTATTCTTCTAGATTTCCATTCAAGAAGGCTGATTTCACATCCATCTGATACACTTTCCACTTGTTCTAAGTTGTTGTGGCTAAGACTTCTCTTACAACATCCAATCTGGCTACTATAGAAAAAGTTTCTCCAAAGTCTATTATCAACTCCTTTTTTGCTACACCCTCTTCTTCCATCTGTGGAACTCTTGTATCAATTGTCTTGTCTATACTCATATTCCATCAATATTGTTCTTTGAATACAACATATTTTTTTATTATGTTCTTCCTAGTGATAGGGTTATACAATTTGTAAGCTTTTGATTGCTCACTATAACCAGTAAATATGCATTTTTCAATTTTATCATCCAACTTGCCCCTTAGGTCTTTAGGAACATGTGCATAAGCTAGACATCCAAACACTCTAGGATGAGATATACTACAAGACATACCTGACCATGCTTCTTCTGGAACTGTGTTCATCACACTCTTTGTAGGAGACATGTTTATCACATAAAAAACACATGAAACTACTTCTACCCAATAATCATTAGACAACATTCTTCCTGTCAGCATGCTCCTTTTCATGTTCATAATTATCCTATTCTTTCTCTTTTCTACACCATTATACTACGGTGTTTATCTAGTTTTAAACTTCCTTATGATTCCATGTTGTTTGCAGTAAGCATGAAATTCCTTTAAATCATATTATCCACCACAATCTGATATCAATACCTTGATCATATGCTCACTTTGGTTCTCTTCTTAGGATTTGAATTCTTTGAAAATTTTAAAAGTTTTAGACTTCTTCTTCAGGAAACACACCCATTTCTTTCTGCTGAAATCATCAATGAAACTGAGGAAGTAACAACTTCCACCAATCAACTGTGTGCTCATAGTTCCACACAAGTCTGTATGCACCAACTCTAGTGGCTTCTTTGCTCTATATGAAACTAATTTCATAAAAATCTCATAGTGTTTCTTTCCCACAATGCAACACTCACAAGTATTATAAGTTTCTATGATGAGAGACAATCCTCTAACCATTTGTTTTTGCTGCAACAATCTTAAAATAGAGAAGTGCAAGTGTCCAAACCAAAATTTTCAAATCCAATGATAATTAGAACATGCAAATGTAAAATAACTAACCTGATTACTGTAATTTATGATCAGAGGAAAGAGTTTGTTCCTCTTCATCTTCACCTTTGTTATCAACTGATTTCTTGGCGGCTTGTCATCTAAAACACACTCTTGGACTTGAAAAATGACTTTGTATCCCTTTTCAATTATTTGAATAACATATATCAATTTATGTTTGAGACTAGGGACATAATATACCTATGATATTGTCTTTAGATCCCCTTCTTGGTCATAATGATGACCACTCCTTTTCCATCTACATCCATAGTCTTGTTAGTGCCCAACTTTACCTTTCTCTTAACAAATTGATCTAGGTTTGCAACCGGATTATTATTTCCTACCATGTGGTTACAACAACCACTATCTAATAGCTACACATTATCAGAAGTTTCATGCATGGTATGGCAAGCTAGGAACATGGAGTCAATATTTTCTATAGTGACATTATCTCTATACTTTCCTTGATCAACTATCCTATTCTTGCAATCACGAGCATAGTTACCAAATGTATCGCAATAATAACATCTCGCCTTTGGTTTATTGACTCTTGGATTGTTATTGAAGCTTATTTTTTTGTTTCCACTTTATTGTTCCTTCTTTGCGCCGCCATCTCTCTAACCACCATGTCTTCTGCCTCTCAATCTACCTCTATCTCTTGAATTAGAAACACGAATTTTAAAAGTTGTTTCTAAGGTGGAATCCTTATTTTTTTTGTCCTTGCCTCATGGGATACAAATGATGCCATCAACTCTTCAACTGTTAGCATTTCCAAATCCTTGGTTTCTTCTATGGCCGCTACTACAACATTAAATTTGGTAGACAAAGATCTGAGAACCTTCACAACCACCATTTGATATTCTATGTCGTCACCCTAAATCCTTAAATAGTTTACAACATTCAAGACTAGATTTGGGAATGAATCAATATCCTTTGTTTCCTTCATATGAAAAATTTCAAAATATCTCATAGTATTTTGCAACTTAAAAATATTGAATTTGGCCATACTTTTATAGCTTGTCGCCAAAATCTCCCATGTTTCCTTTGTTGAAGGTGTGAGCATAATTTTCTGGAACAATATTGCGTGCACTCCTTTTTGGATAAGTTGCAATGTTTGTGCATTCTTATTTCTGTATTTTCTCCATTGTTCCCTCTATGCATTCAATGATGGCCCATTCAACTACTTCATCTTTAGGTTCTGGAAACATAAACCGGACATGATCCCAAACATATTGAACCTTCAACGTGGTCTCCATCTTAATGGCCTCCATAGCATAATCCTTCCCTGTAAATGGAGGAAACTACAGATAGAAGCTAGATGAAGCCATCTTCAAAAAATTTCTCTTCAAATAATAATACCACCTTTATATAAAGAGAATTTATAAAATTTGTTCCAAAAACCTTTAATAAAACCCTTTATGTTTTAAAAAAAAAAAATTATTGAAGAAAACTTTATAAATCCCTTTAAACAAGCATTACAACAAAACCTTTGTAATAAAAAACTCTTTAATATTACTTGAAACTCCACGTGACCCTTTTAAAATTTTAAACAATATAAGCCCACGCGAATTTCAAAACAAAATATTGTAACTGTTATCCATGATAACAATTTGGTTGGTCTTAGGTAAGTTAGGTTGGGTCATTTGGATGAAAATAAGGTCATAAATTTCATTAATTCAAAAAAGAAATTTACATAGTTTAAGAGGTTTTCACAGTCATTAGTCATGCAATAAAGGTGATGTCAAGGTAAATTTGAAAAATCTGATTTGCATGGGTAATATAGGATCATTATCTGACACTTGGAATTTTTCTGAATTCTGCAGCGTAGTCAATGTAAAACAGTCCAATTTCGCTATAGAAGTGCCTAACAGTTTCGTAGTGAATTTTCCCTCCCAAGTATTGGAAAGGTTAAAAAAGCCATTTTTTCTGCTAACAGTGGGAAATGTTGTGTTTTGTCATGATTTCATTGGTCAATGCACACTTGGTCATCATGGTCCCATTCTGTTATTTGTCATCATACGTCATATGCATGCGTGGTTATTATTACTCCTCGTATCATTTCATTTTTCCCACTCACTTCCTCTTTCCTAATTTAGTCTGATTTCTAATTCGAAAAGTAGCACCTCACCTTCATCCTTGTAAGTTTTTTGAACGCTTTTGCTAGCAGTCTAGAGCCTTGAATTATGTCATGTAGATGTCTTAGGCTAAGTGTTATTTGTGTCAAGGGATTTTCTTGTTGTCTCAAAATAATTCTGCAAGTGTCAAAGAAGGAGTTGATCAACGTTGTGTTTGAAAGTATGGTCTCACATAAAAATCCAAACAAGGGTGGCACTGTGGTCAGATATGAGCCCATGGTTATGAGGCTAATTTCAGAAGACCCCAGCTTCTCACAAGAGTTATCCAATGCAGGTTGCATGTGTTTCTGCCGGAAACTGCAAGGGTATCATGCACAGGTGTCTAAATACTTTGCTATAAATTTCATTGGTACAGGTTCAAAGGTGGGAATCTTGAATTTTGTTGTGTCTCCTTGCTCAATTTCATGCGAAACCGAGATCCCAAGGTCTGGATAGGATTGGTTTAAAGCCATAAGGTTTAAACTGTAGAACTGTGATGAGTTTTTGAAGGAGGAGCACATAGTCATAGACATGAGCTCAGGCATCTCCAGGACTTGCCGCAAGGACAATTATTCAAAATTACTGATGGTGATTCAAAAATACTTCACTTGTGAAGGTATATTTCACATGATCTATCAATACCACTTCAAATTGTTTCTTCACTTCACAGATAAACAACCACTGGATTTACCATTTTTTCTTCTTAGGAGTTTAGGCTAATAAGGTTCAAGTTGAACTTGAAAGTAGTGACACTTCCATTTTCCACCATGGTTTGATAAAATTACTAGTTATGGAGGATTTTAAAAATATAAACAAGGATTGGTCCACTTTTTTGTTCTTGAGTGGGTATGTCATTCATGTCATCACTCCTAAAAAGACACATAGATCAAAGGAAAATACTCCAAAGAAAGATAAAGACTCTACGGCTGAAATAGAGGCTGAGCATGAGGTGGAAGTGAAAACAGAGGTGTTGCCCATGGTGGAGCCTATGGAGGTATAAATTGAGCAATTGCAAGAGACAGTGGTGCCTAAACAAACCTCTATCAATATTAAATTCAAAACTAACATAAGAACCCACAGAAGGATCACTAGAAGTCAGGCATAATGGAAAGGAAAAAACCAAGAAAAGAGTCTTAAAGATAAGAAATTAGACTTTTTCAAAGAAGACTTGGGTTTTATTTTTAAACCTAGGAAGCCACTCACTAGGTCACGGTTATCAAAGGGAGAAAAATATGAGAAGCTGCATAAGGAACCAGAAAAGGAGACACAACCAGCAAGGGAAAAAATAATTAAATTATCTCCAACAGAGGCAGAGGTGATCAAGGGAAGAAAGGGAAAGGAAAATTTTCAAGAAAAATCTGAACTGGAGCTCTTAAAAGAGCAGCTTAATGAAACTGGAGAAGAGATTTTGGAAACTAAGCTAGAGTTAGAATACTTCAAATAAGAGAGATGGGAGATGATGAAATTTAAAATAAAAAGTGAACAAACAGATAGATTTTTATGATGAGGTTGCAGAGGGGTCAAGGAAGACGTTAAAGAGAACACTTCCGCTACACACAATGATGAAACATCTCTTCAGGAGTAACAGGTGGTTGCAATCAGAAATAAGGAAGTATTAAAGCTAGGTCAGAGAATTGGAAATCCATGAAAGATGGTAAGTCACACCTTCTTGAGTACTTTTTGTCTTAAGATATAATATCAAGGCATATATAGGGCTGCAAAGATTTTTTTTTGGGTTAGGAAGAAAAAATTGCAAAATTTTGTGAAACTAGGAAATTTCATAGCGAGCTCCAGGCTTGAGGATGAGTTTTCGCTACAAACTCGTTGTAGAATTATTTAATGAAAAAATCAATAAAAAATATCATAGCAGGAGTAACTGGAGGCATGTATTTACCTTATCAAACCCAATGAAGATCCTCCCATAGGTAGGAAATACCATGTGTTTTTGTGCAAGCATAATAGAAGGACTTCAACCGATTACAAGATTCCCTCTTGCCCTTTGGGCAGGGACTAATAAGATTTGTTACCCTTTGTCTCTTCTATGGATAATGCACATGATGTTGATCAATCGTTTTTGACATGAAGAGCACTTGAATGTAAATTACTTTCTTAATGGATTGTTTACTTGTATGTCAATGACGTCGATTATTTTACGTGTTGCATTTGGTGAACTTGCATGATTGATTTCATGTCTCATTGTAAAGATATATTTATTGCTTCTTGTGTGATAATGATTTAATGATATTTGTGTTTGGTTGCATATCACGGTTATCTATTTGGCTATAATCAAAGTTGATCTAATATTTTTATGTGCCATGTGGTGTGTGAGATCCCTAAATATCATTTTCATTACAATGATGAGGCAAGGAGTGGCCTTATCACTTTGAAATTAATTTTCCCTTTCATAATTGTATTAAAAATTTTATATAATTTTTATTAGTATGATTTAATATGGTATTATAAAGGACTATTTGAACTTCAATATGATCATCCATAAAGTTATAAATATTTTCTATGTTTGTTGGCATACATGATTTGATTATGGAGGCTATAAGAAAATATCTTAGTTCATCTAATTTGAATATGGATAATGCAACAATATCTAATGAAATATTTTATAATTATTTTTTCTAAAAGAAAAAAAAAAAAATATATATATATATATATATATATATATATATATATATATATATATATATATATATATATATATATATATATAGGTTGAGTGGTTGGAAGGAATAGTTGTTATCCTCCCCATTTAGGCTCAAGCCGCGTAAGTTGACATGTTCACATTTTGGAATATAGTAACTTTGTTGCACTCTTAAGTGAGTCTATACTAAGGAATGACCTAGTACTTGTTGGAAAAACAAAAAGGCAGAAATTTTTTCTCTTATTGATAATTAATTGTTATTTCCTTGTGTTATTATTGTTTTTCTTATGTTAATATTTTATCTTAGTTCATAAAGAAATTACCAAAACCAAAACACGAAGATAAAGTACACCATATGTAGGCACTCAGCCAGGGCTAAAACCCCTATATAAGGGAAAACCTAGTCAAGAACTCTTCCTTCAGTAATTCAAAATGAGATAGCCCAAGACCTTAGACCTATAAACCTTCAACCCAACATCAATCCAGAAATTTTGGCCCTAGCTTCACCAACAACTTCAGAATTTCGGCCTCCCAGCAACCACAAAATTTGGGCCCCTCCAGTATCTTCACATGTGTGGGAAAAAGAGATAATTTTGACTTCTTATGCTTGTGAAAGACCCTCTTCTCCTTTGCTATCCTTTTTCTTCTTCTTCCTTTAAATTCACACTTTTTTTTTGCCCCAGAATTTGCATATCGAACTTGTTGTGAGTGAGTGACAAAAGACATTGATTTATTACCTTTATATAGTGTTTCTGCCCCTCAGTTTAGGCCGACTTGTCCAGTTTGAGGCCGGCATGGTGGAGGACTCCTAATTGACTTATTTTACAATAAAATAAATTTCTTCTTTGACAAATAAATCCCAAGAAGGGTCTTTTACAATATGACATGGAAAATAAACTTGACATAAACCATAAAAGCATTCAATGGAGGCTTTGACCAAAAAACAATTGACCCAATCATGAAAGCCATGCTTTAATAAGTCGATTTATTTAATAATAAAATTTCTTTTTCTTTCTTTTTAGAAATACATTTCAAATACAATTATGAAGATGAACACTAGTTACATTATTCAACACTCCCTATTGAATAGGGAGGTATTCATAATTACCTATATTTATAGAGGTACATGGAAGATCTCCAAAATAGACTACGAAGAGTTATAGCACACTTAGTAATGTGGACTAGATACCCGTCTAGGGTAATCTATCCAGGTGGGACTAAGATGGACTAAAGCTTTCATCTAGTCTAGGTACCATCTGGATTACATACTAACCATCAACCTAGGGATGTAGGTGTGTATCCATGGTCATAGATCCAAGAACAATGCCACCCTCCCTCTTCGGGACCTAGACATCAACACATAGGCCGACCTAATGTCCTCCCAAGCATCCGCCATTAGATGCTTCATCTCTTCATAATAAACTAGATATAGCCATTTTTCCAAGAATTTTTCCCAAGTGTTCATACTTATTTATGGAGATATTTACCTATTCAAATATAAAACCCAATCAGAAGTAAACTTTAAAATATACATATACAAATAAAAAAAAACTTTGGGGCTCTTAATCATCTTAATTCCACTTAGTTATTTATATCCAAATATTCAAAAGCTTTTCTTGTTTCATTTATTCAGCAGCACCAAGACATCCTCAATATATTGCAGATCTATTCATTCTCTGATTTCTTCTATAAGGTATACATCATGACTATCATAATATTCCCTCCCTCTCAATTGGGGAGATGTATTATTTTCTTCTAACCATGCTCCCTCTTAACGTGGAGACATCAACCGCTTCCTTATTCTATAACATCAAAGGACCTTTCATGGATATAACCCTACTTACGACATACATTCCTTCATCATGCTTATACGAACATATTCATCATCTAAAGATTATGTTCCTACAAAAATTAAAACAATAAGTAAAACCAAATAAAAACCTATAGAAGCTTGAAGTTAATGATATTAGAATCACATTATTAAGAAGGAATCAGTTTGATTTTATACATTAAACACTCAAATATATTTATATTTATAGTCATCAAAAGTTACATACTCAACTTCTTAGTAGGGTTAAGTCACAAACCCTAGACTATATCATCAAAAATTGATCAAGACATCAGTCTTATTATATCTAGGGCTTTAATATTACTTTTATAGATTCTACCGTGACTTAATGTAAACCGTAGGTTTCATCTTCGTGACACAAGGTGTTTGATATCAAAAATTCAATCAAATAACAATTATACATGTTAGACTCTATTCGGGTTCGTTGCAAACACTAGATTTTATCATCAAAAGTAAATCATATTGGAACAATATCATTATATACTAGAATATCAATCTTATACTAAAGTTTTGTTACAAATCTTATAATTCACAAACTATGAGAATCAACAATTAGGTTATCATACTCACATATACATATCTAGGATTTCATGCACTAACAATTCTCATCAATGTCTACTAGGTAAACCCAAGACACAAACATCAAAGTTATAAATACAATGAATTTCCTATAGGATAGGTTTTCGATCAAACATACAAACATAAACCCAGGGTTTCATTCCTACGAGCTTACTATAGATATTATAGGGGTTTTTCTCATTAAAACTAATTCATCAAACCCTAAAGATATAGGAATTCAATACATAACTTTAGATAGAAAACCCTAAAGGACTAGGGTTTTTATCATAACAATACCAAAACCCTAAAAATAAAATTAATGGGTTTTCTTTATTTCATTAACAACCCTAAGTAGACTAGGGTTTCATAATCAATATTGACATACCCTTGGGTTAGGGTTTTACAGTGAACCTTTTAGGGTTCCATAATAATGATCAAATGATAATAGAATGATGGTAGATTCAATCTAATGATTAATCACCCTAACAAGAATCTTTACGATTCAAACACCCTAGACATAATGATGTTAGTAATGTAAAGTAAATTTTAAAAGAAGAATGATCATACATTTTATTTTATAACAGAGCTTATAGTCTAAGACATACCTTGAGTTGTTCCTTAAAAAACCTTGTTAGACATCAATCCTTAAAGGGAAAAACATCTTCCATGCTTCAAGTATATCCTTTGAAGTCTCCTCCATGACCCTTGAGCATTCATCAATATTTCTTAACATGAAAAATATAAAAGGTTGTTATCATACAATTCAAACAAGTCTTGATGTGAGGAGGAAACGAAACATGAAAAGATAAAATAGAGAAAAAAACTTATCTTCTGGTAAAATGGTGGAGGCTCCCTCTTAATCCAATATTGACGGAAAAGTATTCTAACAAGACATGTTACACCTACACGTTCTAGAAATCAAAGCATAAAGGAAATCAATGCAAAACTTAAAGTAAAAGGATATGCAAGGGATCATATCCCTAAGAGTCTCTAGAAAATACGTTTTTAACTTCGTATTCTTTTGTCTTATTCTTCTTTGGTGGTCCTGCATCAACAACATTCACATTATATATTTCTCTTCCCTTTCCTTGTATTCTTTGGACATTTATTTTGATAATGATCCGTCTTATGAAAATTGTAGCATTCAATCTTTGATAGGTATACTTTCTTCTTTGGTCCTTTGAACTTCTTGAAGGTTCCCTTCTTCTTGTGATGAGTGGAATAGGAATTCAAGATGTTTTCTTCTCCACGATCATTCTTTTTGTTTACTAATGATATTCTGGCTTCTTCTTGACTGCATGCATTTCACATTTGTTCGAATGTTTGAGTATCTTTCAAACTATTTATTCCATATGAAAAAGCACTCCAAGATTTTGATAGACCTAGAAGAGCAGTAATTACAAGCTCCTTTTCTAGTATAATTTAATATATTGCTTGAATCTCATCTCTAATTCTATATATCCTTTTAAATAAGGATGTCACAGTATTATATTTCGTCATTTTGATAGCTCTTAATTCATTCTCGAGGCTTTTTATTTGACCAATGTTTTTTATGGTGAATAATTTGGATAGACCCTCATACAGTTCTCAAGCGAAATCTATGTTGGATATGTATGAAATGAGGTTCTCCTTTACTCCATCCACTATTAGGTCCATGGACAAGATTTAAGTTTCTTTGAACTTTTCATTCTCTACTTCATCTGTAGGCTTCTTGATTTTTCCTACAACCAGATCCAAAACTATGTTCTTTTCGAGGATGAGGTCTATCCTCTTTTTCCATGCCCTGTAGTTGGAGCCTCCTTCTAGTATGTTTTATCCCTTCATTGAGCTTTAAATAGTTCCTGTAAATAGTAGATTTATCTTCTTATGTATTCCTTTTCCTTAATGACCTTATTTCAATCTCCTTTTCTTCAATAAATCTTTAAACTGTTGTTTTCCTTCTTCTTCACCTTATCTTTGATACCATGTTGGAAAATAAAAAAGGGAGAAAGATTCTCTCTTGTTGATAACTAATTGTGATTTCCTTATGTTCATATTGTGTTTCTTATGCTCTTCTTTTACCTTAGTTCATAAATCAATTACCAAAACCAAAACACGAATATCAAGGACACCAGATGTAGTCACTCAGTCAGGGCTAAAACCCATATATATGGGTAAACTTAGTCAAGAACTCTTCCTTCAATAATTCAACATGAGATAGACCAAGACCTTAGACCTACAGAACTTCCTCCTCCACCAAGTCAGCGTTCCAATGAGATACAACCTTCAATGTTTTTTTCTTTTCCAACAACTATAATCCAACATTAATCCAGAATATCCAGCCCCAACTTCAGAAATTTTGATCCCCTAGAAACTGCTGAATTTCAACCCCTCCAACAGCTTCACAACTTCACACATGTGGGAAAAAGAGAGAAAATTCCGACTTCCTATGCTTGTGAGAGACCTCCTTTTCCTTCGTTATCCTTTTTCTTCTTCTTCCTTGAAATTCACACATTTTCTGGCCCAAGAAGTTGCAGATCAAACTTGTTGTGAGTGAGTGACGAAGGAGGTTGATTTGTTGGCCTTATACAGTGGTTCTTCCCCCGATTTTAGGCCAACTTGTCTAGTTTGAGGCTGAATTGGTGGAAAAGGCCTAATTGACTTATTTTACAATAAAATATTTTCTTCTTTGACAAATGAATCCCAAGAAGGGTCTTTTACAATGTGACATGGACAAGGACACTTGACATAAACCCTATAAGCCTTCAATGGAGGATCTGACCTGAAAAAGATTGACTCAAGCATGAAACCCACTCTTTAATAAGTCAATTATTTAATAATAAAATTTATTTTTCTTTCTTTTGACAAACACATTTCAAATATAATTATGAAGAATGACACTAGTTATATTCTTCAACAATAACAACAACTTTTCTCTTTCCTTCAGGTTGAGAGTGAGACCAACTTTGTTTCCCAGACAATATATATATATATATAAGTCCTATTGAAATTTTTTTCATAACCTTGGCGATATTTCAAAATGATTGTGTGTCACACTTGTCATTTCATTTATGATTCCCACCTATAGTTTCCAAAAAGATAGATTATAATTTGTACAATAATTTGCAAGAGGGATTGTTCTCTTCTTATCAAAAACTATATATTAGAGCCACATAATAAAAATGGGAAAATCAGTTGCCAAAATATTGATTTTGATTTAAATAATTGCAGCATACAAACAACAAGGAAAAACATAAAATTGTAAACAAAAAAATTGTGAGATCTTCATTATGTATGTATGTCCATTTTTTCATATTCCACTTCATCTGAGAGATTAGAGATGAAAAATATCCCCACTATAAGTTCCAAAACATCTTTGGAAATCCCATCAATTGTGGTATTGAGTTCACACAAAATGTGAGTGAAAGAAATCTAGTCAAAGGAGAGAGTGTGTCCTTTATGTATTGAAGAATATATTGTAGGTAAATGTTCTCATTCTATATTTTGTTACTTGAACTTTATAATTAATTTATTGCAATGTGTACATGAGTTTTTATTAAAAGTACGTAAAATTTTTGGAAGTAGTGTTGAATTTTTAAATTGTAGGGTGACATCATCACACATTTATGTGTTGTTTGCTGATTGGAGTGATACATTAGCCCTAAAGTAATGGACATTTAAAGGTTGATTTTATGGAATTTTACAACAATAGTATTGGTTTATTAAACCATCATTTATAAAATGTTTCAATTTTACTGGAAATGTTTTGAGGTTAGAGATAGTGAAGGAAACTTTTAAGGGCTGAATTTCACCCATGGACATATTTTCCATGTTTTCCCCCCAAATTATTTGGTAATTTCCATTTTCCCTACAAATGATTCACCCGTATTCTATAGGATAAAGTTATTTCACCCTAAAAATCAACAAAAAATATATAAATCATATAAAATCCTTAGAATGTTGAATATTTTCTTAAAAATATTGTCGAACATTTTATATGTACTTATAAGTACTAGTGAGATTTGTCATAGTTTCTATGGTTTGAAAAAATATTCCATCCTTAAAATTTTCCTTGAAGCTAGTTTGAATCTAGGATACATGGAGCTAGGGTAATAGGAGCTAGAAAGGGGACAATAAGAGGACTCCATAGTGAAGTATAGGGAGGAATAGAGAAGAGAAAAGGGTGCATTTACTCAAAGGAGGAAGGGTCTGATGAGAAATCCTTAGTGGGGTAGTCATCAAAACCATAGAAAATGAGAACATTCATGCTACCATAGAGTGCGAGGATGGGGATGGACGAAAACCCAACTACATAAACATGCTACTAACAGAGGGAAGAGGGGAGTGGAGTTGCTACTCATTTTTATGGCCAAACCCAAAAACCATATGGTAAGACAAAAAATGATGACAATAAGAAATTAATTTGATTCTAGATTAACTAGGATAGCGTAATCTTCTTAATGATAGTCTAGGGCTATAGGTGATTATGGTAATTCAATTTACATTTACTAGTCAATTAATAAAGGAAATTCGACTAGCTAACTAAGATTAGCTAATCAACAATTATTTTAATAAACTAGAAGCCTTAATTCTAGAAAATGATAAAAATGAAGATAACGCAATGAAATTTTACTTCTATGGATAATGAAGCTTCATAGGCTAAAGTGGAGAGTTGTGAAAATCCTCTAAGATTGATCCACGTCATGAAATGTCATGAATACTCAACTCCAAAAACTAGCAAGAGAAGACTTTCCCTAACATCCAATACATAAATAATATATATTCAACATAACCACAAAATAATAATTATATTATTGTAAAGATAAATCACTCAAATATGCAAAATAATAGAGGTGTTTTAAGGTGATGAAACCTCCCTTGAGGTTTTGGGTCAAACACCCAAGTTATTTATGGAACTATGGTAACGAATATACCCTAGGATGAATTAATCAAACACACAAGATGGGATCCAAGCTAGTTAAAGGAGTTAATGTAGAGGTATTGACGATGATAGGTGCAAGTGAGCGTAGGGCCTTGACAGAGGTATAAGGATATCAACAACTAACTCAAGTGTGTACCTATGAACTAAAAATTTAAAAGATATTGGAGGATTTCAAGTGCTAAATTAGATTTATAAAGAGGAATAGAAAGGGGATTTATAAAGATGAATAGAAAGCTATAAATAGAAAAATGCGAAAGGCATAAGAGAATGTTGGATTTTTCATACTATCTTTTTAAATGTGTCATAAGTTTAGTATAGTGGTGCCCTAGGTTTTAAGCCCCAAAATTGTATTGTTTCTTACATGAATTGTGGATTAATAGTTGTGGTACTCTAAGGAAATCCATGGTATAATGAAGACCAAAATATTAAGAAGGTTTCAAGGGTTTACTTAAGTTGACTTTATATATGGCAAGTCCCAAATGGGTTTGGAAGGCTATGGTAATAGATATATTAAATGATTGTGAGCCTAGGTCAGGAGTTTGTGCCCACAATTCAAACCATGAAGTTAGGAAATTCCCCAAATGGGTCCCTAAAGGGGTCAAAATGAGTCAAACTAGTGACTATAGGTTGAAGATCAAAGGGAAACACTCGCACAACGAACCCACCTACGTGCTAGGCATTCAAATGTGGTCCCATGTCTAGTATAAGGTTAGAAGGGATTAAGGAAAGTGATCTATCATATTAAAATAATAATTGAGAAGAATTGTATTATTAATGGGTGAATCATGTCTAAATGTAGCATAGGAGTGGATTGCACAAGGCACTTCTTTATATGTAATTTTAAGTGAATATCTAAGTGGGAATATCCTATACTACATATTCAAAAACTTAGTAAGACACACATAACTTATTAAAATATAAATTTTAATTATTATTATTATTATTATCAAATTTTAAGGTCACAGCCAAGCCATAAACCAAATTGGTGTATGAGACCCCCTTGTTGTGGGACAAGGGGCCCACCTTCATGAAACAATTTGACTGCTAAGTCTACAAAGGCATACATACTCTACCCCCTTGTGGTTTTGAACCTGTGACCCCTTATAAGGGAACACATGCTCTTAATCAGTTATATTTATGTTATCTATTTCTTTAAATGAAAAATAAAACTAATTTTTTTTTAAGAAAAACAAAGTTGGTTTTATACAAGTTTAACAATTTTATTTTTAGCTAGTGTATATATAATTTTTTTATTATTAAATATCATAATATATATATATATATATATATATATATATATATTTCCTGGGAAAAATTCGTAATTTTTCATTAATAGTAGGAAAAATTACTGTTAGAAAATTATATATATTACAGAGCAATGCAACACATAAAATATGCGAAAAACACAAGCACACAAAACACATAAAACTAGAGAGACACATTTATAAGTGCTTCACCCATTTTGGGCTACGTCCACCCCAAACAGCCAGTCCTTCCTTTCTATTATCCAGAAAAATGAAGAGACACAACCTACAGCAGATCCGTTGTAATATCCTATGTTCTCTCTCACAGTATCCCTATCTGTTTCTCGCTCTGAGAATACACATACAATACACAGCCGCAATACAATACCCTCATACATATAGAGGGGTTGCCTTCTAGGGAAAAAAACCCTAAACTAAACATAACTTCTACCGTCAGATCATCCGCCTAATGAAAATCCCAGATTGACTAGAAATTACTATACTTTTACAAGGCAATTTTACATATGTTTTTAGCTTTGGGGGCATTGCCCCCGAAACCCCCCGCCAGGGGGGCGGGGGCCTCCATAAATTCGCATCCGCCCCCCCCCTGTGACCCCCAGGGCAGTCAAGCACCACCGGCGCGTTGCCTCTACGGCGGTACATGGGTCCAACACCGTGATACAAAATAAACAAGATAATCAGCTCCACACCCAAAAACTTCACTTTGAGACCGATTGTAGCAACTCTACCACCGCTTCCCATTTGTAGGAAACATTCCTCTTTGGATCCTGATGTTTTCATCTTCATCGTCATCCTTGAAGACCAATTGAAATCCAAGCATTTCTCAGTTTCTCCCTGGTTACAACTTTTGTTAGCATATCTGCAGGATTCTGGCTAGTGTGTATCTTTTCCAGCTTCAACTGTCCATCTTCCAATACTGACCGTATGAAATGGTATTTGAGTTGTATGTGTTTAGTCATGGAATGAAATGCTGATTTATTTGCAAGATTAATGGCACTTTGGCTATCACTGTATAATGTGTCCATATCATGCTTCTTACCCAATTCATCTATAAACCTTTGTAACCAAATAATTTCTTTACTAGCCTCTATAGCAGCAACATACTCTAATTCTGTTGTTGACAGTGCAACAACACTTTGGATTTTTGAAACCCAACTGACAGTTTTTCCACCTACAGTAAATACATATCATGTGGTGCTCCTCCTGCTATCTCTGTCACCTGCCATATCTACATCAACATATCCCTATAGAGCAATGTTTGAACCACCAAATCATAATGCTTGATTTGTGGTACCTCTCAAATATTTGAGAATCCATTTTACTGCCATCCAATGTTCTTTTCCTGGATTGTTCATTTACCTTCTTACAACTCCCACTGCATGTGCAATATCAGGCCTTTTGCAGACCATTGCATACATTAAGCTTCCAACTGCCGATGCATATGAAACTTTAGACATATAGTACATTTCTTCTTGGGTCTTGGGGCACATCTCCTTACCAAGTTTGAAATGGCTAGCAAAAGGTGTACTAACTGGTTTTGCATTCTGCATCTTAAATATTTTCAATACCTTTTGTATGTACTCATTCTGAGACAGTGTTAATTTGCGATTTTTCCTGTCTCTATTTATTCTCATACCAAGGATTTGTTTTGCAACTCCCAAATCCTTCATTGCTAATGAATTTTCCAATTTTATTTTGAGAACATTTATTTCCTGCATGTTAGACCCTGCAACAAGCATGTCATTTAAATACAATAACAATATAATATAGCTATCATCATTTTGCTTTTTTAGGTAAACACAATGATCAGAGTGACATCTAGTATAACCTTGTTTAGACATGAACTTGCCAAATTTTAGATACCAACCTTGGAGCCTGTTTTAAGCCATACAAGCTCTTCTTTAACCTGCATGCTAATATTTCTTTCCCTTTGACCTCATATCCTTCTGGTTGCTCCATATATATCTCTTCCTCCAAATCTCCATGGAGAAATGTTGTCTTTACATCTAACTGTTCAAGATGTAAATCTTCCGCTACTACAATACTTAAAATAGTTCTGATTGAAGTCATCTTAACAAAAGGATAAAATATTTCATCAAAATAAATACCTTTATTCTGTGCAAACCCCTTCACCACAAGTCTAGCTTTGTACCTCTGTTTTCCTCCATCTTCTTCTTTCAGCCTATAAACCCATTTATTCTGTAATGTAGTTTTACCTGCAGGCAACTTGACTAAGTCCCAAGTCTGGTTATGCATTAAGGAGTCCATCTCTTCTTCCATGGCTAGCTCCCACTTCTTCCTGCTTTCAACCTGCATTGCTTCTTCTTAACATTCAGGTTCACCAGAATCAGTCAACAATAAATAATATAATGAAGGAGAGTATCGTTCAAGGGATCTACTTATCCTAGTAGATCTTCTAAGACCACTTTCAGGTGTTTGAGGTTCTTTTTGTTGTTGTAGTAGTTTTTGTTGCTGTGGTCGTTGATTATTATTATTTTCAGGCACCTTTACTTTTTCTGTGATCTCATCAAGAACTGTGTATTCTTTGTTTTCTTTTTCCTCTTTCTTTTCCTACAACTGATTCTTATACAAGACCTTTTCATTGAATATCTCATCTCTGCTCCTAATGATTTTGTGATTTTCATAATCATATAAGCGATAACCAAAATCATTAACACCATATCCAATAAAGGTACATTTCTTTGATTTTTCCTCAAGCTTTGTTTTGTTTTCTTTATTAATATGGACAAAGGCCTCATAACCAAAAGGTTTTAAAAAAGTGTAGCTTACCTTTTTACCTGTCCATGTTTCCTCTGGAATACCACCATCCAAGGAACTTGAAGGCCCTCTGATTATTATATAAATAGCAGTATCTACAGCATCTACCCAAAATTGTAAAGGCAATCCTGCATGCAATCTCATGCACCTTGCACAGTTCATGATTGTTCTGTTCATCCTTTCTGACACGCCATTTTCTTGTGGTGTTCTTGGAACTGTCTTCTCTCTGTGAATTCCATTCTCTAAACAGTACCTATAAAACTCTTTGCTGCAATATTCACCTCCATTGTCTGATTTGAGACACTTCAACTTCTTTCCTGTCTCAATCTCAACCAAAGCTTTCCATTTCTTGAAAGTATCAAATACATCAGATTTATTCTGAATACAATAAATCCAAGTTTTTCTAGTTGCATCATCAATAACAGAAACATAATAATGAGAGCCGCCAAGAGATGATACCTGAGTAGGTCCCCATACATCTGTATGCACAAGCTCTAATTTTTCACTCTTCTTTTCTTTCCCAACTCTGAGAAATCTAACTCTCTTATGTTTTCCATAAATTCAATTCTCACAGAAATCCAAATCAACATTCTTCAAACCCAGCAACAAATTTCTTGAGTGAAGAATCTTCATCCCCTTCTCACTCATGTTTCCAAGCCTATGATGCCATAATGCTGCATCTGCTCCTTTGGAAGTTAAAGCATTAATAGAGTTAGAAATACCATTACATAAATACAATGTACCAACATTTTCGCCTTTTTCTATTACCAGGGCTCCTTTGGTGACCTTCCAAGTTTTATCTGTGAAATTTGTCACACAACCTTCACCGCCTAATTGCCCTGTTGAAATCAGATTTTTCTTCAGATCTGGAACATGCCTTACCTCCTTTAATATCCATTGGTTTCCATTCTGTTGTTTTACAAGAACTTTACCCATTCCAACAATTTTACAGGGTTTATCATCACCCAAACGAACTTGTCCAAAATATCCTTGAACATAGTCATCAAAATATTTCTTATCAGGTGTGGCATGGAAAGAGGCCCCTAAATCTACTACCCAAGAATCAGCAACACTTTCGAAAGAAATAATCAAAGCATCTTGTAGTTCACATCACCTGTCACATTTGCTTCATGATTGTTTTCTTGTTGTGCGTCTCCCTCTTTTCCCTTTCGAGATCTACAATATTTCTTTAGGTGTCCTTTCTTTCTGCATCTCCAGCACACTATCCCCGATCTGGACTTGGGTCTACCTTTCCTTGATTTACTGTGATATCTTGAGCTCTTTCCCCTTTCCATTCTTCTTCCCCTAGACTCTACACTCAAAGCATTACTCGTTGTCTCACTGGAGCTTTTCCGTCGCATTTCCTCACTAAGGATAGCACCGACAACATCATCAAACTTTAAAGTACTAGATCCATAGACAGAGTTACTAATGGTCATAACTAAACCATTCTAGCTTTCTGGCAATAAGCACAAAAATAAAAGAGCCCTAACTTCATCATCAAATTTTACCCCTACAAAACTTAACTGACTGGTAACTGTATTAAAGTCATTTAAATGGTATGCAACAAATCCACCTTCTAACATCTTCATATTAAATAAAAGTTTCATAAGAAATACCTTGTTTGAGGCCGAAGGTTTTTCATATAATTTCGCCAGTGCCTTAATCAAACCCTCTGTTGTTGTTTCCCTCGACATATTGAAGGCTACCGACACCGCGAGGCACAACCGTACAGTTCCGAGTGCCTTTCTATCGAGAATCTACCATTCTACGTCTATCATAGCCGTCAGCTTCTTTGTTTTTCCGCTCAATGGTAGGTATACATCTTTCTAATACAGATAATCTTCCATCTACATCTTCCACAACGGGAAATTTTGGTCGTTAAATTTCTAGACCCTAAACTTAGCATCTTCCACCATTGCTCCCACTCGAACCAAGAACCCTTCTTTCCTGCGATTTTATCAGCCAAATAAACCTTCGGCTCTGATTCCAGTTGTTAGAAAATTACAAAGCAATGCAACACATAAAATGTGTGGAAAACACAAGCACACAAAACACATAAAACTAGAGAGACACAAATATACGTCATTCACCCAGTTTGGGCTACGTCCACCCCAAATAGCCAGTCCTTCCTTTCTATTATCCATAAAAATGAAGAGACACAACCTACAACAGATCCGTTGTAATAGCCTCTGTTCTCTCTCACAGTCTCCCTATCTATTTCTCGCTCTGAGAATACGCATACAATACACAACCGCAATACAATACCCTCATACATAGCGAGGGGTTGCCTTCTAGGGAAAAAAACCATAAAATAAACATAACTTCTACCATCAGATAATCCGCCTAATGAACGGCCCAGATTGACTAGAAATTACTATACCTTTACAAGGAAATTTTACATATGTTTTTAGCTTCAGGGGCCCTGCCCCCGAAACCCCCGGCCAGGGGGGGGCTCCATAAAGTCACCACTGCCCCCCCTGGACCCCCCAGGCAGTGTTTAATTACGGGCAGCGTTGCCGCCCCATTAAGGTACATGGGTCCAACACTGTGATACAAAATAAACAAGATAATGAGGCTCCACACCCAAAAATTACATGCTGCATCTAGCAACATATCTAAAAATATGCAAGTTTAAATTTTAGATCATACTCCAAAGAGTCAAATACATGTCAAGTATCAAATTCTATGTCTCCATCTAATCTATACTAATATATGTACAAAAAATAAAGGTAAATAGTTGACGTAGTAAAATAAAAAGTAGGATGTAAACACAGTCTTAATGAGACTCTGATAGTGCAGTCCCAAAAAATATGCAAAATCCAAAATTGCAATCATTGGAAGACTACATCCTGTGGCACAAGATCATCAATGAATGGGCGGTGATAGTAGTGGTACTCTTGTGTAGCATCATGCTCCGAAATGTGCCACCAACCCCACACTAGCTGCGATGCTTCCTTGGAGAGTTGGTCGGCCATATGATTCCTCTGCCTGTAAATGTGAGTGATAGAGATAGAGTCAAAAAATGATTTAAAAAAAAAGAACCTCACTCAGTAGTGTAGTAAGGGTGTGGGTGTGACAATGAGATTGTAAGTTGAACCAATTAATAAGTATATGAGAATCCCCAAATATCTGGAGCCTGTTGCAACGTTGTTCACGGGAAAAGAGTAAAAGTAGTCGGAGACTATTGAGTTCATCATAGTTATTAGCACCCGGGCCAAGACCCATTTTTAGATGGAAATAATGAGAATCAGACAAATGAAAAATGGCACCCCCCCACCCACAACCATTTTGATTGGAAGCCCCGTCAAAATATGCCCACGGGTAGGTGCGATCAATAGTTTCGGGCAGGATGGTCCTAGTAGGAGAAGGTTGTTCATCGTATGGAATGATGTGGTAAATGGAAATGATATTTCTGTAGGAGCAGCCCCAATCTATAGGTTTGTCCAAGAAAATGAACTAATTCCTGGTGATCCAGATCCCCCAAGCCATGAGAAGTGGGATATTACGATCTTTCGTGCGACTTGTGGCCCTCCACCAGTTGGTCCACGTCGAACAGACTGAGAGACCTGACCAGTTGAGTGAGCATACCAGAGATGTAAGAGTAGTGCACCAATGGTGTTGTATGGAGGGGAAATCCAGGAACAGGTGTTCAACACACTCTGCTTGTGAGAGGGAAAAATAACAACGTGAAGGTCATTGAAATGCCCGTCTACTGAGATTGTCCGCGGAAGGGATGCAGTTGGTAAGAATACACCACATAATTAATCTGGATTTAGGAGGAGCCTGCAGTTTCCAAATAGGTTTCCACCACGAAATCTTTGGTGGGGGTTCCAATTCTGCGCAAAGAGTGGTGTAGCTGATTTTAGGAATGTATCTACCACTAGGGGAGAACGCACAGATTAGTTCATCATCCTTGTCCAAAAGATGAATACTGGTGGCATTGAGAGCATGGATGTACCTATTCTATATGGCCAGCCAGCAACAGAAATATCCAGTGTTTGTGCAGACATCCAAGCTTGTGAAGCCCAGGTGGTGTTGATGGGATCCACGATCTGTGATAACTATAAGATACCTGCCCTAGCCAAGTGAATTTTGACATCCAATGGAAATATGAATTCTTGTCCGCAGCCTGACTAAGCATCCTCACCAATTCTGACCTTAGTGCCTGATCCAATGCGCCAAGCCAGACTTATTTGGATCATATTGATAGATCTAGTGATGGTTTTCCAAATAATCGAAGATCCCAGAGAAAGTAGGATAGGACCTCTAATCCATTCCATAGCAGTGCGAGGAGCAATATATTTAGAGCAGGTGACTTCTTGCCACGGGCTATGGCCTTCAATAAGATTCCAACCCATCTTGGCTGCCAAGGTCATCGCAAATTTTGATACGTCCTGTTGATCATATCAGCATCCTATTAAAATTTTGATAAGCACCCTTGCTTAAACCTTTCAAAACCCCTTTTTCTGCCCTGAGAAATCCATATTCTGCTTATCGTTACCTTCCTATATCCCCACATTTCATTATAAAAGGCCGAAAATTCACATGTGAAAATATTTAAGTCCTAGCACCTTTCGGCCAGACCCCTGCACCTTTTTCTTCCGCGTAACCCAGTGCTGGAACCGAGCACAAAATCATTAGGCACTTATCAAGCAAATGATCGGGCGAAATATCAACCGTCGATCTTCGCGGATCGGATGGTCTTCATGAATCAGCACTGCGCTTGTGGTCCACTCCATTCATCGCCCAAATCGTTTGTGCATTGTCCGATCATCCTGCCAAATCAATGGTCCGCAGTCTATTTACCCTTGTGGTCCCCGCGCCCAAAACGTTGTCCAAAAACTGCCCAGTTTCTATCGCACCACCTTTCGGAGGTGGGTGGTATTTCTCAAATCGGAGCGACTCCATACATCGCTCGTCATGTGTCTCTGCGTACGGCTCCAAAATCGCCCTCCATCGCGCATTATTGCTCGATCAAAGTCATGGCATGATATTCATGACAGTCGTCCGATCTGGAGGTCTTCATCCAACGGTTGTTGCTCTTCGAAGCTACACGGCATTTAATCACAGCATATTCGACCCCTGGCCCACTATCTGTCGCCCCCCTATGCGTCCTCCACCGTCTATCTCCGCCGAGATCGGATGGCCCTCATTAAACCCACGCCACGTCATTGACCCGGTCCTCCTCCACGTCACCATTCCACGTGCCATTCGACGCATTCTCTTCCGCCTTCCTTATATCTCATCCTAAAGGTCAAATTCAAAGTTGTTCATCTGCTACGCTCCACCAACCTTCTCCATTGCCACCTCTCACTGTCACGCTGCATTTCCTATCATCGCCCTGCATTTCTCGACCTGTCCACCATGGCGTGTTGTCTCACCATTATCCCCACTATGTTCACCTTCCCGTGCATGGTTTTCTTTACCGAGTTTTCATATTTTGTAGGGTTACAGCGGCGGAAAATTGCCATAATTCACAGCCTACATTACAGAAGTAGAAGATGCAGGAAAGGACTATCTTCCAATAGTTAAATTTATGAAGAAAGGCCTGGGAGGCTGTTGCGACAAGACTTCCATTAAAGAAGCGAAGTTAAAATCTGTCAAGCCCTGCAGGGACATTCAAGGCGCCGATTTCGCAGATGAAGATATTAATGGAGGAGCAGAGAAATATCAGTGGATGATTGAGGAATTCAACGTTCAGCATTGAATATTTTCAGCCGTGACTCAAGGTTTTAGAAGGCAGAGGGTACAATGCACCAGAAACGATACCCTTCAGGTTTCATTTCAGCACCATTTTCTTTCAGGAAAGGACGGAATGTTTATGTGATTTCTCTGCTTTGTCGTGTTCCTGGAGAGATTTCTACCCAGTGCATTTATTTCAGTTAGCAGGCCACAGAGTAAAAACAGCATTACAAAGTCATCGAGCAGTATGGGTGTGCACGTCTCCGCCATTTTGTTTTAATGATACAATTAAATGTTCATCACCTACTCCCTTTTTCGAGCTTTCTTATTCTCCTATAAATCTCCCAAAGAACAGATGTTTTAGGGTTCTAGATTTATCAGAAAATTGTGCAGTAAGAGGATTTTGTACACATTTTTGTAAGAACTCTTGTATGAAGGCTCAGAGCCCGTAGGGTCTCAGTGAGGAGGATTTCTATCTGTAAGAAGGATTCTGGTCTTTTGTATTTCACAGTGTGTAACTTCTCCTTTTGTGTTTTTAATTTAATGTTCCATCTTGTTTCCATCCACTTTCTTGTATCGTGTTTTGGAATGCGAGTGGTTCACTGGTTTGGTATGGATTTATCCTAGTAGATACCCATGTTTGAATCAGTCAAGCGCTTTAAATATGGCTCATGCATGATATATTGTTCCACTTCTCACTTCATCCATATTTTTGCTATACTAGTTTCTTTGGGAGGGTGTTTTTAAAACGCTATTTTCATGTATGGATTCTTAAATTGGTAAGCCCATTACATGGGGATATTGTGTACCTAGATATCATCTCACTGATAGCTAGTATTCTCTTACTCTTTCATACATCGTGAACACCTTCATATTATATATTTCTGTGAAGTATTTCTGAACCGACCCGCTTTGCAGTAAGTTGTCTCTGAATTGTCTGATGCTTTTGTGTTAGAGTTTTACATCTTGCCTCTACAGTATCTCTTCTTGTGTCAAGTTTCTGATAGTTTTGGTCCCATTCAAATTGATTTCCCTGTTTACAGGAGATAGCATGAGAGCCTTTTATTGGTAACTCCCCTTGTTATATCACATGCTCCTTGCTATATAAGATGTCCTAGGCACTGGTCTATCACAACTCTAGGCTGTCTCTAGGAGCGACAACATCTTTCTGGCGCCATTGCAAGGGAACGAAGTTAAGAAAATTAGAATCCCTGGGCCTCGAAAAAACCTATTCACTCTTCAATTAGGTGAGTATGAAGAGTTGAGAGTTGTAGATCCCTCACCTTGGCGACTCCGCATTTCCTAAATGATTAAAAGACTCCACTGGGTGATCAGTAGGCCGTTGATTATCTTGGTTTCCCGAGACTCCACTAGGAGACTATGTCATAGTACAACATCAGCCATGCTGAATACCAAGCCACTTCACCAATGCAAGACTCTGAGCAGTTTTCAAAAATGCATCCAAGTTTCATGGCTGAGTGTCAAGATGAAATGTCACGTGGCTTGTCAAAACTGGAAGTGGAGGACCTTCCACGGGCTATTCTTCTTCTCAGCTCAAGTTGCACACCCGTGCTTAAGAAAATCTTTCTAAGATTGATGATTGAAAGATATGAAGTTGAGATCAAACACTTGAAATCACAAGAACAAACTCAAGACCTAGATAATGAGCAAGACATGTATGATGCTTTAAAACCTATGGAATATGAGGAGGAAAGCGATCAGGAACTGCCTGATTGCTTACCCATGTCTTGTGTTATACTGATCAGAGAGTATCAGGACCTAATAGCAAAGGAAAATAGGGAATGTTGCTTGGAGGAAACAAGAGACCACGTAGAAGATGCAGAATCTGATGTGGAGGAAGAAACCACTCATGAGCCTTGTATTCTAACTAAGTATCATCAGGTTCATGAGGACTGGTCTGAATCAGAGAGAGATCAAGAAACATCAGAAGATCCTCAAGTTTTTCCTGCAAGCATAACTGAGGATACTCTAGAAGAGGCTCAAGAAGACATCCTGCCTCCAAATCAGCTAGTACAAGAAACAGAGAGCTGCTACTCTTTTGCACAAAGGAACACAAAACAATCTTTTGCTTTGACAGAAGAATAAATTGATCAGATATTAAATCAGCATTCCACCTAAGAAATCTTCTATGAAACACACACTCTTGCTCATTCATCTTATGAGTTTGATTGTACGGATCTAGAAAGCTCCTCTGCGGATCAAAGTGAAGAAGAACCTGCTGATAATCCAGTATGCTATGTTGGCAGTATTACTTATATTCATGTTTTTCCTATTTCTGATCTATCTAATGATGATGTTTCCCAAATAGAAGATAATCTTGCAGTGTCATTATTAGTAGATCTATGGGATGAAAATCATTTCCTTTTACTTCCAAAGAGTAATAAGCCAATGCGGGCTATTTATGATACTGATGGGGAGAGCTACGATAGTATAATAGCATATGAAGATTCCTTGAATATTCATTCTGATTTACCATAGATCATCAGTGAGACTGGAAACCATCAACCTTCCTTTTCAAAAGATGAGGAGGTAAGAAAAGAAGAAATTCTTGAGCAGATTGAATTTAAGGGGACTTCTCTTGAAAAGGAAGAAGAAATGAAACATACCCTTGCTCAAGAATACATAGATCTGTTCACAGAGTTCATCTCATCAGAGCAGAATATATCAGAGCTCCAAGAGGACAGCACTGTCATATATGATGAGTCCTCCAGTTCAGAAAATGAAGAAGATGAGGGAGATTCTCTCTCTCAAGAGACTCTTTCTCTTGATCCAGTGGAAGAAGAAGAGATCTCGGTTGAAGCCTGCCTACCAAATATTCATAGCCAGGTGTCTTTTCATGATCCTTATGCTCATTTCCTGCAAACGTTTGAGGAAGGATCAAAGGTCTTTTCGAGCAGCATGTTGCAAACAGAAAGAAAAATTTTCAAAGCTGCTATTGTGGAACAAAAAGAGTGGGAGATGCCCTACTTATCCAGCCTGCTCAAGGAGTTGAGCAAGAAGGACTAGTCATGGGATCACTTGATGGACTGGTTACATTGGAAGACAATGTTTGTAAGCTAGACTTGTAAATATTCCAGTTAGAGTAGGGTAGGTAGGAAAAGCTCAATAAAGCTCAGTCTGTGAGCATGTAGTTAGTTGTTTTTAATGTTTCTGCAAAGTCCAGCAAGCCAGACAGCCTAATCCTGGCTTGACTGTTTTTCAATTTCTGTCTTAGAATGTAGAGAAGAAATCTGTTGGACAGTCTAGTCCCAGCAGAAGTTAGATTAGGTAGAGAAACATATGAGACCAACAGGCTAATCTGGTCTCATGGAGTAATAAGGGTAGAGGTAGAATAGATTTATTTTTTCCTGTCTGTAAAAATTGATGATGTAGGTGGTCAGCAAAGTTCTCGACACGCTCAGGGATGAACGTGTCATCCCTAGGTGGAGCCAATGTTGATCATATCAGCATCCTATTGAAATTTTGATAAGCACCCTTTCTTAAACCTTTCAAAACCCCTTTTTCTACCCTGATAAATCCATATTCTGCTTATCGTTACCTTCCTATATCCCCACATTTCATTATAAAAGGCCGAAAATTCACATGTGAAAATATTTAAGGCCTAGCACCTTTCGGCCAGACCCCTGCACCTTTTTCTTTCGCGTAACCCAATGCTGGAACTGAGTGAAAAAGAATTAGGTGTTTATCAAGCAAATGACCGGGCGAAATATCAGTCATCGATCTTTGCAGATCAGACAGTCTTCGTGAATCAGCACTGCGCTTGTGGTCCACTCCATTCATCGCCCAAATCGTTTGTGCACTGTCCGATCATCCTGCCAAATCAATGGTCCGCAATCTATTTACCCTTGTGGCCCCCGCGCCAAAAAACGTTGTCCAAAAATCGCATGGTTTCTATCACACCGCCTTTCAGAGGCGAGCGGTATTTCTCAAATCGGAGAGATTCCATACATCGCTTGTCGCATGTCTCTGCGTACAGCTCCAAAACCGCCCTCCATCGCACATTATTGCTCGATCAAAGTCACGGCGCGATATTCATGACAGCCATCCAATCTGGAGGTATTCATCCAATGGTTGTCGCTCTTCGAAGCTACACGGCATTTAATCACAGCATATTCGACCCCTGGCCCACTATTCGTCACCCCCCAACGCTTCCTCCACCGTCTATCTCCGCCGAGATCAGACGGCCCTCATTAAACCCACGCCACACCATTGACCTGGTCCTCCTCCATGTCACCATTCCACATGTCATTCGACGCATTCTCTTTCGCCTTCCTTATATCTCATTCTAAAGGTCAAATTCAAAGTTGTTCATCTGCTACGCTCCGCCAACCTTCTCCATTTCCACCTCCCACCGTCACATTGAATTTCCTATCATTGCCCTGTATTTCTCGACCTTTCCACCATATCGCGTTGTCTCACCATTATCCCCACTGTGTTCACCTTCCCGTGCATGGTTTTCTTTAACAAGTTTGCAGATTTTTCAGGGTTACAGCGGCGGAAAATTTCCATAATTCACAGCCTCCATTACAGAAGCAGAGGATGCAGGAAAGGACTATCTTCCAATAGTTACATTTATGAAGAAAGGCCTGGGAGGTTGTTGCGACAAGACTTCCATTAAAGAAGCGAAGTTAAAATCTGTCAAACCCTGCAGGGACATTCAAGGCGCCGATTTCGCAGATGAAGATATTAATGGAGCAGCAGAGAAATAGCAGTGGATGATTGAGGAATTCAACGTTCAGCATTGAAGATTTTCAGCCGTGACTCAAGGTTTTAGAAGGCAGAGGGTACAATGCACCAGAAACGATACCCTTTAGGTTTCATTTCAGCACCATTTTCTTTCAAGAAAGGACGGAATGTTTTTGTGATTTCTCTGCTTTGTCGTGTTCCTAGAGAGATTTCTACCAGTGCATTTATTTCAGTTAGCAGGCCACAGAGTGCAAACAGCATTACAAAGTCATCGAGCAGTATGGGCATGCACGTCTCCACCATTTTGTTTTAATGATACAATTAAATATTCATCACCTACTCCCTTTTTTGAGCTTTCTTGTTCTCCTATAAAGCTCCCAAAGAACAGATGTTTTAGGGTTCCAGATTTATCAGAAAATTGTGCAGTAAGAGGATTTTGTATACATTTTTGTAAGAACTCTTGTATGAAGGCTCAGAACCCGTAGGGTCTTAGTGAGGAGGAGTTCTATCTGTAAGGAGGATTCTGGTCTTTTGTATTTTACAGTGTGTAACTTCTCCTTTTATGTTTTTAATTTAATGTTCCATCTTGTTTCCATCCACTTTCTTGTATCATGTTTTGGAATGTGAGTGGCTCACTGGTTTGGTATGGATTTATCCTAGTAGATACCCATGTTTGAATCAGTCAAGCGCTTTAAATATGGCTCATGCATGATATATTGTTCCACTTCTCACTTCATCCATATTTCTGCTATACTAGTTTCTTTGGGAGGGTGTTTTTAAAACGTTATTTTCATGTATGGATTATTAAATTGGTAAGCCCATTACATGGGGATATTGTGTATCTGGATATCATCTCACTGACAGCTAGTATTCTCTTACTCTTTCATACACCGTGAACACCTTCATATTATATATTTCTGTGAAGTATTTTTGAACCGGCCCGCTTTGCAGTAAGTTGTCTCTGAATTGTCTGATGCTTTTGTGTTAGAGTTTTGCATCTTGCCTCTGCAGTATCTCTTCTTGTGTCAAGTTTCTGACAGTTATGGTCCCATTCAAATTGATTTCCCTGTTTACAGGAGATAGCATGAGAGCCTTTTATTGATAACTCCCCTTGTTATATCACATGCTCCTTGCTATATAAGATGTCCTAGGCACTGGTCTATCACAACTCTAGGCTGTCTCTAGGAGCAATAACAGGTCCTTTAGTCCGCAACCACCCCATGCCTTGGGTTTTGTGATATTTTCCCAAGCAATCCAAGCAAAAGTATGGTCCTGTTCCTTGCCCCGCAAGAGGAAGCGCTTGCAAATCTGCTGGATTCTGGAAGTCACACCTTTAGGGAGCCAAGCTAGTGACATCCAATAAACCAGAATGGCTTCCAGGAAGGATTTTATGAGCACCAGTCTGCCAGCCCTAGAGAGCCACCGATGTTTCCAAATGTTGACTTTGCGTTCAACCTTTGCAATCAACCAGTTCCAATCTGTGATGTGATAATCATTTGATTTAAGGTGGAACCCGAGGTATTTAAGTCCATCTTCAAGATGCTTGCGCTCAAAATGAAGTAGAGCCAAAGCCTGTCTAATTTTGTTAGCATAACATCGAATCAACATGATGGTGGATTTACTATTGTTGGGTTCCATCCCAGTAGCTTTGTAAAAAACACTGAGAAGTTTAGCGAAATTTGAGTTGTCCTGATAAGAGCCATAAAGAAATATGATAACATCATCAAAAAATAATAAATGAGTCAATTGAATAAAATAATTTAGCTTAATTCCAATAATATAATCATCAAATTTGGCTCGTGCCGTAAGGGATGAGAGACCCTCCATAATGAGGAGGAAGAGAAGCGGGGAGAGGGGACATCCTTGCCTTAGTCCCCTCCCGCCATGAAAAAAATCAGATGCGGCGCCATTGATGAGTATGCTGAAAGTGGAATTTGTAATGCAACCCATTATCCAATTAGTAAATGCATGAGGGAACCCAATGTGAATGAGGATGAGGATGAGGTGCAAGTAATTCCAGTTGGCATAGTCGAATGCTTTAACAAGGTCAATTTTGAGAATGGTGCCCTTGAGATGTTTAATCTTGATGGGATGTAATGCCTCCTGTGCAATGCCAATAGCTTCGTGGATCTGTTTGTGATTGAGAAATGCAATTTTTTCTTTAGCAACGTGCTTTGAGAGAATGGGTTTGATGTGGTTAGCGATGATCTTGTAGATGCAGTTGCAGAGGGAAATCGGTCGATAGTCGTTGAAGGTGGTGGGCTTGTCCACTTTGGGAATCAGTGCGATGAAGGTGGTGTTAAAGTCATCGTAAATCCGCCCAGAAGTCTTGATGTCTTTGATAACATGTAGTAGGTCATTTCCAATGAGCTCAAAGAAATGAAAATAAAATTCAATGGTCCAACCATCAGGACCAGGGCTTTTATCCTTCTTGAACCATTTCAAAACCCCTTCGATCTCACCCATCGTGACATGAACATTTAGTTCCTCCAACTGCTCCTCATCCACAAACCTATGAAATGTGCGAGCAATATGCATGATATGTGGTGAATTAGCATTTACTGGTGCTCTGTATTGGTTAGCAAAATGCTAGATGCCCATAGGCGTGCCTATTTTGAAATAAGTTTCCACAATTTAATTCAATTATAAATAATTATTAAGTGGATGGTAGAGATTTAACTTCCATGGAATATTCTAGCATATTCTTAGTAATATTCACAAATTAAAGGTTGAGATTCATCTCCAAAGCATTTATGTAATTTTTTCCATTTTATTTAAATTAATTAATTAAAAATAATTATCATATGAAATAAGTTATAATTTTTTGGACATATGGTATTGATAAGCTATAATATTGTAACAAAATTTATTTATAAATTAAAGATCTCCAAAATAAAATAAAGGATAAATTTTCATAATTAAATATATATTTAAATTATAGATTATAATTTTTTTAATTAATAATTATAATAATAATTTAGAATAAAGTTATAATTGATTTTTTTTTTAACAATATAATATCTTATAAATGTGTATTTTAATGTCTATCATAAATTGATAGTTATAATATTTACTAACTATTTAACTTATATAACTGCCTTAATATATTAATATCACTTTTACAATTAAATTTTTATAATATATATAATTCCACTTTAATTCTAAAATCACAGCTGGAAAAAAAATTCATTAAATTTATTTAGAAAGAGAGCATTAACAACTCAATTGGTTTGGTTAGTTGAAGGGCAAGGTTGCTTTAAGAATGACCCGAAAATGTCGCTTTAAGTCTTCGCGAATTGAAAGGTCATTTGATTGGACTATTAAAAGGTCATTTGATTGACTTTGAAATCGAGTCACGTTAGTGACTTCAGCCATTCTAACGCTTTTTTCGTTCTTTCGATGATTTTGAAAAGGTTGAATAGAATTTGATAAATAATTTTTATTTTAAATTATATATAGGTATTTTTTTGTTTTAAGAATCAAGAAGAATATAAGTATATTTGGGATTTAGGTTATACTTCTAAAAATGTTGCTAAAGATAATACTTTTATCATAGTTTGAGGTAAATTGTAAATCTTATAATTGAATAGGTGATTGTTATTTGTGGCTCCTTGAATATAATTCATCATTTAAATTTGGGGTCTTTAGGCTCAGGTACAAAGTTAAGTTAGATTTTGAAGTGAATTGATACAATTGTGTCATTCTATTCACAAGAAGAAATGTCTTTATGTTCTAAGATCAAGCAACTCCAAGGCTTATCACATGGCTAATTTGGGGTCAAGGCTAAATCAAGGTGAAATTCGGTGGCACAGGAAAAAGGGACATGTCCCCCTTCCTTGTCTTCATGTTCTGAGATCAAGCAACTCCAACGCTTATCACATAGCTAATTTGGGGTCAAGGCTAAATCAAGGTGAACTTTGGTAACATTTTGTTCAAAAGCTGTCAAAATTTTGTAGTTGATACATACTCCATTTCGACCATGTCCATTGGTTTCAACTTGCTTATGTAAATCGTGTATCTAAACGAAGCTCAATGCCCTTTAATATAATAATTGTTTTTAGTTCTTGTTAATACAATTTTTTTTTTTTAGACCGAGAACTAAGTAACCTCCCTGGGTATATGCAACAGCCCGCAAGCCACATATACTTGAAAAAGGTTGAAGGATAAGAATAAAATCTGACGACGAACTCATTTACTAGCCCATTCATACAAATTAAATGGTTGGTAAACACTAATAGGTATCAATATGTAATAAGCATAAAAACACTTCATAAAAATTAGCTAAATTATAACCTTATTTTAAATTTAAATTTAATATTAATCTTTTTTTGGTTGGCAAAAACATTCACATTATATTAACAAGAAGATGTAGATAACATACAAACTCGAGGATTTGTGAGGTTTGTGCCCATCATCCATCGAAGTTCTCTGCTCCTGAGAGGGGAAACCAGAGACAATAGCACAAAAATAGCAATTTGAGACCATTACATAGCATGAAAAAAACAAATTTGTTGAAACTGTACACTGTGTGGCGCAAAGCCACAAATTGACCATTCTTAGAGAATATGCCATAGTGCCAAAATAAACCAAACTAGTGAAAGTTAGAAGACACATGATCAAAATTACAAAGACCTATTGAATAATCATCTTGCCTTAGTTGAGCCCGACTTATGCTGCGAGACTTGCTGTTGTCTTTTTCTTCCCGCTTCTCCTTGATAACATAACACTCGTGCGGGTTGGGGCAAGGAGGAGAGACTGAGGGATAGGATAGTTTCCAGTGGCAAAGCTACATTTGGATATCTGGGAGTAGGAGAGGTGTGATCTCTAGGAGCCATGAAAATGGGGTGGAAGCAGAGCCCAAAGGAGGGGAGGCAGAAGTAGAGGGAGTAGGGGAGAAGGGGCGGGGAATGTTAAGAGGGAAGTCGATTTCCAGGTCTCTAGAGACGTATCAGAGGGAAGAGGTGGCATGATTGTTGAATGTTGAAAGCTCAACAATCCAGTAGGTGGCTTGAGATTTTTCTCTTTCTTAGTACTTGAGCTGGTGGGCAAGCAAATTGCAAAGCACCCAAAGCGTGTTCCCTCCATGGCTAGTCTCCTTTGCTTTGAGCTCGAGGACCTAGGAGTGTATGTGAAGCGGAATGGCATTGTCGAACACAACCAATTCAACTTTGTCATTGAAGGTAGTTGGTGGTGATCTCTTCCCCTGCCTCGACTGGCATGACAACCTCTTCCTCGATCACAGCTCATGGCAGGGTTGCTAGGTTCAAAGGGTTGGGTAGAAGGTGTAGTGGAAGCAATGGAGGCTAGAGCAGAATTAGTGGGTGAGAGAGACCATTCTTTGAACAAAGGAGCTGGAGGAAAGTGCCAAATGATAGCCATGGTGCGGAGTAAAGAAGCTCAGAAAGGAAGCATGTGAGCAGTAAGGTAGATCATGTGAAGATGCTCTCAGAGGTGCAAGTTGAGTGTTTTAAAGAGCATGGAAACTAGGTGTGACACAGAGGGAATGATGGCCGCCAGGTGGAGGGTGCCTTCACTCCTACATATTACATTTAAAAAGAAATGAAACAAAATTCTTAACCATAGAGATCATAGGGATTCTTAATTTGTAAATATGCTTTGTTACAATACTATGGGTCAATACCATGACTTATGAATACGCATGCTTTAAAAACCATAACTCACTTTATATGACACATGTTCATATACCATTTTTTTTAATTAATTAATTGAATTAAAAAACCAAAAAAAAACTATTTTGAAAATAAATTTTAATCTTTAATTTATATACTAATATAAATATTATAAAATATTTCATGAATATTAAATTTTTATCATCCATTTAATAATTATTAATAATTAAATTAAAATTTTGAAAATCTCAATAAAGATACACGTCAATGCCATTTTTAAAATAATTATATATTAAATAAAATAAAAAATTTAAAATATCCATTAATTAAATTTGAAATTCCAATCATGTTAAAATATGATAATGATTTTCATAAATTTTAACGAATGACTCGTGTTAAACTTTACATAGACCAATTATCTCGTGTTAAACTTTGCATTGACTAATTATCTCCAAATTTGTGTGGAATAGTCGTATGGTTTATTTTACTTTCGCTTCACCTTTCTCCTATAACTTATTTCCAAATTAATCGAATTTTGTTTAATAATCGGAATGATTGCGAGGTTTATTTTCCCTTTTAGTAAAGTTATATATTAATTAAGAATTTACTTTGGAAAAAAATAGAATAGTTTGTACACCCCACGAGGAGAAAGGATATTCTATAAAATATCTTTTTAAGAATTTATTTAAAATTAAAATAAAATGATTGATACTAAAAGATAATTATAATATAATTTTTTTTGAATAATAATCATATGCAAATGAATTTCGCGATTGGAGTGTTAGAGTAATTTAATGAAGTTTCTATTTTTCATTGATCCTTGTTCTCATTTAAAAAATAATAATAAATTAATAAAATAAAATAATATATATATATATATATATATATATATATATATATTTATAATAAATTAATTAATTAAACAATTAAATAATTGATTAATTAATTAGATAGAATTAAATTTAATAGTTGTTATTATTTGAATTAATTTATTTAGTCAAATTAGCCGTCTCTACATCTACTTAATCATTTGCATGTGATTATTACTAAAAGAATTCTATTTTAATACTCAATGGCCAATGAATTACAGAAGCCAAAATTCTAAAAATACTAAAAGATAATATTTTTGGAAAAAATAAATTTTTATTTAATTTTTTTTCTAATTTGTTTTAAATTCAAAAATATTGGATAAAATTGTGATGTGTTGTTATCTTATTTCTTTAAAATAAATAAGTAAATGTATTCAATATCTTAAAAAATAAGTGACATTTAGATTTTTAAATTGTGTTAAGTTTACAATTTAATATATATATATATATATATATATATATGTTTATTAATTAGACTATAATATTTTACTGGTACATAGAAATTAATTATTATCAATTATGTTGAAAAATTTATGCAAATATATATTTAGAGTGGTCTAAAATCCAAAGATATTTGGTAAAAGTGAAAGCAGTGTGCAGTTATGGATTATTAAGAGTTGAGCTATTGTGTTTTTTTTTAATTACTCTCATGAATTAGAATACATTTTGGAGGATTATTAAGAAGTTGAGCTCTTGTTTATTTTTTTGAATAATTCTCATTAGAGTATATTTTGGAAGAGTACTAAATAGTTTAGTTTAAAAAATCTATAAATTAGTTTGAAAAATAATAGAAATTTAGGCAGATTATGATAAAATCTGGTAAAAGAGTTTGAAAATATAGATTACAGCTGTCAAACTTTATTTTGAGTACAGCACTGATTATTGAACTTTAGGATTTTGGATACAGTACTGATTATTGATGGTGCTGAATCCATTTCCACCGTTAGAAAAATGATTCAAACACTCCAACATTTAGTTAGCTGTCTTCACAACTAAATTATATAACTATTCTAAATATTAATTTCACACCTAAATTATAATAAAGTTACCCAATAAGAAAATTAAGAGTTCGGAACTGATCCACGCGGTTCGAAAGGCCAACTTTGTCTGGTTCATCGTAGTAGAAAGTCAATCTTCTCCTAAGTTCCACAGCTGTGTAGGATCAGACTTGTAGCTCACATGCGGAGTCGGAAGGAGGTCTGACGCCGGCGCCGGCGCCGGCACCTCGTTCATCGGCCGGAGATTATCAAAATTGAGACCCTCAGCGCCGTCTGTTCCGGCTAAGAGAGACTTCCACAACGCCTCGTGATCGCTCGACGCCGGCGCCGGCACGTCGTTAATCGGCTGGAGTTTATCCAAATTGAGACCCTCAGCGCCGTCTGTTCCTGCTAACAGAAACTTCAACAACGCCTCCTTATCTCTCGGTATCTCCATTTCCGAAACCGAAGTCGACTGCAACGGCGACACAAGTGCGGGCTGTTGCTCACTATTTTTGTGCAAAGAGGGCAAACTCGAAGTCGAAGTTAGTTCGCCTAAGGCATATTTGGCGGCGGCATCCTTAATTTGCTCAGGGGAATGAGAATTAGAGAGAGGCGGAATAAGGGACACGGAATCTGGGAAATTGAAATGGGTGGCAGGACGTTGCAGGTAATACGCCGCGGCATCATAAGCACGGGCTGCCTGCTCAGGTGTTTTGTACGAGCCCAGCCATAACTTCGCTCGACATTTGGGCATCCGAATTTCGGATACCCACCTTCCCCATTTTCGTAGTCGGATACCCCTAAATTTGCGGGACGTTTCTCCGCTACCTTCATTTGGTAAAGCAAGGTCGTGTTCTTGTGGAGTGGGTTTCTCCATATTGAAATGTTAAGTAGCAGGCTATGGAAAGAGCTTGGAAAATCACTGAACTGAAATTGAGCTCAGGAAATGGAAGGAAACGCAGGCCCTGGTTTCAAGACATGGAGAACAATATAAGTCTGTATACATATATTGAAATTTGAAATGCTGGGAGCGCGTATCATCCGTGTGTGTGTTGGCAAGAGATGGAGTATACAGTACTGACTGAATGCAGAGTGTTGGATATTCAAAGGAAGACTGACTTTTCGGATATCAAGGAAAAACGCGCGAAGGAAAAACGCAGCGAAAGGTCAGGCCCCATGGAAATCCCTTTTGTTCGTATAACGTGTGATCAGATCCGTGGACTCCCACAGATTGACTTGTAAAGAGAAGCAAAGTCCCTCACTCCATCCGTGTATACTAACTTAGAGAAAATCGGGAAAAATTTGTGAGGGATCTTCCTGTTGAAACAAATACTTTTCAATTTAGTGGCCCATAAATGCACTTGGCATATAAATTGGCATATAAATAAATGTTTGTACTTGCTTTAATCCAAAGGTAGACATTTACTTGCCATTTACTTGCCAGTGGCCAATAGACTGAAAAGTAAAGTATTGGTTTCCCTTCCTGTTATCATCGCTTGTCTTTTAGCCATCGAAATTAATTAAGTAAAGTGAGCAATGAGGCTGCTCAGTCCAGTTTCTCTGTCGTTTCGATGTGATTGCTACAGCGTGTAGAGAATCTTTCAGATGTGTTTTAGAATCATGGGCGGCAGGCCTGGAATTTGACTTTTCACAGCGTATTTTACTGGAGGCTTGGAATTTTTAGGTTCTGCAATTTGACATTTTACAGGAAAGTTTTTGAAAAATTTAACAGTAATAATCCTATGATGTATATCCATCCTCACGTCGCATTCAATACCAGTACTTAATGCTGGCTACCTATTGTTGGAAGATAATAGCAATAACTTTATTGTGTATACCTATCCAACCATAACATTTAATATTCCTATTGTGTATATCCATCTTTACATAGTATTCAGTACTGATTTGATTTGCAAGGTCGATAATATGCACTTATGACTGTGGTCCACATCTATTATCCCCTCTTATTTAATGCCATATGAGGGTGGCTACCTATGGTTGGAAGATTATGAATAGAAATAACTTTATTGTGTATATCTATCCAACAATAATATTTAATAATATAATATTTTCAATTAGCAATGGCTAATTGGAATATTCGATTTGGTCAATTTTGCCTAATGTAGTTAAATTATAAATAAAAGTGAGCCAAGGGGGCCAAGAGACCACGTAGAGAGGGGGTCCACGTAGACCACATGGAGGGGCTGCGCAGGCCAAGTTGAGTGCGTAGCAAAGAGAGGCTACGTTGGAGGAGGTTGGCCTTAAGGTTTGAGAGAGGCCAACGCTATATAGAGAGGAGAGCCTCCTCATTTTGGGGGCATTCGAGTTTATGCATTTGGAGCTAGTCATTACGACTTTGAGCACGCTGGCTGTTTAGACTGTCTGCAGCACTGTTTAGTGCATTGAGTGTCTCCGATCGGAGATCTCACCCTCAGCCCCGGGAGACTTCGAGTGCTCGCTCGGGTGAGGCATTCCCATCAGTATTTCGCAGGAGGATCGAGTTGCAACATTTGTGGAGGAGCATTGCATTTATTGACTGCGTAGTCCTGAGAGGGAGGACGCAGTCCATATTGGGGGAGCTCCGGTGGGGTATTCTTTTGGAGGATTTTGGTCAGGAGATCGAGCAAGAGGACAACCCTTGCCTACTGGAGATTTTTGGTTGAACGGGAGGCCATATTTTTTAGGATTCCAGTCAGTCTCAACGTGGCCCTTGGGAGGATAGCGTAGATCCTCAAGGGAGGTATTTTTGGAGGTTGTCCATTCTAGAAATGCTCTCTGGGCTTTTCTAGGTTTTGTGAGCAGAGGCTGATTCCAGAGTTTCAGCTTATTCCGAGTAAGGAAGCAACCCATATACTCATTTTGTTCCAGCAACAGTAGCTACACGGCAGTTTCCAGCAGCTTGTACGCAGAGCAGAGAACAGTGATTCCAGCATCATTCTGAGAGTATTTCTTAACTTGCCTTGTGCAGGTTTAGGTGCCAGCACTTTGATCACCTATTGTTCTCACTCATATTTCTCAGTATAATAAAATGGCTCAGCATTCTCTCTGCATTCCTTGAGTATCTGTTACATGTTCTATATATATGCTATTGTATGCTTGCACTACTGTTATTTTTCTCCTCAAGCATTCCAGCTTCTATACCACTTGGTGTGTTTTCCCCATACTCTTATACAGAGTCTGGAAAGGGCCAGGTAGCCTCTAGATCTCACCCTCTTTTCAGAGGTTAAATATCTAGTAAATGCCCTCCCAGTCCATCTCTGGTTGGAGTTTGCTTGTGTTTGAGAGATATTGCTGAAAAGGGATATTGCAGTGGTATCAGAGCATAGATCTAGCTTAGCCTATGGAGCTAGTTGTCTATGACACCGGGAGAAAAACCCAACATCTACCACAGAGGTAGGAAGTACAGAGATATTGAACGTAGGTTGGAGAACACCAATGCAGAGGGGGACTGCGTTCGAGTGGTGGACACAGAACAGGAGGAGCTTGTGGTAGACGCAGAGCAGGGAGAGCCGATGGCGGATGATAGCGATGCAAAACAGTTTGGGGAAGCACTCCTCAAATCATTGTAGGATCTGGCAAGGCAGATAGAGGTGATGGGTCAGAGATTCACTGTTGTGGAGGCTAGACAGCGTGAAACCCAAAGAGGTTTCCAGGTTGGTGAGGGGTCGGGCACATCCCACCATTTGCAGGAGCAGGTTTCCATTCCACACCAGCATCACATGCCCCCACTCGTTCCACTATGCCCACTTTTCTGAGTGCTGACACTGGGGCAGGAGCATAGGAGGAGCCAAAGCCTGGGCACATAGGTGGTTATTTTGCTGAGTACCAGGCATATCGGCAGGAGTTTAGGGATGCCTTTTTATTCAGAGACTTTGTTCAACTCAAGCAAGACAACAAACCCTGCAACCATCACAGAGGGCATCGACATTATCATGATGGAGACACCCATCGTACAGCGAGCCGATTCCATTTGCCTACGTTTGATGGTTCATCAAACAGTTCGGCAAAGTCTTGGGTGGAGAAGCTGGATATATATTTCTAGCTCAACCAGATGGCAGAGACAGAGGCCATCAAGGTGGCCACACTACATTTGGATAGCGAGGCTCAGGACTGGTGGTTCCATGGGATGGTTACACTTGGGCATTCCACTGTGAACACCTATGCCGAGTTCACTCGGAGACTGATAGAGAGGTTTGACCGGAGGAATTTGAAGGAGCGCTTTGTTGAGCTGACGAGGCTCAAACAGACCGAGAGTCCTGAGACGTATATTACAGATTTCCTGAGGATTTCAGTGATGGTGCCAGATCTATCCGCAGCACGGATGATCTACATGTTTGTTGAGGGGTTAGCAGAGCCACTTCGGGGTCTAGTTAGGTCCACTAGACTAGCCACACTCTAGGATGCCATTGGTAGGACTTGGGATTTGTAGGATGCCTTACCCAGGACCAAGACACCCTACCCCCGGAGACAAGCTTTCTAGCCAAAGGGAAAGGATGGGAGGATTCTGCCTCCGAAGGGGAATCAAGGTAGAGTACAACTAGAGGATGATGCCCGGAGGGAGTTGAAGAAGAAGAGGTTGTGCTTTACCTATCAGGAGCCATGGGCACCAAGACACAGATGTGCTGCTGGCAAAGCACATTTTATCGAGGTCTTCTTCGAGAGCAGCGGGGAAGAGGATGAGTATGAGGATGGGGAGGCAGGAGACAGTTAGACAGCGTAGGACCATTTGCTACCTCCACCTCCAAGAGCAGGAGGTGCAGCTTTTGCACCCACAGAGGGGACCCTTGCAGCATTGCGAGGAGTACCCAAGTTTCTGATGCTGCGTGTCTGAGGGACAGTGAAGGGGCAACGAGTTTCAGTTCTGGTAGACAGTGGGGCAACCCACAACTTCATCGATGCCCAGATGTTTGAGCGAAGGGGCATACCGACAGAGAGCTTCGATGGATTTTTAGTGTTGGTCCCAGGAGATCAGACGATGCAGTGTGCCAGGTATGTTCCAAAGCTGGTTGTGACGATGGGTACCTACACAGTGACCGACCACTTTTTCTTGGTCAACATACCAGATACCAATGTGGTATTGGGCGTACAGTGGCTGATTACTTTGGGGAAAGTCACCATAGATTGGGAGGCCTTGGAGATAGAGTGGGATGATAAGAAGATCGGGAAGCATGAGAAGATACGTGGGATGCATACTTACCCACCTCAAACTGTTTTAGCTCACCGGATGGAGGCATACTTCTGGAAGGGAGACATAGAGTGGGCAGTTGAGTTGCGGGTATCAGAGGCAGGGACTACCGGACAGACAGTTCATCTGGATATATAGGCCATCCTTGACAGGTATGATACGGTATTTGAAGAGATACCGCGAGGACAGCCACCAGATCAGGGGTTTGAGCACACTATTGAGCTTGAGCAGGGCATCCAGGCCGTTATTACCACACCCTATAGGCACCCCAAGGCCTATTAGGATGAGATTGAGCGGGCCATCCAAGAGTTGTTGGCTCTTGGACATATTCGGCCTAGCACCAGTCCTTTTGCTTCTTCGGTGGTGTTGGTGAAGAAGAAGGATGGCACATTGAGAATGTGCATTGATTACAGAGCCCTGAATAAGAAGACCATGAAGAACAGATACCCCATACCGCAGATTGATGAGCTGATGGATGAGTTGAGAGGAGCACAATTCTTCTCAAAGATCGATTTGAGATTTGGGTACCACCAAATTCATGTGAGGGAACAGGGCATTCCCAAGACCGCTTTCAGGTGCCATTACGACCACTTTGAGTTCTTGGTTATGCCTTTTGGGCTAACCAACGCCCCAGCTACTTTCCAGTCTTGCATGAACCATATCTTCCACAGTCATCTGAGGAATTTTGTGTTGGTATTTTTTGATGATATACTGATATATAGCAAGATTTGGGAGGAGCATCTCCAGCACATTGAGGCAGTGCTGCATATCTTGGAGGAGCAACAGTTTTATGCTAAGCTCTCCAAGTGTGAGTATGGGTTGACGGAGATGTTGTATTTGGGACACATCATAGGAGTGGACGGAGTGAGTGTCCACGAGGAGAAGATCAAGGGCATCAGAGATTGGCCAGAGCAGAGAAACATGACGGAACTTCGAGGATTTGTTGGCATCTGCACATATTACAGGAAGTTTGTCAAGAGTTTCTCTTAGCTTGTTGCACCCCTTACAGATTTGATGAAAAAGGGTTCATTCAGTTGGTTAGATATAGCGCAGCGGGCCTTTGACAGGCTCAAGGAGGTTATGAGCAACTGCCCAGTGCTTGCGTTGCCAGATTTCACGCAGCCTTTTGTTTTGGAGTGTGATGCATCGGGAGAGGGGATCGACGCAATTTTGATGCAGGGAGGCCACCCTATAGCCTATGAGAGCCAGAAGCTCCTTCCTCATGAGTGGTTGTATCCTATATACGACAAGGAGATGTTGGCCATTATGCATGCATTGGCAAAATTCCGGCAGTACTTAGGGGGTAACAGGTTTAGGGTAAGGACTGATCACAACAGCCTCAAGTTCTTTTTGGAACAGAAACAACTACAGGAGAGGCAACAGAAGTGGATCAGCAAGATCCAGGCTTATGAATTCGACATTGAGTATGTCAAGGGGAAGAACAACGTGGTAGACGATGCACTTTCATGTAGACTAGCCACGTTGTCTCTGATGAGCTTGGATACAGATTGGAGGGCTTGAATTTTGGTGGAGTACTCCAAGGACAAATTTGCCTGTGAGGTTTTGGATGGTCAGGTGACAGATGACAGATACAGGGTGATAGATGAGATCATCTACTACAGAGATAGGATCTTCTTGACTGAGGGCTCCTAGCTCAAGAAGAAGATACTTTAGGCGTCACATGACTCACCATTGTCTTGCCATTAGGGGTTTACCAAAACCTACTGGGCCATCAGAGAGAGGTTCTTATGGAAGGGCCTCAAGGAGGACGTGCTCTAGCATATCAGGGAGTGCGAGGTTTGCCAGAGAAACAAGGGGGAGATGAACCATCCTGCAGGCTTGTTGCAGCCTCTTCCCATTCCAAAGGGGAAATGGGAGAGTGATGGATTTCATCACAAGGTTGCCCATGGTGCAGGGAAAGGATTGTATATACGTCGTCGTTGATTGGTTGACGAAGTATGCACACTTTTTTGCCATATCCGCACACTATTCAGCAGCACAGGTGGTAGATCTGTTCTTCAGAGAGATATTCAGGTTACATGGTCTTCCTAAGACCATCATCAATGACAGGGACAACCTCTTTATGGGCGGATTCTGGCAGGAGCTTTTCTGGCTGGTGGGGACGAAGTTGACACCGAGCACCAGCTACCACCCACAGACAAATGGGCAGATAGAGATAGTTAAGAAGTGGCTGAAGGGATACTTGCGTAACTATGTTAGTGGGTAGCAGAGAGCATGGCTGAAGTGGCTGCATCTAGGGGAGTACTGCTACAATAACACACATCACATGTCCATCGGTATGTCTCCGTTCTATGCTTTGTATGGATACCATTCTTTATCTTTTGCTGATGTGATGTTTGGTGCTAGCAAGGCTCCGAGAGCCAAAGATTGGATCCAAGAGAGTCAGGACATTCTACGAACTCTCAAGGATAACATGGCTACAGCGCAAAACCAACAGAAGCTGTATGCCAACAGGGGGCGGATGGAGAGATAGTTTGAGGTAGGAGACTTGGTCTACCTACATTTACAGCCATACCGACAGTCGTCACTGAAGCAGAAGGGAGCTGAGAAGCTCAAGCCCTGTTTTTATGGGCCATACAGGGTGATACGCAGGGTTGGATAGGTTGCTTGTGAGTTGGAGCTGCCCCAAGGCAGCAAGATTCATAACATTTTCCATGTATCATGCCTGAAGAAGGCATTGGGGCAGCAGGTGACGGTGACAGAGGAGCTACCGCCTACAGATGATGAGGGGAATTTGGTGTTATAGCCCGAGGCCATTATTGATACCAGGGAGAGGCAGCTGCGGAACCGAACAATCCGGGAATTCTTGGTGAGGTGGAAGAATTTGCCAGATGAAGATGCTACTTGGGAGAGTGAGAAGATCTTGGAGCATCCATCACTACAATTGCTTGGGGTCAAGCAACATTTTGCCGGGGGAGACTGTAATATTCCCAATTAGCAATGGATAATTGGAATATTCGATTTGGTCAATTTTCCTTATGTAGTTAAATTATAAATAAAATTGAGCCAAGGGGGCCAAGAGACCATGTAGAGAGGGGGCCCACATAGACCACATGAAGGGGCTGTGCAGGCCAAGTTGAGTGCGTAGCAAAGAGAGGCTACGTTGGAGGAGGTGGGCCTTAGGGTTTGAGAGAGGCCAACGCTATATAGAGAGGAGAGCCTCCTCATTTTGGGGGAATTCGAGTTTATGCATTTGGAGTTGGTCATTACGACTTTGAGCACGCTAGCTGTTTATCCTGTCTGCAACACTATTTAGTGCATTGAGTGTCTCTGATCGGAGATCTCACCCTCAGCCCTGGGAGACTTCTAGTGCTCGCTCGGGTGAGGCATTCCCATCAGTATTTCGCAGGAGGATCGAGTTGCAACATTTGTGGAGGACCATTGTATTTATTGACTGCGCAGTCCTGAGACGGAGGACGCAGTCCATATTGGGGGAGCTCCGGTGGGGTATTCTTTTGGAGGATTTTGGTCAGGAGATCGAGCAGGGGGACAGCCCTTGCCTACTGGAGAGTTTTGGTTGAGCAGGAGGCCATATTTTTTAGGATTCCAGTCAGTCTTAGCATGGCCCTTGGGAGGATAGCGTAGATCCTCAAGGGAGGTATCTTTGGAGGTTGTCCATTCCATAAACGCTCTCTAGGCTTTTTGGGGTTTTGTGAGCAGAGGGTGATTCCAGAGTTTCAGCTTATTCTGAGTAAGGGGGCAGCCCATATACTCATCTTGTTCCAGCAGCAACAACTACACGACAGTTTCTAGCAGCTTGTACGCAGAGCAGAGAACAGCTATTCCAGCAGCATTCTGAGAGTATTTCTTAACTTTCCTTGTGCAGGTTTAGGTGCCATCACTCTGATCACCTATTGTACTCACTCATATTTCTCAGTATAATAAAATGGCTCAGCATTCTCTCTGCATTCCTTGAGTATCTGTTACATGTTCTATATATATGCTATTGTATGCTTGCATTACTGTTATTTTTCTCCTCGATCATTCCAGCTTCTATACCACTTGGTGTATTTTCCCCATACTCTTAGACAAAGTCTGGAAAGGGCCAGGTAGCCTCTAGATCTCACCCTCTTTTCAGAGGTGAAATATCTGGTAAATGTCCTCCCAGTTCATCTCTGGTTGGAGTTTGCCTGTGTTTGAGAGATATCCCTGAAACGGGATATTACAAATAATCCTATTGTTATTCAGTATTGATTTGATTTGCAAGATCAATAATATGCACATCTGACTGTGGTCCACATCTATTATCCCCTCTCATTAATTTTTTGCACAGCCAAGGTATTGTGATTAAGGATATATCAAATGACCTTCTTTCCTCTCCAATATTCACACATTGGAAAGACATTGGCGAACTTGAGATTCTAGAGCTCATGATTCGAAAGTGGACATGGTACATTTCTGATCTTAAACTAATTATCTTATCCTCAAAAGCAAACGGATTTATTTGGTTCGGTGCCTCACAATAAGGAAAGAGGTAATCGCACATGAAGCATACCGGATAGTCTTCTAGCCTACCAGAAATATATCACTTTTCTCTTGGCTGGTTGGGTGCTGGAATTAGAACTTTTCTCCCAAACTCAAGTGTTTCTCTCAACTGGTGGCACACAATTGGATTTTTACCTAGGAAATTTTAATCGCACATGAAGCATACTGGATAATCTTCTATCCTACCAGAAATATATCGCTTTTCCCTGGCTGACTGGGTGCTAAAATTGGAACTTTCCTCCCAAACTCAAGTGTTTCTCCCAGTCGGTGGCACACAACTGGATTCTAACCTAGGAAATGGTAATCGCACATGAAGCATACTGAATAATCTTCTAGCCTACCAGAAATATATCGATTTTCCCCTGCCTGGCTGAGTGTTGGAATTGGAACTTTAATCCCAAACTCAAGTGTTTCTCCCAGTTGTTTGCACACAACTAGATTCTGACCTAGGAAATACTTTGCAAGAGAGGCTATCAAGGTCGGGAAGATGTTGTCTTTTCTTATCAGCTGGAGAGGACATCAACCACCTTTCCCTCCACTGCCCTTTTGCCTCTTATGTCTGGACACATGCTGGACACATGTGCTACATATGATAAACTCCCCTACAAATTGGCACTGCTCAAACATTGCCTCTTTTATTGGCAGATGGACAATGGATCACCCATTACATATAGCACTGAATTTCTTTATTATCTAGAGGATTTGGCAGTCTAGAAATGCCAAATGCTCTCATCTTTGAGCATGTGATGCCTGACATCGGGCAGACCAACTGTAGAATCTTTTCTTTATATCTTGAATATTCTTCATCATCAAACTCTAAATGCCCCTCTCCTCTTCGAAACATCTGGAAACATCTGGTCTTCTTATCTAGTCATATTCTTTGATGAGGCTTCCTCTTTTGACCTTTGTGGCTGTGGAATGACCATCCATTTAGGGCCTGTTAGCTTCTATAGACTTCAATAGCTCTGTGGAAATAGTACTAATGTTAGAATATTAATCACGAGGCTGGCTATGATTATTCCCATGATGACCAGTTGTTTGTATCTGTTAGCGGGAGTAGTTGATATAGATAAGACAATAATTGCATTTGTTGTAGTTTCTACGACTGCATTCATGTATAAATTAATGTCTTTGTAATGCAATCGATAAGCTCTCTCAGAGAGTCTTCATTTTCTAATATGGTATCAGAGCTAGAGAATGACAGATTTAGAACAAAGAGAAGCAGGATACAACAAAACATGGGAGCAATGAATTTTATTAAGGGAAGAAATTTATATATGTATACATTCAGAAACATTTAAACTTAAACTAATTCCTAACTGATTTCAAAAACTGACTCTTTAACGAATTCGTTAACTAGATTATCTCTAACACTCCCCCTTAATTTTGAGGGTTACATTGTTTTATTTCGAACTTTTGACATTGAAATTCAAAATTAACTTTTTCTGGTGATTTGGTGAAGATATTCGCTAACTGTTCTTTGGATTCACAAAATTTGAGAACAATATCACCATTTTTGACGAGTTCATGAATGAAGTGAAAACGAGTGTCAATATGTTTTCTCTTTTGATGAAAGAAATTGTTATTTGACAAGGAAATAGTAGAAGTGTTGTCACAAAGGATTGAAATCGATTCATTTTCTGTATATCCGAAGTCAGAGAGAAGTATGTTTAGCCACACTGCTTGACATGATGTTGAATTTGCTGCAACGTACCTGGCCTCTGTTGAAGATAGCACAACTATGGGATGCTTTTTGGATGACCACAAGATCAAGTTTCTGCCAAATAGAAAAGCATATCCAGAAGTGATTTTCTGATCATCATTACAACTTGCATAATCACCATCTGTATAACCAACAAGCTTACTGTCTGCAGAGGCTACATATGATAAACCATAAGTAGATGTACTTGCAATGTATCTTAACACCCTTTTTCCAGCCTTCTAATGACAGTCTTTAGGAGATTCCATAAACCTGGAAATATAGCTAGTTGCAAATGCTATATCAGGTCTAGTAGCCATAAGATACATAATACTACTAGCAAGTTGCTTATACAAAGTTGCATTAACAATAGTACCCACATCATCTTTACTCAAATTTGTACCAACTTCAATAGGAGTATCCACCAGTTTACACCTGTCCATCTTAAACTTTTTCAAAATGTGAGTAGCATACTTCTGTTGAATCATAAACATACCATCGTGTGTTTGTTTCACTTCAATACCTAAGAAGTATCTCATTAATCCAAGATCTGTCATTTCAAATTAATTTTTCATTGCAGCTTTAAATTCATATAACTGCATTTTACTTGTATAAATTATGTCATCAACATAAAGACATAGTATCAAAATATTACTTTGATGATCATTCTTGATATACAAAGTGGGCTCATGGTCGCTCCTTCTGAAACCATTATTCAGCAAGTAATGGTCTATTTGGTTGTATCAAGCTCTTGGAGTTTGATTCAAGCCATACAAAGCTTTCTTCAACATGTACACTTTATGTTCTTGATTTTTTATTTCGAAACCGGGTGGCTGATCAACATGCATGTCTTCATTCAAACTTACCATTCAAAAAAGTAGACTTTACATCCATTTCGTAAATCGGCCACTTGTTTTGTGTTGCAATAGCTAATACAAATTGAACTGTATCAATTCTTGCTACAGGTGCAAATGTTTCACCATAATCTATGCCAGGTTGCTGTGAAAAACCTTTGGCAACTAATCTTGCTTTGTGCTTATCAACTTCACCTCTCTCATTTAACTTTGTTTTAAAAATCCATTTGACACCTATAAAAATTTTATCATCAGGTAAATTAACCAAATCCCAAGTTTGATTTCTTTCAATAGCATCGCTTTCATTATTCATTGCATCTACCCATTCTTTCTCCTTTATAGCCTCTTCAAAACAAGTAGGTTGAAATGAAAGAAATGCAAAATTTACATTATCATCAACATCATCTTGTGCATAAATATCACTTAAGTTTCTCATTTTAGGATTATTAGAATAAGATTCAAAAGATGATGAATTGCTACTGCTTGATGAACTACTACTGGGTTTGTCTTGAACCTGTAATCTTGGAGTGCTTGTTGTAGGTGCTTGATGTTCGTTTAACAGAATAAAAGGATTAGGAAAAGTATTGTTCTCCATTTCATTCCAAGACTCGTCTTCCATAAATTTCACATCTCGATTTATGACAAACTTTTTAGTTATAGGATTAAACAATCTGTATGCCTTAGATTGATCACTATATCCTATAAAAATATATTTTTCGCTCCTATCATCAAGATTTTTTCTTAATTTTTCTGGAACATGAGCGAAAGCAATACAACCAAATACACGAAAGTGTGAAACAGTTACCTTTTGTCCACTCCATGCTTCTTCAAGTACAAAAATTTGAACTCTGGAAGTTGGCGATCTATTCAAGATATATACCGAACATGCAACTGCTTTAGCCCATAAATCTTTAGACAAATTTCGTGTTATGAGAAAAATTCGAGCCATATTCATAATTGTCTGATTCTTTCTTTCTGCGACTCCATTCTGCTGCGGAGTATAACTGGTTGTCATTTGTTTTTTAATACCATGTTGTTTGCAAAAATCAATGAATTTGTTAGATTCATACTCACCTCCTTTATCAGACTTTAAAACTTTAATAAACTTGCCACTCTATTTTTCAGCCTCAGCTTTGAACTCTTTAAACTTGGAAAATGTTTCAGATTTGTATTTGATGAAATACACCCAAATTTTCCTACTAAAATCATCAATGAAAGTAAGAAAATAGAGACTGTCAGCAACTAATTTTTCTTGCATTAGACCACACAAATCTGTATGCACTAACTCTAGTTGTTCTTTGGCTCTATTAGAGGTTGAATAAAAACCATCTCGCTTATGTTTACCCAATATACAACTTGTACAGGAAGAGATATGATCAGACAAAGCTGGAAAATCTTTCACCATAGGCTGTATTTGCAACAAAATCATAATTTTGATAGGTAAATGACCATATCACAAATGCTACAGATCAGAGTCAGTTGACGTTGAAACATTATGTGCACACAACTTCTCACTTTTCAATTGTAATTGATACAACCTGTTCTTTGTCATAGGAATATTTGCAACAAGAGACTTATGTTTATCAACAATCGTGCAAGTAGTGTTGTGAAAGATAACATCATCACCATGTGCATCTAACTGACCAACACTCAACAAATTATGCTTGAAATTGGTTACATAATAAACATCATAGATATTCTTCACAACATTTTGTTTGTTTAAGACAGGTACAACACCTTTTCCTAAAGCTTTAACCTGGCGATCATCACCCAAACCAGTAGAGGAACTGAAAGATGTATCAAGTCGTGAAAGCAAATCACTATGACCAATCATATGATTACTACATCCGATGTCTACCAACCAAACATCTTTATTAGGTACTTGCACAGTTACTTGGCATGCCAAAAATAAAGCATCTGATGTGTCACATTCACTGTTTGCGACATTGGCTTTGTTTTTACTTAAAACATACTATAATTTTCAACATTCAGACTTATAATGGCCATATTTTTTGCAGTAGTGACATCGAATTTTTGATTTATCTATCCACCTACGACCATGATCAGTTTGAGACTACTCTGAATGTATTTGAGCTACCTGTGATCTATCATCAGACTGAGACTGTCCTCTACCTCTTCCTCTCTTGCCATGAAAACCTCTGCCTCTACCTCTATCCATAGAAGCTTTAGATTTGAAAGCATGCTCTAAATTACTCATGTCTAAATTAATTCTTACTTCATGAGCCAACAAAGAACCAGTTAATTCTTCCACAGATAATTTTGTTAATTCTCTCGATTAAAAAACAATAACAATCATGTCAAATTTTTTAGGCAAACATCTAAGAATTTTTTCCACAATTATTTGGTCATCAAGTTCTTCACCATTAATTTGAAGTTGGTTAACAACACCCATAAATTTAGTCATGAACTGATCAATTATTTCTGATTCAGTCATTTTAAGTGTTTCAAATTGTGTTCCGAGAGTCTGTAATTTTACCATTTTTACTCTATCATTTCTTTGATAAGAAACCTTAAGTATATCCCATATTGACTTAGCAGTCTTGGCAGTATTGGTTTTAGGAAAAATAGAGTCATATAAGGAATTTAAAATGCATGACTTCACTCTACCTTCTTTCTGTTTAAGTTCATCAAATTGTTTCTTTGAGCAGAGTCATTCCAGCGATTGTATTTGCGTAAGTTTCTGTGAACCCCAACTCTACTGATTCCCAACACCCTAAGCCTTGTAAGCATGATTGCATTTTAAGACTCCAAAAATCATAATTTTTCCCCTACATAAAGGCATCGTGATGGCAAACTAACTTGTCGAAACCATTTAAAAATAATCAGAAATCTGATACCTTCTTAAAAAAAAAAAAATCTTCAAACAAGGATGCTTCTTCAACTGTAATCAAATTTTCACAGCATTCCTTTCTAATGACCAACAAGAATCTCAATTTGAGATTTCAATAAAAAATCAACTTTTCAACACCTTCGACCATATTCCAATTCCCATCCAAATTCGTTTTATTTTCATTAACCCTTTATAAAAACAACACATCAATGAACCTTCAAACAACAGGAAAATGCTCTTTCTATTATATTTGAACTTTTCAGGAATTATATGGTTAACTGGCGGGAATGTTTCAACTTGAGTAAGGTTGAGTGGGTTGCTATTTTATACCCTTTGTATAGTGGTACAGACAAAAAATTTCAATCTGAGTGAACAAAAGGAAGCAGCATACGGATAGCAGCTTGCTGTTACAAATTTGACCACAATTAGAAAAATAGATAACAACTATATTCACTTTCAAAAGAAACCTCCGAATGCTTTTCTCCGTTGGCAGCAAACAACGAACAACGCTTCTCTGGTGGCACCAAACAACACAGCAGATGGGAACAGACAACACACAACGCAACAATTTTCTCTAGCTTTTCTTCAGCGGAAACATATCTCCAGAATAACCCCTCAAGTAGGCAGCTTCAAACAACGATTCCTCTGCTTCAAACAACAACTCCTCTACTTAAATTCTCAGGCAATGAAGATCCTAAAATGGCTCTGATACCATGACAAATTTAGAACAAAGAGAAGCAAGATACAACAAAACACGGAAGCAATGAATTTTATTAAGGGAAGAAATATATATATATATATATATATATATATATATATATATATATATATATATATATATATATATATATATATATATATATATATATATATATATATATATATATATATATATATATATATATACGTAGAGAGAGAGACATTCAGAAACAATTAAACTTAAACTAATTCCTAGCCGATTTCAAAAATTGATTCTTTAACGGATTCGTTAACTAGATTATCTCTAATAGGGCTCAGTGTTGGGAACTGTGTGCTCGGTGGTTCGCAGAGTTGAGGGTTCTGCTTAGTGTAATACGCCTTGGAGTGTTAAGAGCTAATAATCAATGTTTTGAAAAGTTGCGTTGAGCATGCCATAGAGCACTGTGTAGACTCTAGAGGCTATGTTGAACATGTTGCGTGTGGTGGAGCAAGACGTCAGTTGAAGCCAAAGTTCGTGTCGCTGTGTTGTCGAAGCTGCCATCTCAAATGAGAGGATCAATGTGTAAGGCCGAGTAGAGAGCCGATCTGTAACTCGGTGGCCCATCGTGTGTCGATTATGAGCGGTATTGGAGTTAGAGGCTTAAGGCATTGAACAACCTGTGGAGGTGTGTTTGCTACCCATCAGAGATCGAGTTCATGCTGTAGATAGCAGAGTGACGTGTGTTAAAGAGCTAGCCGTTGCATGAAGTAAATGTTGTGTGAAGCCCTCCTGGAGCCTGGAGTCGCTATGACTAAACCGAGTTGTGATAGATTGGATCTGTGCGTTCAAGACTTGATCAACATGGTGTGGTCAGCGTGGAGAAAGGCTCGCCATTTTGTTGGCATAGATCCACCCTTGCACTGGATTGTGGTGCCATTTTATTGGGTGTTTTAGATCCACCATGTTAATGCCAGAGGGTTTAGTTTTGTGTGGTGAGAGGTGAATCTAATCGATGTGAGGAGACAAAGCTCAGGTGAGCTATGAGGAGAGATGGAGTGGAACTAGAATAGAGGAGGGCTAGTTGATGTGAAGCCGTTGTGTTTTTGTTGAAGGGCAGATTGTTGTGATCTGCTATGGAATAGAGCCACATACCATCGTGTTTTGTGGTTGGACGTTGTGTGCGTGAGAAGATGTGTGTGTTTTCTTAGATGCCAAGTGCGGCAGGGTAGTGAGCCTCTCATTTGTTTGTGTTGCTCCATACGAATTGGAAGATTGATCCGATGGTATTGCTGGAGAAGATCCAGTTAGTAGAAGAAACCTACTGCATTGAGATAAAGTAGGTGCTACGAACGTGCGTAGGACATATCAATGAAAAGGATGCATAAAGGAGTGCCGATCCTACCGTTGTGACTTGTGTCGAGAAATTGGCTACCCAAGGATTGGGTCATGTATCCTGTTGTGTATTTCCCCTTGTTTGAATTGAGTGCTTGACATGTTTATTGTGTGAAGTGATTGTGGAGGATGCAAAGATTGGCACAATCGTGTGAATTTGTGTGGAGACTGTCGTGTTGACTAAAATTGTGAATGAGGCCTAGTATAACTAGTGTTGTGGGCTCGGTGAAGCGAAGAGCTGTGTTGTTGTCTTGTTGTGCGTAGAGAAGCAGTCAGCGTGGCCTGTGTGGTTGTTGGGACCAGTGTTATTGCAAGAGATGTTGCCAATCTGGGTGTTAAGAGCCTAGTTTGCCTCGTTGCTAAGGAAAATTGTAGCCGGTAGATGCTTATTAGGAGGCATAGGTCGAGCTTCCATAAACGAGTGGGACAATGTTTGACAATGATCTTTTTGATGATGCTTTTATAGAGAGTCCATTTGGAAGTTTCTTTGGCCTCGGTAATATTTTCTTTCAGGTAGTATTTTTGAATCAGAAAAACATATTTGATAAACAGAATGTCTATGAATATCAGGAGGTTGAGTCTATTCCACATGTTCCTGCAATTACTGAGAGCATAACTTGCTTCTTCCATAATCCAATTGATAGATATTTGATTGGATACATTTCTAAGATGGCCACGACAATGAAGGATACGACCATTGATATTGTTCAAAGGTTGCTCAGGTTTGAATATGAGTGCATTTTGGTGGAGGAAGAGGATAATGTCAATGGGCATGACTCAAAATACAATTTTGAGTTTGTGCAACTTTGTTGCATACTGTATAAGGTTCTTTTTCATGGAAAGAGGGGAGAGCATGAATTGGATTACCTTGTTTTCATTGTTCGAGATGTTGCTTTGCATCCCAATCCTGAAGAAGTTGTTGATGTAAGCAAAGAGGAGTTGAAGGAGCTCGTAAGGAAAGAAAGAAAGGTGAAGATAAAACTGCATCCACAAATGAACAAGCATGGACCCTTTCGCAATAAGGCAAAAATGAAAGCCCTGTTGTCGAGTTTTTGTTTATGTACCCTTGAGACTTAAACCAACAAACAAATTAATAATTAAAGTCATGATTAAGGGGAGGTATTAGAATATTAATCACAATGCCAACTATGACGGTCTCATGAAAGCCATTAATCTGTATCTGTCCACAAAAATAGTTAATATAAATAAGAAACTAATTCCACTTGTTGTAGTTTCTATGGCTGCATTTGTGTATAAATTAATGTCTTTGTAATGAAATTGATAAGCTCTTCTTCTTTTTCTAATAACTAATACCCATACCATACCAAATTACTGACTCCTTAGGGTACTGCAGTTAGCTTTTTGGCTGGGTATCAGAGATTTTACAGGTTTTTTTGGGGACTCTAAATCCATCATTGACAAAGGCTCACTGAACTTTCCTAACCTCGACACTTGGAAATGCAGAATCAAGACCCTAATCAATGAATTCCACTTTGTCTCCAGCGTTTTGGCTGGGTATCAGAGATTTTACAGTTTTTGGAGACTCCAAATCCGTCATTAACTAGGCAAACGACATAGGCTCAATGAACTTTCCTAACCTCACACCTGGAAATGTAGAATCAAAACCTTGATCAATGAGTTGCACTCTGTCTCCATCTCACACATCTATCGGAGCCAAAATGGTGAATGGATCATCTCTCAGAAAGGATGCAGCTCGGACACTGATAAGATAAATTCCAATTTTTTTTGTTTCTGGCATTAGTCAGAGGTTGGGGGTGTATTTTGATCTAACTTCGGGCATTAGAATGGTCTGCTCGCACTCTGTTTCCTTTTATGAAAAATATGATATATCCCTCTGTTCTGATCATTGCTCTTCGGACAGTCTTCTATAGTGTTCATCTTTCTATTATATGCAACCTCTTATTGCTTAGAGATTAGACATATTATCCATAGAAATAGATCTTGGTTGTTGTTTTCGTTCTTCAAAGGCGACAGTCCACCGATTGTCCACCATTAATTATCGCTCTCTACCCGACTCCTAGGGTGCAGAGGAAAGGAATTATGCACAGATTTCTGACGTTCAAGATTAACTTACATTGTGATCCCTCACTGCCTCTTTCAAGCTATGTAACATCGTGGCCCTCTCAATCAGTTCTAGACAATCTGTATATGGTGATACCAGCAGGCGCCCAAGGGAATCGGTGTAATCAATCGAAAAATCAATCTTCATTTGAGAGCGACCTAAATGATCAATCTTCATTTGAGAGCGACCTAAATGATATAAGAACAGGTGAGTGTGTGGTTTTTTTGGAGGTTTTTATTTGGATTTTTCTGGTTTAATTTCTTTAAAATTGTAACCATCATATTAGCAGTTGACTAATGGTTATACTTTAGTGATTAAGGATGGTTTAATTAAATATTGAACAAAACTATTTGTGATGTTTGAATAAAAAATTTAACTTGTGGAAATTATTTATGAGTAAAAATTGATGGTAAAAGTAAATCTGGAGTCAGTTGAACTGAAAAAAAAACAGTTTCTACAGTTACCTGAGAAAACTCTGGAATAAAGAGGAAATTCCAAAGGGAATTGGGGTTCGGTAAGAAAAGAGAAAAAAGGGAACTCTGTTAAAAACTGGAAAAAGGTTTTCCAGAAGAGATTAATCCCTGGGTTGGAGATTGGACCGGACTGTCTCAAGTTCTCCCCAGGTATCCTGTTTTCATTGGAGTCGGAGAGCCGGACCGGACTGTCTTGAGGACTCTCCTCTAGAATATCGTGTTCAACGTGACCCAGGCTATAAGCTCGGGGGAGAACTGCGGATGTAATTGCCCAGTTCGTGGACGGGAGGAAACGAGTACCATCAGGGATATACAGACTCAGATAAGTAAAAGCAACAGAATTTCTTGTTCCTGTAGGATGAACAGTCTGTTATTTTACAAGTTAAGATTATCTGTTTAAAATAGATCTTTGTCTTATATTCATTGAAAGGGTATTCTATTTGTTACGCTCAAGAACATCTCGTTAATTAGGTTTATCTGATTTGAAAACAGTAGTTGTAATTATAGTTGAACTTATGTTTTGAACCACAAAATCCAAAGATAAGACAATAGTAAACTAAATAAGGGTTTCTGTATCTAGTTCTAACTCAACAATGTAAAGTTACAACTGTTTTAAACAGAGAAGGAACAAAAGTTAATTGCGTAATCGTTAAACCAAATACCGAATAAATCCTATTTTGGTTAGGTCGTCTACATTCCTATGATAAACTCCTTACGCAGGTGGGTTCCACACCCCAAGCGAATCCATAGGAAATACAAAAGCAAGAACTAGGAAAACAAGAATTTGGATGCCCAAGATTCCTTAAGAAGTAGAGTAGATAACAGGAATTTAATACATTATCATTGAAGGAAACCTGTAACAAACATAAACTCCTGAGACAGAGTGTAAATCACCACAGATTTTTACATTAACTGAAATAGGTAGCGATATTATTACAAATGCAGCAAATAGTGTAATGTGAAATAAAATAGACAATTCGTGATACTTTAACAGTGCATGCATTCAAATTGTGACCAGAACAAAGAGTCACAAGCCAACTGGCTAGTCGAAAACATTTTTATCGAAACGCAGCTGTTATAAATAGAAATAACACCATTAACGCATGGAAAACTATTTTACAGCAAGAATTCTGCCAATCATAGCCATCATGAGAAATGGACAAGTTATACATTTCAAAACCCCAAAATTAGCAAATCCAATTTATACATTTAAGAAGGCAGGGCCGGAAAAACCCCAACCGAACGGCAGTAAAATTATACAATGTTTGATAACAAGACTCTGTCTAACAGGTTGAATATCTCACGGCCGGAGGCCAGAATAATAGACTAACCAGTCTAACTCATTTGGGAGACATTTAACATAAACCTGTAACAAAACGACTCAACTATTTGAGAACGAGTAAAACAATTCCAGGGCGAAACCCTGCCACCCATTTAACAATCAGAACAAGCAAATGTTCTAGAACGGCAGAGCACCGTGGAACCCCCAAACAAGTTAACAGCCGGTACCTGTGAATGAGGTGCAGGTAAGAATCCTGTTGTAGCTTAAACGCAGGAGCAACCCGTGACAAGAAGAGCTGGAGAAATTACCTGGCGCAAGCAAAAGATTATACAGTGAGAAGAATGCAAGGGTTGTACTGCCGCGAGGAGTTTGCAGTGAAATAATGATAGCCGAGAGAAAATCATACCTGAAACCCTCGAACAGAAGCAAGCCGGAGATGATGAACACCTGCGGACCATAAGAATGAGTCACGTGCTCAAGGAAAAGATTGAAACAAGTAGACCTCTGATAGTAAACAACAAACGATAGACGATGGAAGAGTTTTAACAAGTTTAACATGAGAAGCCACAGGCAGCCGAGAAGAAAACCTGTAGGCATAAACATAAAAATGAACTCGCATCTAAAGGGGTAACGATAAACAAATGAAAGCCACTGTCAAAAGATCATGATTACCTGGAGAAGCGTTGGAAGACCGGACCGAGGGAGGACAATTCTCCACAGGCTGCCATGGTCGCAGCGAGGGTTGCGCTAACCCTAGCCGAGTAGTTCCAGAGCCTTCCGGCCGAGAGGCAGAATGAAAAAAGAAACCGTTACTTACCAAAGTCGTCTTGGATCCCAAGATCACCTCCACTGTCCGATGCTTAGGTCGGATCAACGCTGTGGAAGGGGCCACGTGGTCGGCCACTTAAAAGCCACAAGTGTCGTCGCGTATGCGGAAACCCAAAAATACTCAGATATGAAACCATACAATTAAACCATGCATGCTTGGGGTGACAACGTTATACCATATGAGGATTCGATCAGACTTAGGTTTACAACATAATCACTATAGCCATAATATAAAGTGCAATCTTCACATTAATCGGATAGGATATATTACAAAGAATAAATGATTGTGTTATGTATGTGCCGATTAATATTATAATCATGACTGTGGTTTAATTCGGATTTTGATTGGTACTTCCGGAACCAGTAAACAATGAATATGGTGGCAGAGTATAAGATCACAAGTACTGCACGGTGATTTATTTTTAATTTTTTTTATGCGGGTAATTTTGTTATGGTGTGTATGTTACAAGTGGTATCAAAGCAGCGTTACAACGCTGGGCCCTATTGGGTCAACTGACGTTACAAATTGTAATGAAATTCATGCACAATGAGGTAATTAGATGGAACGACAACCAAGACGGACACCCTCACAACAGCAACAGCGAAATGTAGGAGAGATTCCACCTACATCAGAAGGAAACCCGGAAATGTGGGTTCAGTTAGGAATAGAGCAGCATCAGCGGTCTAACCGATTGATTGAAGAACAGCAACATCAGACTCGCATTTTGTTGCACACAGTACAACAGCTACAGGAGGAGATGGAAAGAGTACGCAAAGATAATGCAAGGATGATGCAGGAACAGGAGAGGATCTTAAAGAGCCTCTCCGATAAACAAAATCAAAGGGTTGAAAAGCCCAGTGCTGACAGAGAGTTTCAAGAAGGAAACGAACAACAATCAGAGGAGCAAGGTGCAGGCCAAAGAGAAAGAAGTGTGTCACAGCAAAGTCACCCACACAGAAATTTTAATGAGGCGGAATCGGAAAATGAAACTGAAAGGAAGCCAAACAGAAAACGGAAGGTGGAGCTGCACGGAGAATTCAGAAAGATAAAGCCACCTACGTTCGATGGCGAAAAGGAGGAAGTGGCAGAAGCATGGTTGATTAACATGAACAAATACTTCCAGGTGTACGATTATGACAGTGGACTCAAGGCACGATTAGCCATTTACCAGCTGAAGGATAAAGCCACCCTATGGTGGGAAGAAGTGAAGAATGTGCGGGGAATAGAGGACCAGGATGTGACTTGGAATAAGTTCCAACAATACTTCAAGGACAAGTACTTTACGGAGCGTTTTTACGATGAAAAGGCTCGAGAATTCCACGATTTAAGATTGGGACAGCTGACTATGGACGAGTTTATCACCAAGTTTACATCATTACTGCGATATGTACCATATTTAAGAGATGAGAAGGCCAAAGTGCAGAGGTTTCTGAGTAGTTTACCCGCCCATATGAAGGAGCGTATTGAGTTTGTCAATCCTAAGAAAATGGATGAGGCCATCAGAACAACAAGGCTGTGCTATCAGCAAGCGAAAAACAAAGTAGACCAAGTTAAAGGGTGGCAGTCAAAGAAAGAAAACAGAAGCAGTGCTGGTTTCAAAAGGGGTAAAACCAGTAACTTCCGAAGCTCAGCCAGAAGTTCAGTTAATAAGCAATTTGGAAGGAACCATCAGAGGATTAGATGGCCGGGAGAGGACAAGACGGTGGAAGCTTCCAGCAAACCCGAACAGCCACAAAACCAGAGGCCACCTCTGCAGTGTTGGGGCTGCGGGGCAGCGCACTACTACCGAGATTTCCCACAGCGGGGTAAAAATGATGCAGTAAAAAATTTGCAGGAAGCCTCTACTGTGGGAGATGTTGCTCGAAACATACCCAGAATTAACGCAGCATTGGAGGACCGGCAAGCCGATTTTCAGCCTACTATGATAGAACTGGAAGGTAATTTGTTATCCCAAACTATTTCTGTTTTGGTAGATCCGGGAGCCAGTTTAAGTTACATAAGTCCTAACTTAGTAGAAAAATGTAAATTACCAAGTCAGAAGTTTAAAAAGACATGGTTGGTCCAGTTAGCTACAGGGGCTAAACGAAGAGTTGTTGCCAAAATACCAGACTGTGCACTGCAAATCGGTGGACAGCAGCTAGTAATGGATTTAAATATTCTGCCTTTGGGATCTTATGATGTACTGTTGGGTATGGATTGGTTGGAGAAACGCTGGACTGTTATAGACTGTAAGGAGAAGATAGTTTACTACAGAGATCAGAATGGTAATCGCCAAGAAATTCAGGGCATAAAGAAACCTGTACATCTGCGACCAATTACCGCCTCCCAAATGGCAAAATGCATGAGAAAAGGATGCCAGCTGTATGCCATACAAGTAGGAGTATTTGAGTCTAAGGATAAAGCAACTGTGTTAGAAAACATACCTGTGGTACAACAATTCAAAGACGTATTTACTGAAGAAATACCAGGACTACCACCTAAAAGGGATGTTGATTTCACAATAGAACTGCTACCAGGAGCTTCGCCAATTTCGCGGACTCCCTACCGTATGAGTGTGACAGAATTGACTGAGCTAAAAATGCAGCTTCAGGAATTGTTAGATAAAGGGTATATACGACCCAGTGTGTCACCCTGGGGAGCACCTGTGCTGTTCGTTAGAAAAAAGGATGGAACCATGCGCATGTGCATGGACTACAGACAGTTAAATAAGCTGACAGTTAAGAACAGGTATCCCCTACCCCGTATTGATGATCTGTTTGATTAGGTGAGGGGAGCTACTGTGTTCTCAAAGATTGATTTGCGGTCTGGTTATCATCAGATCAGAATTAAGGATGAAGATATACACAAAACTGCTTTTCGCACAAGGTATGGCCACTATGAATTCGTGGTATTACCTTTTGGTTTAACTAATGCACCAGCCACTTTCATGAGACTGATGCATAGTGTTTTTCATCCCTATCTGGACAATTTCGTGCTAATCTTCATTGATGACATATTGATTTATTCAAAGAATGTGGAGGAACACAGGGAGCATTTGCGAATGGTACTGGAATTGTTAAGGAAGCACCAGCTATATGCAAAATTCAGTAAATGCGACTTCTTCAAAGAAGAAATACAGTATCTTGGACATGTAATATCTAAGAAGGGTATAGCGGTAGACCCGGAGAAAATAAAAACTATCATGGAATGGAAGGTGCCATAGAGTGTGGCAGATATTAGATCGTTTATGGGCCTCGCTGGCTATTATCGGCGATTTATAAAAGGATTCTCGAAGATAGCTTTTCCCATCACTTCCTTACAAAGAAAAGGGAAAATTTTCAAATGGACAAAAGAATGTCAGGAGAGTTTCGAAAGATTGAAGCAGTTATTGACAACAGCACCTGTGCTAAGTGTAGCAAATCTGGATGAGGAATTCGAGGTTTGTACAGACGCATGCAAGGAAGGAGTTGGGGCTGTATTATCACAAGAAGGGAAGGTGATTGCATACGAATCCCGCAAGCTAAAAGATCATGAGCAGCAATATTCAGCTTACGATTTGGAGCTGACCGCAGCTGTGCACGCTCTCCGAGTATGGAGACACTATCTACTGGGAAAGAGATTTGTATTAAAGACTGATCATAGTAGTTTAACCAATTATTTTAAACAAGATGATTTAAACTCCCGACAAGCAAGATGGAATGCTTTCGTGAGTGAGTTTGATATAGATTTGCAGCATGTAAAAGGTAAAGAGAACAGGGTAGCAGATGCATTGAGCAGGAAACTGCACAGCGTTTATGAGTTATATGTTAATCAAATTGAGACCAGATTTTTGGATCAAATCAGAATGGAAGCAGACAAGGATCCTGAATATAAATATTTGTGGCAGGAAACACAAGCACCTGAAGGCCAAGATGGACATGGAGAATATGAGATCAACCAGGATGGGTTCCTGGTTTTCAAGAAGAGGATAGTTATTCCAAACCGAATGGAATTAAAAACCATGATACTAGATGAATATCATAGAAGCAAATATGCGGGACATCCAGGATATCAAAAGATGTTGACGGCTATAAGAAAGGACTACTGCTGGCCAGGAATGAGGAAGGATATTGCAAGCTATCTAACCAAGTGTTTAGAATGCCAGCAAGTGAAAGTAGAACATAGGCACCCAGCAGGCTTAATGCAACCTATACCCATTCCCGAATGGAAATGGGAGGTGATCTCATTGGATTTTATCACTGGGTTACCAAAATCAAAGCGAGGTAATGATTCCATCATGGTAGTTGTGGATAGACTAAGTAAGTTGGCACATTTCATACCTGTCCAATCCACCTATAAAACAGTGCAGATAGCAAACTTATTCATGCAGGAAATCTTCAGACTGCATGGCATTCCTAAGACCGTTATCTCAGACAGAGATGTAAAATTCACATCACCTTTCTGGAAAGCGTTGTTTACAGGATTAGGAACGCAAGTACATTTTAGTACTGCGTACCACCCGCAAACAGATGGTCAGACTGAGCGAGTGAATCAAGTGTTGGAAGACATGCTGAGAATGTATGTTATGCAGCAACCAGTAAAATGGGAGGACTACATACACTTGATAGAGTTTGCCTACAATAATGGTTACCAAGAGTCGTTAAAGATGAGTCCATTTGAGGCGCTATATGGGCGGCAATGCAGAACTCCCATTAATTGGAGTAGCCCCGAGAATAGACTCATGCTAGGACCAGACATGCTCGCAGAAATGGAAGCAGAGGTGAAGAAAATTCGACAGAATTTGAAAGTAGCACAGGACAGACAGAAGGCGTACGCAGACAAAAGAAGGTCGTACCGGGAGTATGAGGTTGGCGATCATGTGTATGTCAGGATTAAGCCAAAGAAGAGTACACTGAGATGGGCCTCTTGTGCAAAGTTAGCACCTCGGTTTTGTGGCCCTTTCCAGATATTGGAAAGGGTGGGACCAGTAGCGTATCGTTTAGCCCTTCCTAGCCATATTCGGGTGCATAACATCTTTCACGTGTCGTTATTAAAACGATATGTTCATGATACAAGACACATTATCCATTGGCAGAACATTCAGGTAGAGGGTAAGCATGATGGTTCAATTAATAACTGGATGACAAGGATTAATTGATTAAACTAAGTTTATTGTGTGCAGGTAGAACCAGACGGAGAATTTCTGGTCGAGCCCCATAGTATAATAGACCGGAGGGAAATCATGCTCCGGAAACGAGCCATCGCCCAGGTTAAAGTGCAATGGAAGCACTTTGGACCAAAGGAGGCTACCTGGGAAGACGAGAGTTTCGTCCGGGAGGCTTATCCTGAACTTTTTTCTGAGCCAGAATGAGAACACCGAGGACGGTGTTCTCTCCTAGAGGGGGAAAACTGTAACCATCATATTAGCAGTTGACTAATGGTTATACTTTAGTGATTAAGGATGGTTTAATTAAATATTGAACAAAACTATTTGTGATGTTTGAATAAAAAATTTAACTTGTGGAAATTATTTATGAGTAAAAATTGATGGTAAAAGTAAATCTGGAGTCAGTTGAACTGAAAAAAAAACAGTTTCTACAGTTACCTGAGAAAACTCTGGAATAAAGAGGAAATTCCAAAGGGAATTGGGGTTTGGTAAGAAAAGAGAAAAAGGGGAACTCTGTTAAAAACTGGAAAAAGGTTTTCCAGAAGAGATTAATCCCTGGGTTGGAGATTGGACCGGACTGTCTCGAGTTCTCCCCAGGTATCCTGTTTTCACTGGAGTCGGAGAGCCGGACCGGACTGTCCTGAGGACTCTCCTCTAGAATATCGTGTTCAACGTGACCCAGGCTATAAGCTCGGGGGAGAACTGCGGACGTAATTGCCCAGTTCGTGGACGGGAGGAAACGAGTACCATCAGGGATATACGGACTCAGATAAGTAAAAGCAACAGAATTTCTTGTTCCTGTAGGATGAACAGTCCGTTATTTTACAAGTTAAGATTATCTGTTTAAAATAGATTTTTGTCTTATATTCATTGAAAGGGTATTCTGTTTGTTACAGTCAAGAACATCTGTTAATTAGGTTTATCTGATTTGAAAAACAATAGGTTGTAATTATAGTTGAACTTATGTTTTGGAACCATTAAAATTTGGTAAAGACAAGACAGTAGTAAACCAAATAAGGGTTTGTATCTAGTTCTAAATTGCTATAACACTGTAAAGTTACAATTGTTTTAAACAGAGAAGGAACACAGTTACTGGCAGACTGTTAAACCAAATACCAGAATAAATCCGGTTCTTGGTTAGGTCGTCTACATTCCTATGATAAACTCGGACAGTAGGTGGTCCGGACACCTGTAAGCGAATCCATAGGAAATACAAAAGCAAGAACTAGGAAAACAGGAATTTGGATGCCCAGTACACTCCTTAAGAAGTAGAGTAGATAACAGGAATTTAATACATTATCATTGAAGGAAACCTGTAACAAACATAAACTCCTGAGACAGAGTGTAAATCACCACAGATTTTTACATTAACTGAAATAGGTAGCGATATTATTACAAATGCAGCAAATAGTGTAATGTGAAATAAAATAGACAATTCGTGATACTTTAACAGTGCATGCATTCAAATTGTGACCAGAACAAAGAGTCACAGGCCAACTGGCTAGTCGAAAACATTTTTATCGAAACGCAGCTGTTATAAATAGAAATAACACCATTAACGCATGGCAAACTATTTTACAACAAGAATTCTGCCAATCATAGCCATCATGAGAAATGGACAAGTTATACATTTCAAAACCCCAAAATTAGCAAATCCAATTTATACATTTAAGAAGGCAGGGCCGGAAAAACCCCAACTGAACGGCAGTAAAATTATACAATGTTTGATAACAAGACTCTGTCTAACAGGTCGAATATCTCACGGCCGGAGGCCAGAATAATAGATTAACCAGTCTAACTCGTTTGGGAGACATTTAACATAAACCTGTAACAAAACGACTCAACTATCTGAGAACGAGTAAAACAATTCCAGGGCGAAACCCTGCCACCCATTTAACAATCAGAACAAGCAAATGTTCCAGAACGGCGGAGCACCGTGGAACCCCCAAACAAGTCAACAGCCGGTACCTGTGAATGAGGCGCAGGTAAGAATCCTGTTGTAGCTTAAACGCAGGAGCAACCCGTGACAAGAAGAGCTGGAGAAATTACCTGGCGCAAGCAAAAGATTATACAGTGAGAAGAATGCAAGGGTTGTACTGCCGCGAGGAGTTTGCAGTGAAATAATGATAGCCGAGAGAAAATCATACCTGAAACCCTCGAACAGAAGCAAGCCGGAGATGATGAACACCTGCGGACCATAAGAATGAGTCACGCGCTGAAGGAAAAGACTGAAACAAGTAGACCTCTGATAGTAAACAGCAAACGATAGACAATGGAAGAGTTTTAACAAGTTTAACATGAGAAGCCACAGGCAGCCGAGAAGAAAACCTGTAGGCATAAACATAAAAATGAACTCGCATCTAAAGGGGTAACGATAAACAAATGAAAGCCACTGTCAAAAGATCATGATTACCTGGAGAAGCGTTGGAAGACCGGACCGAGGGAGGACAATTCTCCACAGGCTGCCATGGCCGCAGCGAGGGTTGCGCTAACCCTAGTCGAGTAGTTCCAGAGCCTTCCGGCCGAGAGGCAGAATGAACAAAGAAACCGTTACTTACCAAGGTCGTCTTGGATCCCAAGATCACCTCCACCGTCCGATGCTTAGGTCGGATCAACGCTGTGGAAGGGGCCACGTGGTCGGCCACTTAAAAGCCACAAGTGTCATCGCGTATGCGGAAACCCAAAAATACTCAGATATGAAACCATACAATTAAACCATGCATGCTTGGGGTGACAGCGTTATACCATATGAGGATTCGATCAGACTTAGGTTTACAACATAATCACTATAGCCATAATATAAAGTGCAATCTTCACATTAATCGGATAGGATATATTACAAAGAATAAATGATTGTGTTATGTATGTGTCGATTAATATTATAATCATGACTGTGGTTTAATTCGGATGTTGATTGGTACTTCCGGAACCAGTAAACAATGAATATGGTGGCAGAGTATAAGATCACAAGTACTGCACGGTGATTTATTTTTAATTTTTTTTATGCGGGTAATTTTGTTATGGTGTGTATGTTACAAAAATTTGATAAGAATTCATTGAAAACAGAAGTGTGATGGGTAACCTTGCATAATGAAAGTGCCATAGGAATTTTTTAGGATGCTGAATCCATATATATAAAATAAAAAACCAATTTAAATAACAAAAATCAGAATTTCACCTCAAAAATTTTTCACCAAATTCTAGCACCAAAAACTCCAAAAAATCCCACTAAAAACAACTCTCATAAAAAAAATCTCACAAAGAATGAGATTATGCCTAAATGCCTATCTGTCAATCTTTCAGCAGCTATATTGTCATATATATAACAGATGGGTTAATGAGTTAAATATCTGACCACTGCGATGCAGATGTAATGGAAACAGATTGAATTCAGTGCAATTTGTCTGTGCGTTTGCAAATGACATGACTGGATTCTGGTCCCCTACTCTGTTCGAACAAATTTGAGGAAACCGTGGCCCCGGTTAGGCCGTCCTGAGGTTAGGTGTTGTTTACGTGTTGTGTTGGAGTAATTACTGGGTCTTTATGGAATTTGTAATTTTCAATGTAGAGATTTTAGTTATTTTTTTTGGAAGTTTACTAATATTTGTGAATTCTAGTATAAAAGTAAAATTTTGTGAATTTTAGTATAAAAGTAAAAATTTTCATGATATTAGAGGACTCAAATTCAATTCTCCAGCTACAAGGTATTGGAGTAATCACCACAATATACAATATACAATTTCAGAGGAAAAAACGATGTTAAAAGACCGCACTGTACAATTTCAGAGAAAAAAACGATGTTAAAAGATTTTATGACTGGTTTCAACGTACGATTTCCTGTAAATCATGTTGCATAACAATATGGAATCGGCCCAACTGCGCAAATTTGGAAATACTAATTAAGTTGGGAACAAAATAAATTTGGGAATAATGGTCGGACAGGGAACAGGATAAATTTGGTAATAGTAAATGAGCAAGGCACATAAAAGAATCATAGCCAATATTTTGATAGCCAAATTCAATATCAGCAGCAAGTGAGCCACTCTGTTATTTAATAACATCAGCCATATATGTAAAAAAAAACTGTGAAATTTTTTTCCCTCCTGCATGTTTCTTGCTGTTGCACACAAAAGGGGAAAACATCTCCATAATTTTTCGCCTTCCTTTAAGATATGCAGAGACAACAATTTAAGTTAAAAGCAAGATTTACCTTATATATTCTATGTAAAAACAAGATCTGCATTTATATATTTTATGGAAAAAATAGATTTGCTGTGGCACTAATTGACCCAAAAATGTTGCTTGTTCTTCGCCCTGGAATCCCATCGTCTTACATAACAAGCCAGTTCTATGCTTTGTAGCTTGTCAATGTCCAAACATTCCTACGCTACAAACCAAGTATAACATATTATTTATAAGAAAAAAATAGTGATGAAGAACTAAAAAAAGCTATATAATTTTTATAGTGATGAAGAACTAAAAAAAGCTATATAATTTTTATAGAAAGTTTTTTTTATTAAAGAGGTGTTAAAATTATTTTTGTTTGGTTTAGAGTTTTTTTTTTTTTAATGTAAGGAAATAGGTTAACGATTCAATGTTTAGAGGTATTTAGCAAACGTGAAAGTCTGTTTCTTTAGAGACCATTAATACACCAATAAGATAATTCCAAGTAGTGTGGTTTTCCAATAATAAATTAGTCTGCATTCCCAGATAGCTGCAAGTGATCTGTTCCACTGCTCTTTTGACAACTAAATAATTACTGTCCCAGCTCTTTTGACAACTTAGTTATCATGAGTTTTCCCATTTTGTGAAAAAAAAAAAAAAAACCAATATCATTGATACAACTTAAAACTGTTAACATCTAGCCACAACCATATAGCTAAAAAGTGTGCAATAACGAATGCAAGAGCATTACAAACAGTTCCTGTAATTATAATGTAGTAAGGTAAAGGTAACTTTAACATGCCTTCAACACATGGGTACATTCTTCATTGCTGTATGTAGTATATATTTCATGTACAATCCATGTAAGGGAGATGCAAATACTCATTCGTTTTCAATATATGTCATCAATGGGAACGTTTTCTCCAGTTGATAATTACCTGTAATTATTTGGAATTTATACTTTTCGAATTACAATTGTAATCAAAATTTCATGATATAATAATTTAATTTTTTAAATAAATTACAAGATTTAGAAATTGATAACTAAAAGAATCATAAAGTTTAGAGGTAGATAATTACATGGGTTATGCTACAATGTCAAATTAAACCGGACTTGAAAGCACACAGAACACCAACCTACCTTCAAAGCTTGTCCAGTTAAAACGATGAAGCCAAAATTAACCATGCACAGATTGAAACACATTACATTCCATCTTTGATAATATATTTAAGTTCCTGTCAGAATTTATAACTAAAATGAAGACAAGAGAGTGGATGTAGGCCATGTGCTTTGTACTTTATTTCGAAAGATTCGAGCAACCTTAGACTTAGATTGATTAGATTTATAAAACAGGAGTTTCATTACATGTAATAATTTAGTTTTAAGAGTTAATTAGGAAATAAGATGAGGAATTTTTAAGTGGTGACGAGTATTTAGATGAGATTAATAATTTAGTTTTAAGAGTTGATTAGGAAATAAGATGACGAATTTTTAAGTGGTGATAAGTATTTAGATGAGATTAATAATTTAGTTTTAAGAGTTAATTAGGAAATAAGATGAATTTTTAAGTGGTGACAAGTATTTAGATGAGATGAAGGGTGATTGTTTATTTGATTGGGATTTGAAACATAACAATCAAAACAGTTAAAATGTCTAACCACAACCACAAAACTAAGAAATGTAAAATGCCATTACAAATAATTACTGTAATTATAATGCAATAAAGTAACTTTAACATGTCTTCAGCACATGGCTTCATTCCTGTATTAAGTAAATATTGGCTGTACAAAACCCATGAACAGGTGATGGGAATACTCATTCCTTTTCAATATATGTCATCAGTGTTTGAACGTTTTCTCCCTTTAATTATTGCATGTAATTATTTGGGATGTATACCTTCTTAATTACCACTGCAATCAAATGTTTTGTTTTTATAGTTGCAATATGATGTTTTTTATTTATATTTTGCGTTAAGATTCGAATTGGCAATGTTGACCATTAGGCCAATATATTTTAAGATTATTATTTTCATGTTTTTTCGTAATATAATAATTTAATTTTTTTAAAGGAATCATATAATTTAGAAATTGATAATTAAACTGATATAAAGTTGGGAGATTGATAACTAAAAGAATAATAAAGTTTAGAGATTGATAGTCAGATGCTTTGAAATCAATGCTACATTATCAAAATGTCTTGTCAAATCAAACCGGGCATGGAGGCACAAACATCACTAACCTTCCAGTCAAAATGATAAATCCAAAGTTAAACATGCACGGTTTGATCCACATTACATTCCATGTTTCATAATACATTTTTGTTCATATGAGAATTTACAATTAATATAGAAACAAGCGAGTGAATGTGTGACATATTCTTTGTATTGTGTTCTTAAATATTCTAGTAAATTTTGATTTTTGTTGAATGGATATAGACAAAAGAGATTTTATTATATGTAACAATTTGGTTTTTAATAGCTAATAGCGAAATGGATGTTTTTTAAATAGTTAATTGGGAAATGGGTGGTTAAAAAGGAAGAAGGAATTTTGAGTTGGTGAAAGTGTTTATTTGATAATTAAAAAAATTTATTAATTGTTTGTATTTGATGATTAAGAAGTGTTATTTATTTCATTGGAGATGAAATTATTATTTTTTAATAATAAAAGATAATACGTTGTAGTAAATGATTTTATAAAATATGGCAACAATCAAACATAATTTTTTTGAGAATCTCACACATTTTAGTATTGTACATGGATTTTTATGAGTATGGATTCAAATTTTGGATTTTTCTCAATAAGGCATTATCTATTGAGCTATATTTAATTTTAGTGCTATATTTAATTTTAGTACTGAATATGGATTTTTATGTCTCCATTTTTATGAGTTTATTTGGTGGGAGATTGGAGTAGAATATGGACCAAAATTTTGGTTTTTTCCCAACAAGGCATTATTTAGTGAGCTATATTTAATGTAGAACATGTTGAAGTTGAATCCTAAAGCAACACATTGATTTAAAATAATTGAAAAGCCATATTGTGAAATCTGGGAACAAATTAATGTTAAGAGTTTATCCAACTGGGTATGCCTCTTTTTCCTAATGTTCTATTCTTTAGTTTTTTCGTATTTGTATTTCTTTCATCTACTCCTTAAAATGAATTGTACCTATATGTACCTATTTTTCCTAATGTTCTATTCTTGGTTTTTTAGTGTTTGTATTTCTTTCATCTACTCCTTATAACGAATTGTACCTAGATGTACCTATTGAGACTTGCACCTCACCTCATTTTATGATAAAGATTTTCTTTATTAATCTATGTTATGTATGCGGGAGTCCTCACAAAACATTTTCTAACCTCCCTTCCATGTATTTCAGAAACCTTACAACAACTTGTTACTTGAGATACCTTTTGAGACTTTATCCTCACCTCATTGTATAATATGGATTGTCTTTTGTCTCTACATAAGAATCTCAAAGTGACAACTCCCTAATGTTTTATTGAGACTTAGACATTACCTTTTTTTAATAATATGACCTTTCTTTATACATCTGTTTTGGAATCCCTAAAACTACATCTTTAAGAATATGTATCAAGACTTGCACTTGTCCCCATTTTATAATATGAACTTTCATTATTTCATCATCGAAAATATCTATCCATAATTATATATATCTAGAAATTTTTATTCACAAATTGCAACGTCTTTTAAAATATGCTCATTCAATGTATATAAAAAGATGTATAAAAAAAGTTGACATCTGTCTTTATTTTTTTTTTTTAATAGCAACGGGTATTTTTATTTAAGTGGCGGCAAAATAGCTGCCACAGGCTATTACAGGGCTGCTCTGTCTAAGATTGCTTTCCGTTTTACAAAGATTGGGATTGCTTTCCTTGTTACAGAGTATGAGAACGCTGAGGAGAGAGTGTCTCACGTTGGCTAAATCTGCTAAGGGAATTGCACTGAGATTGCAGAAAGGGGCATGGGTATGCGCTGGAGCTTGAATTAGGGAGGCTTCTTGTTTTTCCTCCGTGTTAGGTTGCAGTTTCTTAGCATTGCTTCTCAGATTGCCAAGGGGAGATCCATCGCACCGGCCGACAATGCTTGCAGATCCCATATAAAGTGCAACCGAGGCTTTTTTACTACTACCTTTGATGGTGTCTTCGTGGTGCGCCCAAAACTTGCTCGACAGATTGCGAAATGAGACAACAATGAAAACTGACAGAAGGCAGAGGTCGAAATTGAAGGGAGATTGATCTGAATGTGTCTTTATAGTAGAGTCTATGATCCTTAGCAACTGTCTACTCAATTTGGTCAGATCCTGGAGTGCTGGGTTATGAATAGGAATTTGAAATAGAGGAATGCTCGGAGGTAATGAGGGCCAGTATTCAATAGTTTTATGTAATGCTGCAGATTGATTCAACATTGTTGACTAACAGAGATCTCCAACTTCGGAGAGAGCCAAGGTTGGCTTCCAAATCCGCCTGAGAGTTTAATTTCCTTAGAATATGGTAGAAGGAGATTTTGTGGAACTTGGGCAAGATAAGCCTGATTTTTTTGAGTATGGAAGCTAAATGAACCTGAGAAGGGTTCTTTTGGGATTTCATAGCCTGGAGTCTCCAAAGGCAGAGATGGATAGGAAATTCCTCTTGATCACCAGATTTAGACCCTGCCACATAGCAAGAGCCTCCGCTCTGTTGTTTGATTCAATGCCCATACCCCATGCAAATCGCAACTTTGTTGAACCTCCAGGACTTAGGAGAACCCCACCACCGCCCGCTGCTCCAGGGTTACCTTTAGAGGCCCCGTCAAAGAAAAGACAGTGATCATCCAGAGCTGATCTCCACTTAATGAACTCCTGCTCATCCAAACGAATTTCCCAATTAGAAGGGTATATTGCAGGAGGAATGGAGCTTTCCTTATGGTTTGGAACAAGCTCTTTAAGCCAGTGATCCTCCTCGCTGTCCAGGACCATTTCATTTCTTATGGAAGCGTTGGCTTCTAATGCCTCACCCAAAAGAGCTTTGATTTTAGTGATAACTCTGGCAGGGTTACAGCTCTCTTCCCTGAAAATTCTATTGTTCCTCTCCAACCACAGTTTCCAGCATGTGAATTTGGGAATCCACATCCAGCTAGTCTTGAGAAGGCTTTTTTTGGAGAGACAGAACGGAGATAATTTGGCCCAGTTTCGAAGAAGATTTGGTATATTTCCGGGGAGCTCTATTTTGTCAGATCCTAACATCAGGACACCCCTCCAAACTTCTTGAGCAAAGAGGCACATTAACAACAGATGATTAGCTGTTTCTTCATCCGACACACATAGGGGGCACTTGGAGGGCCCTTCCATTCCACGCCTTTGCAGATTATCTCTAGTGAGGATACTTTTATGCGCCAACGTCCAACAGAAGAAGTCAACTTTAGGAAGAGAAGGAAAGACCCAAATAAATTTCCATTGAATTGGATCCGGAGGAACGTTTGGGACAACCATCATGCTTTTGTCACCTTCTGATGCTGAGTATGATCCTGCGAGGGAGCCCCACCCTCGTTTGTCCTTAGAAGTAGCCTTTGAAGGAGATTTTCCTTAGAGCAAATCCAGCAATAACGCTGCTTCTCCCTCCAGCCATTGAGGAACCTCCCCCAGATTCCAACTGTCCCAAAGACTTCTTGCATCATCCGTCCAATTGGAGATGTCCCAAAGGGTTTTCAAATTGCAGGCCTGAAGCCAAGCTTTAATATTTACGAGATCTTCCACCTGGTTCAAAGGCTGATCACCTAGGATCAAATCATCCTAAATTATTATTTTTTTCCCATTACTTGGGATCCATTAAAGCTTGTGGCTGAAGTGCTCCATTGCTATGAGACAGAGTTTGAAAACCGAAGATCCTTTGGGTGTTCTTGGGGGCTGATCCAAGCACCTCAGATGCTGCCCAAGAAAATATTTCTTCCACAGGACTCTCTTACTCCAACTAGATTTCCCAGAGACAATGCTACAAAGGATCTTGGAGCCCAGAGCAAGGTTTTGGGCAGCCAAATCTCGCATTTGGAGACCTCCTTCCAAGAATGGCATCTTAAGGGTGTCCTAGTTTACTAAATGAAGCCTTCTTTCATTATTCCCCCCCCCTTCCCACATAAATCTTCTCAGAAGATCATCCATTTTACTGATAAAGGTTTTAGGGGCAAGAAGGATGGAGTGCTGATATAATGGCAGACTTATGAGAACAGATTTCAAAAGGATTACCTTTTTAGCATTATTCAACCATGAGGCTCCCCAAGCTTGAATTCTGAGCCTTAGCTTGTCTAGCAGGGGCATCCAGTGGGCTACTTTAGGTTTGGATTTGAAGATTGGGATCCCAAGATATTTAAATGACTCCCAGGTCTGGGTTCCTTCCATTTCTAAGAGCCTTTCTATGTCTGTCAATTCCTTGATCGAGCAATTCCAGCCGTAGATTGTGCTGTTTAGATAGTTGATCTTGCTGCCGGAGACCTCCCTATAAACGTCCAGCTCCTTCTTGAAGGACCTTGCAGAATTTATGCTTGCTCCTCCAAGACATAATGTATCATCAGTGAATTGGGCGTGGTTTATGTCTTTGACATTGTAAGCCATTCTAAGGCCTGGCAGAGTTTGGATCTGTTGACTGTAGTCTAGCTGGAAGCTAAGCACTAAGGCTTGAATTGCATAAAGGAGCGGGGACAAAGGGCAATCTTGTCTTAGACCCCTTGAGGCTTGGAAGAATTCTGTTGATCGACCATTAACCAACGGCGCTATCCAAGGGGAGGCTATGCAGGCTTTCACCCAATTTATGATGGTTATTGAGAAGCCCAATTTCTTCATCACAGTAAACAGGAAATCATGTCTCACCCTATCAAAGGCGTTTTCCAAATCGAGCTTAATCACCATACCTTTCTCATTTCGTTGGCAGCTTGAGTGAACTGCTTCTTGCACCAGCACAATATTGTCCAGAATCTTTCTCCCTTTGATGAATCCTCCTTGATTTTCAGGGATGATGACCGGCAGAATTTTCAAGAGGCGTTTGGCTATTATTTTGGTAACCAACTTATAACTAGTATTACACAAAGAGATGGGCCGGAATTTGCTAAAATCGGAGGCACCTTTCTGTTTCCGGATCAAGGCAAGGAAGGCCGAGTTGATGCTGCCTCCAATATTGGCACATGACTGAGATTTCCTAACCATTCTTAGAAGATATTTTTTGATTGTGGACCAGCAAGTTAGATAGAACTTTACTGTGAACCCATCAGGGCCAGGAGCTTTATCCGGCTCCATGCAATCCAAAAATTTCTTGAGCTCATTTATACTAATCGGAGCAGTCAGCATAGAATTATCAGAGTCTGGAACACAATGAGGAATTAGTTCAATCGGATAGGCATGAGGATCGATAGGAGGGTCTTCAGGCGTCGAGTAGAGGTCTTTGGAGAAAGAGTGGGCTTCTCTCTTTATGCCTTCAAAATCTTTAACCACAGCGTTTTGATAATGAATTTCAGATACTGTTTTGAAGTGCTTGCGAGCTTCGACTTGATTATGGAAGAAGCTTGTATTTTTGTCTCCGGAATGTAACCAAAGGTTTCTGGACTTTTGTCTCCAAAAATCTTCTTCTTCCCTACTTTCTCTATGGAAATATTTTTGCAGTTCAACTTCTTTTTGAAGGAGGCTTTGAGATACAGCGAAATTCTGCATTGCTAATTGATGGACAACAAGGCTGTCAAGAGTCTCTTTTCTTTTGGCGGTGGGTGTTTTCAACCTTTTAGCCCACTCCTTGAGCCCTCGTTTAAGACCCCTCAATTTTTCTTCCCACACAAAGAATGGGGATCCTTGGACTTGCCGGTTCCAGGCCTCTGAGACCACCTCCTAGAAACCATCTTGCTGAATCCACAAAGGACTGAATCTAAAGGGAATGGGGCCAAGGTTTCCATCCAGGGAGAGCTCAAGAAGAATGGGTTTATGATCAGAAGTGTAGTTCGGCAAGATTTTAGAGGTGGCCATTAGACCGCATGTCAAGAAAGAGGTTTGGACGAGGGATCTGTCCAAATGAGCAACAATATGGCTGGGGCCTATTCTTTTGTTGGACCAGGTGTATTTCCCAGATGTGGGCTTGATATCCTCCAAATCCTAGCCCAACATAATGTCTTCAACCCATTCTCTAGCTGGGTCCCTGACCGGGGAGCCGCCCTTTTTATCTTCTACAGCTAGTGTAACATTCAAATCACTTGCAATAATGATGTTTTCTAGATTGTGCAATAAAAGATAGGATTGGAGTGATTCCAAACAAATTTTTTTCTCAACTGGTAAGACCGGAGCATATAGATTGAACATACTTACTTGTTGGCCAGATTCTTTGTGGAGGAGCTTAGTGAGAAGCCAGTGGGGGAAAATTTCTTCAATAATCAGATCATATATGGAGCTGTCCCAGAAGGAGGCAATCCCTCCAGAGGCGCCTCTAGCACTGACAACTCTCCCTTGGCCTTTATGACAGAAAGCTTTGCTAGCTTGGAGGAGAAGAAGATCCTCCATATTTGTCTCCAGGATGAGAAGGATTTCAGGCGAATACATCCTCACAATGTCTTTCAGGGCTTCTTCTTTTAGCCTGCTGCCTAACCCTCTATAGTTCTAGGAGACATATTTCATTATTTACTGGCTTGGGAGGTTGTGGCTCCTTTTGGAGCCTTGCCATGCTTGCGCCTAGATCTGGTATTCATCATTCCTTTGAGAGTTTTCTGGGAGCCTTGGAGTACATCCAGATAAGTTTTTTCCTCTCTCTATTTCTTCTTGGATTTTCGACCCCTGGCCGACTTGATAAGGGTGACTTGCAAGCTGTTTGATTCGGAGTCTCTCTCTTCTGTATCTCCCCCAGTATCAGAGGCAAGACTGATGTGCTCCTCGTTACATTCGTTTCCCCCTTGATCATCATCTACTGGGGGAATGATTGTTTCTGCACCAGTTTCTTTCACTTTCTTCGACAGGTCTTCTGGTTCTTCTTGGGTCTCAATGGCTTCCACCTTTTCACCTGAGGAGGAGCCTTCTTTTGGAGCTTCTTTGGCCTTTGGTTTAGTCTTGGGCTTCCCCAATGGCCTAGAATTTTTATTCTCAGTAGGCTTTGGGATAGCCTTGCCCTTTTTGATCTCTTTCCATCCTTCTTCTTCCACCTTGTCCGTTGTTGGGGCTTTTGGGAAATTTCGTTGGAAGTGTCCATGTTCATGAGAGGTTCTGCATTTTAAAGGAAATTGCTCGTAGTCCAGTTTTTGATAATGATGCCATTCTCCAACTGTAAGTTTTACCACTTTAGGCAGACCAGCTTCCAAGTCGACTTCCACACAGATTCTTGCGTAGATGTATTGGCCCTTGTTGTCTACTTTGTCAATGAATCGGCCCAGCCCATTTCCAATCTTTTGCAGGGAGTGAAAGCTCCAGCAGTGGATCGGGAGGTTGGGGAGCCGGACCCAGACTGGGACCTCCTTAGGGACATTGACTGAAGGATCGAAGTCAGGGGTCCATTTATTAAGATACAGACCCTGATTTCCCATGAAATACAGACCATTTCTGAATACCAAATCTCGATCTTCTTTGGTGGTGAATTCGAAGATGAAATAGCCTCTTCCGACAGCATAGCAGATCACATTTTTTTTCAGCTGAGGCCTCCATTTCTGTTGAACCCAGTCATCAGTAGTTTTTGTAGAAGGCCAGCGACCCATAAATTTCCCAACCAACCCTCTGTCAGCCAGGGCTAGGGCGATTTTTATCGGTTGATCCTCTGGCAGGGCGATATCTGGAATTTCCTCTAGTTTTTTGATGAATTTTGGGACATCAGGGATCGAACGTTTCTTCGCTCCCCACCCCCAGGCGCGCTCATGGTAGCGGCTATGGCTTCTCTGCGGCCGCAAACCTATTTAGACGCTGTTGCTGTGCGCGTGTGAATTTTTATTATTATTATTTGTCATTATGTTATGTTACATTCCAAAGATATTTATTGAAAATCCTGATAAAAACATCTTCTAAGGAATACATATTAAAACTCACAACTCACCCCATTTTTAGAGTTTGAACTTTCTTCAAGTATTTATTTGAGAATCCCCATACTGCCATATTCTAGGTATATCTATTGAATGAGTATGCTTTGATTCATTCTATGATATGGCTATGTTTATATCATGAATGAGGGTTGCTTTTTCAAATAGTCACGTAAGTGTATGTATTGATGGACTTACTTAACATGATTTTTTTTTTATAAATATTATGAGTTATGATAGTAGTAAAGAGTATTTATTAGGATTTTATAAACCTATTTTCTTAAAATTAAGAGGCATGTTAAAATATTAATATATAGAGAAATAAAACAATAAATAATAAGTAACGAAGAAATTATTATAATAATAAATAAATAAAATATTAAATAATAAATTAAAGTTTTCAATAAATATATAAAAAGTAAATTATAAAAATGGTAAGAATAAATAAAGTTAACAAAAAGTAAAAATAAAATAAAATAAGCAATAATCAAATTAAGAAAAATGTTAAATTAAAGAAAACTTAAGCCGGAAATAGAAGTTGACATGATGATACATGGATTATGTGCATGAAGATTCCATTTCTATTTTTGGAACAAATTATACAAATTATTCTACTTAATGGATTAAAGGGAGATGAGATACATTCATTCTTTCCATAGGAGAATGTTGAGACACAAAGGACTCATTGGCTATGTAATTTATTGAGGGCTTAGGGATTGTCGACTTTAGAAACTAGGGAGAAAGTCCCAAATACCCTCCCTCCCCTCCTACATTGGATCAAATAAAGAAATATCAATTAAATTCATTTTAGGATCAAAATAAAATATTAATATCTTCATTTAAGTCGGTGTCAATTATTGGAGGGAAAGTATTTAATTAAGAATTCAAATTTAGATCAAGTCGACTCTTCAAGAGACATGACCTTTCGCCTATAAAATCAACTATAAATACCCCATTAGGTTTATCAGCAAAGGTAATTCATATGGCATTTTGTTCTGAGAATTTTAGATGAGACATATATTACTCTGAGATTTCCAGATGGCTCATTTGTTATGAGATTTTTGTCTGGCTCTTGGATTTTTTGGAAGTGTCTTTTCTCTATATTTTTCGCAATGGTTATGATCTGGCTACATGACCTATGTACATGACTACTCTCTCTCACATATGTCTCACTGGTTTTGGCTCAATGTTCCTCATAATTATATGTGGCATTGACATATAGTTCATCTGGATTATATGTCTCGCATCTCTCTTTTGACACATGTCTCGCATCTATGCATTTGGAAAGGAAATGATATCACTCTAGTATAATGGCAATGATCTTGCTCTGGTATGATGGCAATGATCTTGCTATGGTATGATCTCACCATTATGGCATATAATCTTGCATATGGTATGGTCTCTATAGAGAGGGTCTCACATTGGTCTAGATCGATACACTATATTGTATGGACATTATACATTGCATCATATACATCATTTGCATAGGTTGGACCTCACGCTCACTATACCCTATATGGTAGTTTGCAGTCAATGATATATCTTGTTCCTGTGTGATATGTATCTTTCTCCAGATGTATATGTGCCATCAATACTCTGATATATATATACTATCCAAAGACATTCACACAATGGAATTATATTATATAGATCACCTTAATTCCGAGATATATGTATCTAGTAACCCTAAAGAGAACCCCTAATAAGGACAATGATCTAGATTTAATATATGCAAAGACATTGCTAGTTTATGATTGGTATACACATGACAAGAGTTGTGACTTGGTTCAATATGACTTTGATCTTAATATGAATAACTATGTCAATATATATGTTCTTTTGGTGACAATAAATTCATGAGAGTGATTTTATTTTAGGACAATGAATTATATCTAAATGTTGATAGTATGAATATATGATGGAGTGACCTTGTTGTGTAACCCTAGACAATTATTTTGCTTCATGACAGATGATGATAGTACTTATAATTCCAGTATGGAAAATGATGAATATGTTTACTAGATACAAGATATCAGTATCATTGTAAGGTCACGTCCTTGATAATGACAATGCCTCTATGTCAGAAATGATAATAGTTCTTTTGGATTAGCTTTGTTCAGTTCACAAATTAAGTTGTGAACTGACCCTTGTTGGCCCTAAGAGGCCTCATGTGTTTGATGATAATGTCTCATGACTATTGTACATTGTATCTTAGCTAAAAAATTGATGATAATCTAATAGAAGAAGAAGAATTTGGATGGTTTTTTTTCCCCTGGTGGGGTTTTGCTCTAGTATCTTACCAAAATCATGATATCCCTACTTGTGCATATTTATTTTTTTATGTTCATTTTACTGTTCTGTTGTGTTTTTAATGTTATTATTCTGTTTACATAATTTCTAATGATGTTAAGATTTATGTGGGGTGAATAAAAAGTTAATTTAAAATGCAATTATATATAGCATAGAACAATCATGCCCTCATAAAAATTAACATGGTTTCAAATTTGTGTTGAAGAAAATTCATTAAGATCACTCCTCTAAGGACACTAGTGAATAAGTGAAAGGGATAAAAGAGACCTAAAAGAATGCTAGGGTTTGAAAGAAACCCTAGGAAACCTTGTTCTAGTAAGAGGAGTTAGGGTTTGATGGATAACATGAGGTTAGGGATTCAAAGAAACCCCTGGATTGTGTTTGGATGAAGGAACTGGATATGATGAAGGATTGAAGTCTTGAAACCATAGCTTGGTCAGTGAGAAGTTTTTCTAGATTTCGTGATAGATTTAGTGTAACACTAAATTCACTCCAAGAGATAGTATGTTAACATGATCATTGGACTTGGATTGGATGTTGATAGTTCAAGCATCTCCTCTTTTAATGATAATTGTGATATATAGCTGATTACTTGTGCTACCTCATTATTGAGATGGAAAGGACTTGGAATTGGGATTTTTTTGATGCTTAGAAGATGAAATTTCTTTTGAATTCAATCTTGACACATGGATGATGGTTAGTAATGACACTTGAGGGCAAGATCAAGATGGAGTAGATCAATTCCCTCAATCGTCGTTAAAGATAAGTACCTTCTATATTTGTGTTATTTCTGTATGACCTTGATCTTGTTTAGATTTATTGTTTTGATTATTACTGCATGAATATTTACACTTATAACTTATTGATGAATACGTGATACGTGAATCCTTCTTGAGGATCATCTGGATGCTAAATAGTGCAAGAAAAGAGAGCTAGTGTAGGAAGAGAAAAGTTGGAGCAGAAAGAGGAAGCTAAAGCAGGAAAAGAAACCTGATGCAAAATTATTCTAGGAACTAGTGAAAACTATACCAGGCATATGAAAAATGACAAAGTGCATATGCTAATAGAGTGTTACAAGTTACTAAAGTGTCTGAACATTACAAGTGATGTATAATAAATCATAATTGTTACATTTTTTCGATTTAGTTTTAATATTAGGATGGTAAGTTAAGCCCTCAGGTAATATAAGAATATCACCCTCAAAGAAGCCTAGACTCATATAATACTCTCGAGTGATGCATGCCAGTCACATACATATTTAAGCCATATTAAATAACTAATGATGACTTGCTTTTACTTTGGGATTTGATATCTGAAAGTCTTGTATCATCAAATGTGGCCTTGAATAATCAATGTTCTTGATGCATGGATGATGAATGGAGAATCCCTCCCATTTAGAGGGAGAGACACTTGGTGAGATCCCAACACCTATTATTATTTATGTAATGATTGTAAAATTGAGGCCACCCATGATTAAAAATAGAATCAAGTCTTTTGGACTTAGATGATGTTGTTGAAGATATGTATTTGCTAATTAATTTTTGCGCTAACAGTTCATTGCTGACAGGACTAATCTAACCCAAGAAGTTTCAGGTTCCACTTCTTGTAGAAAAGGAATTCATTGTTAAAGGAAGTGTATTTTCATAAACATGCATGTTGGATTGCATTAATGGATTATTGATGCTAGTTTTGGTGGATCTTGTAATGATCAATCAATCAGATGGATCATTGTGTTACAAGCATGCACCCCGAGCTAGATAAAGTTGGAACACATATAACTGGGACAAAGACATCTTCTTGGGTTGAGATAATGTTGTTATATGAGACAAGCGTATGCTTGTAGTTCTTTCCTCTTTGCATGAGAGGGAGAAAGGATGAATATGATATTATTTTGTTTATGAAATGTATTTTATCTAATACAATATTTGATTTGATGACTTGTATGAATAGAAAACAAAGGAATATTGCTCAAAAGTACTCTTTAGTGGGTTGTTCGAGCAGGTGTCATATGAGTACATTGATATGTTTAAGAGAGAGAAGAAATTACGCTCCATCATATTTCCTGATCTTCATAGAGAAGCTTGGATTGATGGATGTGACCCTTCTGAGTAATGGTATTGTATGATCGAGGACACTGAGCTATGATCTTCCATCCTATATGAGCTACCAGGGTGAGGAATTGATCCAGAGAGCTTCTGGGATTGAGGAAGCTCTAGACAATAGGATAGTTTGTGATCTCTGCCCTCTATGGTAAGTTGTGTCCTACCTATTGTCTCTCTTTGCAGACAAAGTATATCCCAGTTGGCATCCTACCCATGAGTTGGGCTTGTTGGGCATGTTTCCCACCCATCTGGCCAATGTTTGCTGGCTACTTGAGTTAGGGGTGATCCTTAACTTATGGTAAGTGGAATCCTGCTCAAGTAATGGGATGTGGGTGTTCTACTACGTGATTCTTGAGAGTCAAGTTGGGAAGATCAACAAATATAATAGGATAAGCGAGTTCCTTACCATTTATTGTAAGTGGTAACCCTCTTATTATCACCAGGCAGTGGGATAGGTGCAATACTTACCTCTTATGGTAAGTGGAATCCCTCCTATTATCTGTGGATTCTAGGTGGTAGCAGAGGCTCCTCAGTAGTGATTCATCTAGGTGGTAGCAGAGGCTCCCCAATCATGATTCTTTCGGGTGGTAACAAAGTCTCCTCGATGATGATTCTTCTGAGCAGTGGTTTCTTGGCCTGATTGTATAAGAAGTTGGTTTCTTAGCCCCTTGACTAGGCATATGTAGATTCTTAGCCTTCTAGCTAAGTAGAGTTTTGGTATTGGATTCAGGGTGGTAGCTAGCGCCCCCCTACATAGATTATTCTTCTTTAGATTTGTCATTGTTCAACATATGGAGATTATAAAATATGTGCCGAAACAAGATATGACTTGATGATGATGATGATTGATTTGATAGGGTGGTAATCAGAGCTCCCCTATAACAATTCTTCTTCTTTATATTGAGACATCATTGTTCAGTTGATGATTAAAGGAATCAAGTTGTGACGAGATATTATATGGGATATGTCTTTGAGACTAGTATGGTTTGAGTATTTATCTCTCATACCTTTGATTGTGCATTTTTATTATTCTATGTGATGAGATATAACTGAGATAAAATTCATGAGACTTAAAATAAAGATTGGGATGGTTTGGAGGGTTGATCTCCGCTACCATCGGTTATGGATTCATCCTCTTTTATGAGACGATATGAGATGGAACTTGTGAGAGTTTTTAGTCTTCCTTATGATTGAGATATGCTCACTCAATATTTGTCATGATGTAGATTTGATGAGATATCCTAGATGTGGCTTTCAATGTAGATGGAAATTTATCCCTAGCTGAGAGGGAGTGTTGAATTTGGGATCCAAGGAGAAATTCTCAAATTTCCCTCCCCTCCTACATTGAATCAAATAAATAAATATCAATTAATTTCATTTTAGGATCAAAATAAAATATTATTGTCTTCATTTAAATCAACTTCAATTATTGGAGGGAAATTATCTAATTTGAAATTAAAATTTAGATCAATTCGACTCTTCAAAGGACATGATATTTCATCAATAGAATCAACTATAAACACCCCATTTGGTTTATCTCCAAAGGTAATTCAGATGGAATTTTTTTCTAATCATTTCAGACAGAATATATATTACTCAGATATTTTCATATGGCTCATTTTTTCTGAGATTTTCGTTTGGCTCTGAAATTTTTGGGAAGTGTCTTTTCTCTATATTTTTCGCAAGGTTTATGATATGGCTACAATAATCATGTACATGAATAATCTCTCTCGCATATCTCTCATTGGTTTTGGCTTACAGTTCCTCAGAATTATATGTGGCATCGACATAAAGTTCCTCTGGATTATATGTCTCACATCTCTCTTTTGGCACAAGTTTCACATCTCTGCATTTAGAAAGGTAATGATATCACTCTGGTATGGTCTCACAGTTATGGAATACAATCTTGCATATGGTATGGTCAATATATATATGGTCTCACATTGGTATATATCGATACACTATATTATATGGACATTATACACTGCATCATATACATGATTGCCATAGTTTGGACCTCACGCTGGCTATAATCTATAAGGTAGTTTTCAGTCAGCAATATATATATATATATATATATATATATCCTTTGTGATATGTATCTTTCTCCAAATATATATGTGTCATTGACACTCTGATATATATTTACTATTTATAGATATTCCCACAATGGAATTATCTTATACAACTCACCTTAATTTTGAGATATATGTCTCTAGTAACCCTAAATAGAACCCCTAATAAGGACAATGATCTAGATTTAAATATATGCAAATATGTTGCGATTTTATACACGTGACAAGCATTGTGACTTGGTTCAATATGAATTTGATCTGAATATGAATAACTATGTCAGCATTTATATGATCTACAAGACCTTTGAAAGATTCTTTTGGTGACAGTAAATTCATGAGATTTATTTTGGTTAAAGACAACTGCCTATATCTAAATGTTGAAAATGTGAATTTATGACATAGTGGTCTTGTCATGTAACACAAGACAATGCTCTTGCTTCATGATAAATGATGATAGTAATTATGATGTCACTCTAGACAATGATGAATATGTTTACTAGATATATGAGTTTAGTATCCTTATATGGCTTCCTCCTTGATAATGATAGTGCCTCTATGTTAGATATGATTACAACTCTTTTGGATTAGTTTCGTTCAGTTCACAAACAAAGTTGTGAAATGACTCTTATTAGCCTTAGGAGGCCTCATGCATTTGCAGATACTATATAAGCCAAAAATTCCCTTTTTTATTCTAGATTAAGACCTAAGAAATTCCTTTGATTGTCTAAGAGCTCATCTTCCTCAAAGGTATTAAGGAAAAATTTTAACATTTTAATTCTTGGAGTCATTTCTAGAAGTGGATGTTTTTATTTTCCTAGACCACTAAAGGATCATTTTAGAATTGATAGTTGGAAAAGATCCTCTACTAAAAAAGGTAAAATCACTTGATGGAAAGTCCCAATTAGACTTGGTATCATTTGATTTAGTGATTTCCACCTATATGTGGGCTTCATTGCCACTACATAGAAATCTCTTTGAAATGATACTTTCTCATTGAAATTATTATTAATTCTAAATACATTCCTATTTAAGTATATACATGTAATCATATATCTAATCCTAATTTAATAGTGATAAAGAGATTGATCACACACATGTAATTCATTACTATAAAACAATAACAACTTCATTAGTTTCTATCATAAACCATACTAACATATTCCGATTAAATTTTCTTTGTAAGCTTATAAATTTTGTTAATATTTCAAAGTAAGTCACAAGATACAACCATGAACATTTTTTTACTCCATAGTCTGCCACTTGGGAAAAAATATCAACGACGAAAGAAAAGGATTTTTAACCAAAATATAGTAAGGTTTTAAAACTATTTCATCCCTTTCATAAGCCTACTATAACTAGCATGATAACGAAAAAAAATGTAAATTCTTGTCTATACTATAGAAGCAATGGTCATGCGTATTGAAGATAATGAAAACAAAACATTGAAAGAAACTACTAAAGGAAATCTCATAGTACTACTAAAGCTAATAGAAAGCTCATGCTGACATGGAGATATTAATCAAAGCCACAAGTGTTCCTAGTGAAGCTTCATGGATATCTACTAGAAATTGCCCTAAGATGGATTTTATGTGCTAGTAAAGCTCTATTGTACAAAGGTATTGATTTGGCCGAGCCACGGGTGTGTCCTAGGTTAGGGAGCCATTCAACAACTAAGGCAAGAATTTCAGCATCTGCGAAATCATTTTGGTCTACCAGGGCTACAGTAATGGCATGATCTAAGTTCCTCTATATAGGGTTTGGAGTGTTGGCATGAAATCTCCTTTCCATAGTGAAGGTTCTATACCAGGCCTTGACATTGCTAGTGCCTTGGTTTGTAGAGCCTCTGCAACTCCACATGCATTCTTGGGGCATGTTGGGATGGAGGAATAAAGCAAGAAAGGATATAGGATTGTGAAGCAAGAGCAATGATGCAAAAGAGAAAGGCTTAAGATTTTGACCAAGAGGACAAGGGAAACCAAGTAGGGAGGGGCCTGAGGGGCCGCAAAGTCATGGAGGGTGTCAAAAAAACATGAAACGAATAAGGAGGTGGTCATACTGAGAAGAAGACTAGGGAAAATGTTGCCAAGCAGGCTTAAACATAGTGCAAGGAGGGAGAGGAAACTAGCGAGTAGAGCCATGAGGCAACTTCAAAAACTTAAATGTAAATACCCATAAAACACTAATGTGCCTAGAGTGAACAATTAGGTAAGATAATTATTTGATAATTGATAATTCTTTTAAAATTAATTAGTAAACATTGTTTTAAGCTTAAATTAGAAAATACAATTTTGAGTGAGATTATGATTTTTATAATTGTTGAAGGCAGAGTATATTGTAATTAGTTTGGGTCAAAATGCTTTGACTTTTAATTAATTTGCAATTTTTTAGAAACTATTTCCAAAGTTTATTAAAGTTTTGGTAAAATTAAATATTAAACTTATTTTTTAGAAATTGAAAATGATTATTATTATTATTTTTTTAAATTTGAATTTCTAATTTTTTATTGATGGATGACTAATTTTATGTGGTTTAAAATTGATCTTTTAGAATTATAAATTGTTTAAAAATGATTAAAATTTTTAAAAAACCTCTAATCACCAACCTAGGCAACAATTATTTTTTCCATTGTTTATTTTCTTCCTATTTTTCAAATTTTTTCACAATTCAATTTTAAATCATGATTCAATATAAAAAAATAAAATTTAAGTCAACACTACAATAAATAAGATTTTATCTTGAGTCTTTACAATTTTAATCACTAACTTAAAAATATAAAATAAAATAAAAAATATTTATGAATCTTTTGCACTCACACTTAAACCTTTGTGTAACATTGTAAAGTTTTCTATTAGATATTTTATTACATATGAATTATTTGCCACACAATAAAGACAATATACTTCATATTAATTTTATTTTTTTGCAAAAAAATTCTACCATAGATTATTTTTTTGCGGATGAATTAGGATGACTATAAATTTAAAATTAAATAAATAATTTGTTACAATAATTTGTTTTAAAAAGAATATTTATTTTATTTACATTGTATATATGCATTATTTAATATAAATATACTAGACATTGTAATTGCTCCTCCTTATTTGGTTCCATAAGTTAAAGATGGAATAAAATGTGGACAACACATTTCTATAAACTCTTAGCTTTTGTGTTTTATTATTAGATTTATGAATTTTTTCAAACATTCTTTTGTCATTTATAACCATACTAGATCCATCTTAACTCCGGATCTATCAAGCACCTAGAGGGATCAAATCTCTCTCCACCTTCCATCCATATCTATATCCCTCTCCATCTCTTCTTTTCTGTCTCTCTATCTCACCCCCCTAAACACACATGCTCTCGCACTCCATATATATCAATCTCTTTATCAATCCCCTCCTCTCCCCATCTCTCTCTTCTTCCCTCTCTTCACCTTCCATCTATATCTCTATCTTCCCCTTCTCTCCCTCTCCCCTGCTAATATCTCTCTTCCCTCCTTTTGTCCTCTCTCCCTTTCTCTCCATCTTCCTTATCACTCACTCTCTCTCTCTCCACATTTCTCTCTCTATGTATTTCTTCTTACCTCCCTCTCCCTCCCCCTCCAAGTCCATCTCTCTTTCCCTCCCTCTCTCCACTCTCTCACATCCTCTCTCTTCCTTTCTCTCTTTCCCTTTCTCTCCCATCTCTCTCTCCCTCTCTCTCTCTCTTCACCCACCAACTATATTACTATATCCCTCCCTCTCTCCTTATATCTCCTTCTCCCCCCCCTTATCTCCATCACTCCTTATTTGTCTCTTTATCTCAGCCCCAAACATACACACTCTCTCTATGTCTCTCCCTTGTCACTCCTTCTCTCTCTCCACTTCTCACTCTCTATATTTATTATTTCCTACATCTCTCCTCCTCTAGCTCCATCTCTCTATCGATCCCTCTCTCCTCTCTCTCAAGTCCTCTCTCTCGTCCTTCCTATCTCTCTCTCTCTCTCTCTCCTAACTCCCTCTCTCTTCCCTGATCTCTCTCTCCCTCTCTCTCTCTTCCCTCCAATAATATCTCTTCCCCTATCACTCTCCTCCTCTCTCTCATCCTTCCTCTCTCTCCCTTTCTCTCCTACCTCCCTCTCTATTTTCTCTCCAATCCTCTCTCTTCCCCCATCTCTCTCTCTCTCTCTCTCTCTCTCTCTGTTCCCCCATCTCCCTTTCTTTCTCTCTCTCTTTCAGCCCCTCTCTCTCTCCAGCTACATTACTATATCCCTCCCTCTCTCCTTTTCTCACCCCTTCTTTCCATACATCTTACTTTGTCTCTTTATCTCACCCCTAAACATACACACTCTCTCTCCATCTCTCCCTTATCACTCTCTCTCTCTCTCCACTTCTCTCCACTTCTCTCTCTCTCTCTTTATTTCTTCTTAGTTATGTAAACTAATGAACATAAATATTGGTAAATATAAAGCAGATTATGGAGTAAATATGAAAAGAGGTTTTATATACTTACCATACCTCTCGTTTATTTATTTATTTACCATACTTATTTTATAAATATGATATTTGGCCCATGGTATCAATATTAATTTGTCCCATAGGCTTCATCTAAATAAAACCTCTTTTTAAAGTTTTTTTAAATATAAAAAGGTTTATGGAGTAAATATAAAAAGAATTTTTATTTATTTACCATACATCTAGTTTATATATATTTTTATTTATTTACCATAGCTGTACAGTAAGTATAAAAATAGGTTTTATTTATTTACCATACCTCATGTTTATTTAAAATTTAAAATATTACAACTTTGATGGGGAAATATTTATGTCTTTAAAAATTTCAATTTATCCATAGAATATGGGTTTTTTTTTTAAAGATTCATTTTACAAATATTTAATTAAAAGAAATATTAAAAGATTTTGGATTTTGATTGTTTGTGTTGAATTAATTCTTTTCCTTTGATTTAGGAAATGATATTGACTTTAGTAAAGAGTAAAGATGTTTAAAATTTTACTTAATTTGGAAATTCAATGTGGTAATTTTTTTTTGTTAAAGGTAAATTTATGATTCATTCAAATTCACATATATAATTTACTATCCATTCAAATTATATAAATAATACATAGTTGTATTTTAATAGTTAATCTCAGTCTATTAATAAGTTAAAAAAGTTATATATAATCTAAATATTCAAGCGACACAATAAAAGAATCTATACAAAAATATATATTTGAAGTAGTAAAAAATCCAAAGATATTTAGTAAAAATAAAAGCATATGTTTTATGGATTATTAAAAGATTGAATTATTTATATAATACATTTTTCAAAATAAATATTTTCATTTATCATAATTTTTTTTTGCAAAAACATATATTTAGAGTGGTCTAAGAACCCAATATATTTAGTAAAAGTGAAAGCATGTGTTTTTATGGATTATTAAAAGGTTCAGTTACTTAGATATTACAATTTTCAAAATAACATTGCAAAAAAACATACATTTTATAACAAATAATTACTATACTTACTATCTTATATTTTAGAATAGCAACAATTATTATTATTTTTTTTTGTTGATTTGAAAATTAAGTTATATGATAATAAATGTTATTTTTATTATTGATGTGATAACTAAGTATATACTAAAAAAATGCGATCTTATCTTTATGGTTGAGTTGACAATTAAGTTTACTATTATAATAATTTTTTCATTTATTTAATATTATTTAAAGTTACCCACTAAAAAATTGAAGTGCAAATACTATCCTTTTTTGTTCATTTGACATTATAATAAGCTTTTCCATTTATTGAATATTATTTAAAGTTACCCACGAAAAAAATTGAGAGTTCTGAACCGATCCACGCGGTTGGAAAGGCGGACTTTGTCTGGTTCGTTGTAAGTGAAAGTCAATCTTCTCCGAAGTTCCACAGCTGTGACCCCTCTTATGGGTCAACAGAGTTGTAGGTTTCATCCAGTAAGAGGTCCACTCCCACAGACTGACTTGTAAAGCGAAGCAAAGCCCCTGAGTCCATCCGTATATACTAACTTACGTCAGAAAGCCCCGAACAATCTGTGAGGGATCTTCCTCTTATCATTGATTGTCTTTCGTCCTATGGTGTATATCCATCCTCAGCACTATTGAATACCATATGAAGGTGGGTACTGATTGTTGGAGGATTATTAGGAGTCATAATCTTATTGTGTATATAACAATTAATACTGGTTAATAATAGATTAAAATAATAATAATATTGTGTATATCCATCCTTACACAGTATTCAGCACTAATTTGATCTGCTAGAAGGATAATAGTCCCATCTGACTGTCCACCGTTGCTAATAGTTCTCTATCATAGAGTGCAGAGGGGAGGAATTATGCACAGATTTCTGAGGTGCAAGCATATTTACTTAGATTGTGTGATCACTCACTGCCTCTTCCAAGCTCTGCATCTGCTGTGGCACTGATTGAGCTGAAAAAAATTTACATGTAAAAACAAAGTCTGCCTTTTATGTATATATGTAAAAGCAAGTTTTGCTGTGACACCAATTGAGCTAAAAATCTTGCTTGTTCTTTGCCCTGGAATACTATAATCTGTTGCCTGGCTATTGAGGCTTACATATCCATTTTAATGTCATAAAATAAAAGTAGCTTAAGAAACAACCAAGATTGTACTGGTTTCTTTTGTTAATATTTCTGTTTGTTGATTGTTAATGCCCAAACATTCTTAATATATATTAAACCAAATATAACACGATGAAAGTGATAAAGAATTTGGAAAAAAAACATTTATATATACATATATTCATCAAAGAGAAAAAGTTATGGAAAAATTGGGAAGAAAAAATCATACCATTTTTTATAAAAAATTCAATATTAACAATGATATAGATAAAACTCAAAACATGTAAAATATACTCATCAGGGAAAAAGTGATAAAGAATTTGAAAAAACATGTAAAATAAGAATGATAAAGAATTTGAAAAAAAAATGTAAAATAAGAATGATAAAGAATTTGAAAAAAACAAACATTTTTAATATATAAACCAAATATAATATGTAACATATATGCATATCTTCATCAAGGTTTTGGAAAAAAAATCATACCATTTTTATAAAAAATTCAATATAAAAAATGATATAATCATATCATTTTTATAAAAAATTCAATATCAACAATGATATCGATAAAACTCAAAACAGTTAAAACGTCTAGCCACAACCACAGAGCTAGGAAGTGTGGGATACCACAGGCAAAAACATTACAAACAAATACCGTAATTATAATTATAATGGGATACAAATACTGTAATTATAATTATAATGGGATAAGTGAGTTTTCTCATGTCTTGAGCACATGATTTTATGGTTATATATATATATATATATATATATATATATCTATATATATATATATTTTTTTGTAATTCAGAGGAATTTTCCAGTTTATTTAACAGGTAATTATTAGTAAATTTTTGAGATTACTGTATGTCTTTTTTCTAATTACTTGAATTAAAACAAAAAAGATTTGAATCTAAATCTTTAAAATTACAACAATTTCACATTTCTCAAATTAACTAATTAAACTGTCACAAAAAAATTATACTTCTAGTACAAAATCTATTAACAGATAGATGCGAATACTCATTCCTTTTAAATATATGCCATGCATGTTTGAACGTTTTCCCATTTAATAATAATTAATGTAATTATTTGGGATATATACCTTCCTAATTACTACTGCAATCAAATGTATTTTTTATGGTTGCCATGTGTTGTTTTCTATTTATATTTTGTATTAAGATTATAATTTCCAATACTGTTTTTTAGGCCAATAAATTTTTAGATTATTATCGTCCTTTGTTTTTTTAAGATAACTTACTTGTTAAAGGAATCCTATAGTTTAAAAATTGATAACTAAACGAATCACAAAGTTTGGAGATTGATAACTAAAGGAATCATAAAGTTTAGAAATTGATAGTGATATGCTTTAGAAGTAATACTACAATGTCAAATTAAACCGGTTTTGGAGGCACACAGACCACTAACCTTGAAAGCTTGTACAGTCAAAATGATAAATACAATGTTAATCATGCACCGATTGATACACATTACATTCCATATTTCAGAATACATTTATGTTCCTGTGAGAATTTACAAGTAATATACAAGACAAAGGAGTGAATTTAGGACATATTCTTTGTACTGTGTTTTGAAAGATTCTGGGAACCTTAGGTTTTGGTTGATTATATTCAGAGACAGCTTTCGTTATATGTAACAATTTGGTTTTTAATGGTTAATTAAGAGAAGGGCGATGTTTAATAATTATTTTGGAAATGGGTGTTAAAAAAACAAGAAAAAGAGAGGACTTTTAAGCGGTGAGAAGTGTTTATTGGATAATAAAAAATGTTAGTGGTTTGTATTTGAGGATTAAAAGGTGCTATTGTCTCAGCTGAATGTGAAAATCAATTATTTTTTATAATGTAATTATTAGTTATGAAGCAAATCGTTATTTCTACCTCATGATTTTACAGAATTTGGCAATAAGCGATCACAATTTTAATACTGAGACTTTGGAACATGACAAATTCGAGTATTGTAAATGGATTTCTAAGCCACCATTTTTACATAAGTTAATTTGGTTCAAGATTGGAGTAGAATATTTATCAAAATTTTGGCTTTTTTTCAACCATGCATTATCTACTAAGTTATATCTAATGCAAAATATGTTGAAATTGAAGTTAAAAGCAACACAAATTGATTCAAATAATTATAAAGCCACATTGTGAAATATTGGAACAAATTCATAATTACAACAATGCAAATTGATATTCACTCAAAAAAATGTGATTGTAAAAGGAGAAAAATATTGAGAGTTTGCTTCTATCTCCCAAAGTTCTATTCTTAGTTTTTAGTGTCTGTATTCCTTTCATCTACTACTTGTAGCCAATTGTACTTCAATGTACCTATTGAGACTTTCACCTCATTTTATGATATGGATTGTATATATTTATCTGTGGGAGTCTTCACAGAAAGTTTCCTAACATCTCTTATATGTATTTGGGAAACCTTATAACAACTTGTCCCTTGAGTTATCTTTTGATACTTTCATCTCACCTCATTATATAATATGGGTTGTCTTTTGTTTTTGCTTGGGAATCCTCAAATGACGTGTGCTAAGAAACTTTTTCATCTACTTAGTGAATCTCAATGTGACAAGTCCTTAATGTTTTATTGATACTTGTATCTCACTCTTTTTTATAATATGACCTTTCTTTATACATTTGTTTGGGAATTCTTAAAATGACATTTCTAAGAATATCCATTATGACTTGCACTTGTCCCATTTTATTTTTATGAACATTCATTATCAAATCATCGAAGATATCTATCGAGAATTTCATCTCTCTCTCTATTTATTTTATTTTATGAACATTCATTATTAAATCATGGAAGATATCTATCCAAAGTTTTATCTCTCTATATATATTTAATTTTATCAATATTCATTATAAAATCACCTAAGACATCTATACTTAATTGCATCTCTCTATATATATGGTGCATATTTGGTGCATTGTCACTAATGTTAGTTTTAGTCACAAATTCCAACACCTTTTTAAAATATACTCATTCAAGTATATTAAAGTTAGACATTTTTCTTTATGCTAGAACTAAAGGACATTATTGAAAGCTCTAATAAAAACAACTCCTAGGAAATATGTATTAAAATTTACACCTCACCCCATTTGAAAACCCCAATAAAAACACCTAATAGGACAACTTATGTTGTAATCATTTAATAGTTAAAATGGTTTGACTTTCAATTAGTTCTAAAAAAAATTATTATTTTTTTATAAATTTTGTTAAAGTTTTGAAAAAAATAAGTATTAAACTGAATATTTTCGAAAAAAAAGATTTTTGAAATTGGAAATTTAATTTTCTCATTGGCTCATATAGATGAAATGACTAATTTTATGGGATTATAAATAGAATTTGTAAGAATATATGTGTGTGTGTGTGTGTGTGTGTGTGAGAGAGATAATAGTACACACATCAAATCTCAGTATTTATGAAAATTTCATTAGTGAAAAAAAATGTAAATGCCACCAAGTGTAATGTGTAACTTTTGAAAATAATTTACAAAATTTACTAAGTTTTTGAATTTTTTTAACAATCACATCTTTATTTTATGATTTTTTGGGTGATTTAATATATATATTTTTGATATTTTAAAATGGGGTTATAAATATTGCAACAACTACAAAAAAATTCAACAAACACATTTATGATATTCTATCACTTCTAATATCAATATAGAGATATTTTTTAAAATGCAATTAATTTTTTGCTCTAAACCCTTGTTGCATTTGAGTTTCTTACTACATTAATACAACTTCTTTAGATTGATGATGAACATTTGAGTTTATATATATATGGAAAAAATCATTGCTTTTTACCTTCATAAATTGATTTCTAATTAGATCTATATTATAGTCTCAATTTTACATTTATTGCCTATCTGTCTTAAAATTACTTTTCTATTGTTTTTTCACAAAAATATAAAATGCCTAAAACTTAACTATTCCTTTACTAACAACATGTTTCAAAATAATATAGTGTATTGATAAGAAAAAACAATGTCCCCTCCATTATACATCTTTATAGCTATTTGGTTTGCCCCTAAATCAACATGCCTTTTTATAATTAATTATGTGTTCCTTTAATATTATATAATGTTTTTGTTTGGAACATTTTTACCTACCTTCTAATAGCTAGCTTAATTTTATGGTTAAGTTGTGTATGATTCATATAAGGCCTTGAAATACCAAGTTGTCAAATAATGCAAGATAAATACTTATAAGAATTTGTAGATGCATTGTTTATTTAAGTATATAGAGAGAAAACAAAAGCCAATTGATGCCATTTGTTGTGGAAATTTTTGTTATAAATGATTTCAATGAAAAATAGAAATTTCATTGTTTTAACTAAACACTTTTGGATATTAACTTTGTGAATTAAACTATAAAAATTTCCTTACTTAAAAACTTTAACAATTCTATTTTTTTTAATATTCTGAAGTAGAAACCTAAATTCAAAAGTTGAAGAAGAACTAAATTATTATAATGTCGCCTACAAAATGGACCCTTGCAAATCAAAATTTTAAATAATTAACAATAACTATGGCTATCAATTATTTTTTGCATAAGAAGCAGATACTAAACAACAACACTACATATTGCACTTGTTATAATATGAAATTTCTTCAAGTATTTGTTTATTTGAGATATCATATAATGACATATTCCAAGTGTATCTATTGAAAGAGTTTACTTCAACTCATTCTACAATATGACTGTTGTTATGTCATGATCGAGGTGTATTTGTTCATAATCACATAAATTTATGTGTTTTTATTGATGGACTCACTTAACATGCTTCCTTTTTAAAGCTTATTAGTTATGTTTGACATATTTCTTTATCTTAGAAATAAAGAGTATATATTGGGACTTTATTAGCATATTTTCTTAAAATTAAGTGGTATGCTAAGATTTGTATGAATAATTTTTTTTCAATTAGTTAGCAGTTAAGGGAATAATGGTTTCTTGTGAAAACTATTTATGTTGAAAGAAGCTTTTAATTTTGGAGTAAGACTTAAAATTTTATTTTATTGGCTAAGATCTTGTATTCCTCAAATGCAAGGAAATAGGTTAACAACCCAATATCCAAAAGCATTTGGAAAGAGTGGAAATATGCCTTGTGTGGATCACTAGCAAGTCATTTCAAGTGGTGTGGTTTTCCCTGAATAACAATAATTAGTCATCTTGTATTCATGAATAACAACCAATGATCATTGTCTTCATTGTAGATTGGCACCTAATTTATGCTAGGTTTTCAGAAGAATTTCATATATATATATATATATATATATATAAAGTGTATTTTAAATCCTTTTATATGAAAAACAAGGGCGCTATATGGCCCTCTTTATGCATGATAATTCAATCTTTGTTAATTACATTGTAAAAAATTTTCCTTTCATAAGCATATATGCTAATGTGATCATTGAAGTGTTGAGAGTTGTTTAGATGTTTTAGATAACCATGTAAGGCATTTCCATCATTGATCAATGTCCTCTAGCCTACGAAACAGAAGAAAGGGTTTATGCACATGGTAAGATTTGAACTCTAGGCAATTTGCTTCAACGATTTAGTGTATTCCTTCTTTAGGTATGGAGGTTTTCCTCTCCCCATAGATGTTATATTTTCACCCATGAAATAATCATCCTATTATTTAGTTGTTATATGTGATCCATGTTCCAACATTGAATTTGGTCATTGCAATGAATGCAAAGCTTTGATGTTTTTTTGGTTTTGATGTACCCATATAAAGCCAATATGGCATCATAATGAATCCATACACCATTACAGGCACATCTCAGATTATAAGTTGTCTAGAATAAGGTTAATTATTATACATGAATGTCGAACCATGAGAGTTTAAGCATGTAGCGTAAGTGATGAGATGCAATGGTCCAAAAACTTAGAGCAAACAAATATCTTACCTAAAACCAAAGAAATCTTGAGATAATGACAAACATATTTTACTATCTTTCGAGCTCTATATCAAGGTTCATTTCTCATTTCTACCATTTCCTTTTATTTTGTTGGCTTCATTGGTCCTTTGACTACTTTCATTCAACAAATGTTTAGAAAAAAACTAACTTAGAGATTACTCCACTAAACTTCAAGCATATTGGCAAGTTATCAAATTATGCATTTCACATATCCAAACCCCAACAAAATTTTAAAATGCAACATTTTCTAATATTCTAACCTTATAATGATGTACCCTTTAAAATACAACATTTTCTCATATTCTAACCCTATAATGATGTACCCTTTAAAATACAACATTTTCTCATCTTCTAACCTTATAATGATGTACCCTTTGCACCTTTAGGTTCAGTTAAGAAAATTTTGATTCAACCACAAGATCATTTCATTTCAAAAATTAAGAAATAGCTATATACATATATATTTTTAAGTCTTTCATTTTGTAAAGATGTCACAAATAGTTTTGTGAAGTATGGTTTATTCTAATAAAATAAAACTAAGATGTGATAAATAATAATAATAATAATTTTTATAAGGTTTTGGAATCATATTACATCTTTATTACTACAAATAAACATATTCTTAGATTAGAGGTTAAATTGAAATCATGGGTAGTACTTGGTCTCATGTATGTTATTTAGGAAAAATCAAGCTAGAAAAAACATGACCCATTCGAAGTAGCCTTAGCAATGAAAAAAAAGGATATTTAAATTCTTTTGGATACTATATAGGTTGAAACTACCTTTTTCTATCCTAGAGTAAGACCTAAAAATTCCTTTGATTGGCAGAGAGCTCGTCTTCCTCAAGTGGAGGTTTTTCTCCTTATAGACCATTGAGGGATGATTTTAGCATTGATTGTTGGAAAATTTCCTCTACTAAAAAAGGGAAAATCACTCGATAGGAATTCCCAATTAGAATTGGTCTCGTTTGGTTTAGTGATTTTCACCTATTTGTGGGATTGCTTGCCACTGATAATAGAATTATCCCCGAAAGGATAATTTCTAATTGAAGTTATTCTATATCCTAAATGCATTACTATTTAAGTATGAAAATGCAAGCCTATATATAATCCTAGTATTATAAAAATGATGAAGAGATTGATTACAAATATATAATTAATTACTAGAAAAAAATAAAAAATAAAATCAATATTTTCCATCATAAACCATACTAACATATTAAAATGGCATTTCTAAGTTTCTAAATTCTATTTCTATTTCAAAATAAGTCACCAATTAAAACCATTTATTTCCACCGCGGTCTTCCACTTTGGAAATTGGATTAGCGATGGAAGAAAAGGATTTTTGACTAGAAAATAAAAAGGTTTTTAAATTGTTTCATCCCTATCATAAACCTATTATAACCAATGTGATAACTTCAAAAATGTAAATTCCTGTAAATACTATAGAATTAGTAGTGATGCATATAGAAGATAATGAAAAAAATCATGAAAAGAAACTATTGGAAGAAATTCCATAGTATTGATGAAGCTAATAAAAAAGTTATGTTGATGTGGAGACATCAATAAAAGTTGTAGTTGTCCATAGTGAAGCTGGTCATTTTCCTCTAAGGAGGATGGATTTGAGATTTCCTAATCACATGGCCAAATTTGGTGCTCCATAGACATGTCTTTATTCTCTACTATTATGTCATTGAGCTGCATAGATATCTCCCTATGGGATCCATGATTGTTTTCTAGCACTTGGCCTAGGATGGATTTCATGTGCCATTAGAGATATACTATACAAAGGTATTGATTATTATTGTTATGGGTGTGTCCGAGGTCAGGGAGCCATTCAATAGGTGAGGCAAGAATCTCATCATCTATGTAATCATCATGGCCTTCCATGGATGTAGTATTGGCACAAAGTTAAGTCCCTTTAGACAGGGCCATGAGTGTTGGCATGAAATACCATTACCACAATGAATGCTCCATATTGAGCCCTGAAATTTCTAGTGCCTCAATTTGTAGAGCCTTTATGACTCTGCATCCTCTCTTGGGACATGTTGGGATGGGGGAACAAAGCAAGAAATGACAAATGATTGTGAAGTAGGAGAAATGTAATAAAAGAGAAAGGATTGATACTTCGATCGAGAGGATAAGAGAAACCAAGTAGGGAGGGGTCCTAGGGGCTACAAAGTCATGGAGGGTGTCAACGAAAATAAAAATAATAAAGAAGTGGCCACGGGGAGAAGAAGAACAGGGCATGTTGGAAGAATGGTGTTAACATTGATGTCAACTGTGGAGCTAGTTGTGTTAGTGTTGATTTCAATAGGCTAGAAGAGATTTTAGACTGTTGATGATTAAAGGTTTGTTGAAGTGTTAAAGGTGTTGCATAGGTGTCTAGAGTTTGTATAGGTGTTGGGAAATATTTCGATGAATTTGACAAAAATTTTGAGCATAGGAGTTTGAATTTTATAAAGTTTAACGCTTGCAAATTTGGCATTCGAAAATTTGGCACTCGCAAACTTAGCTTTCAGAAATTTGGCCTTAAGAAATTTGGTATTTGAAAATTTGGCATTCGCAAATTTTGCATTTATAAATTTGGCATCCACAAATTCTTGGTTAAGAAATTCAACATTTAGAAATTTGGCGTTTGCAAATGATTCATTCACAAATTTGGTGTTGACAAATTTGGGGTCAACAAATTTTAATTGGATATGATTAATTATTTGATTTATTCCTAATTGATTTTTCACAAAGATCAAGTGGAAGATAATTAATGTGTTGATGTGGTCCAACTTGTGACATGGGTAAATTGTTTTAAAATGAGTTTTCATGGATCAATAATAGAGTTTAGAAGCTATGTGTTTGGAGGAGAACAAATACACCTGAAGCATAATGTAAGCAAGGATCAAATTGTATGGTTGAGATTTAGAAGGAAGGCACATTAGAATGGTTTGCATTGTTTATTTGTATTGCAAATCCAGTTGTGGAATTATGGCAGAATATTGACATTGATGGTTATATTGTTACTAGGGTTTGTTAACATTGTTGTTGATGCAGGGAATTATGTTTTTATAGCCATAGAATTTTATTGTTTCAAAAATTTCATATTCTACTAGATTAGTATTTTAATGTAGCTTCAATGTAATTATATTTATGGAATATTAGCTTGATTCTTGTATGTGCTATTGCCAGGGTTTTTTAGTTTTATATATTTCTAATTAATCTTGAGAGTATGTTGTTTGTGTTATATGGTTGAGTTTGTCTATACAGTGAGTTTATATTAATTCCATTTAATTTTTATTGTTGATGTTCAAAATATTTGAATGTATGTTGGTGTGAGCGTTTGATAATGATATGTATTATTGATGAGCAGAGAATACTAAGTGGGTTTAGTCTGAAAACTATGAAATGAGACTCACATTTGTATCGAGCAAAGAGAAGTGGATCCTAGTATGAAATATTATGAAACGTGGTCGACAAGTTATCAAAGGTTAGGGTCTTCAGTGAAGCAAGTAGTGTCTTTTCCATTCAGGGTATAAAAACATCCTTTAGGTAGTGGCTTGAGAAATTAGAAGTAGTGGCTTTCATCCAGTGGTGGTTGGAAAGGCTATTGGTTGTTGGGGCATCTAGGAGGTGGTGGCCTGCATAGTCATGGAAGTGTTTTCTTTTAGTAGTCTGGTGATGACCTATAGAGTTTGGGGGATGGTGGCTTTCATTAGGTAGTGGCCTAGAGCGAGTGGTTGCTCACATGAGTTGCGGCTTGCACAGTAGTGGTGAGAAATGATGACGATGATGTAAAAAGAATATTTTCATATTAATAAGAAGACAAACATGAACAACTGATGGTGGTTTTTCAGTTGAAAGGATTTCCACCTTACATCCAATGTATCCATGTGCATGATGATGATTAGTTGTTACTCGTTGATTTTTTCATGATTTACTTGTGATGGTTCATGTGCTACTCATGTATTATGCTTCTTATGAGCTACTTGTGTTACATTTTTTTGCTTATCATGACTTAATAATTGTTATCTATATTTTGTGTTGCTAATGGATGCTTTAGTTAACTGTGAAATAAAGGGGAAAATGCTGTAAAAGTTGATGCATCATCACAATATTGATTAACCCCCCCTAGAATTACCAAGCCTCCAATATGGGAAATTTCACTAAGTATGCTTGACCATAGAAAACGAGAGGGAGAGGAGAATGGTAAATATAACCATTAGGAAACTTCAAGAACCCAGATATAAATGCCCAAAAAACACTAATGTTCTTGGAGTGAATGCTAATATGACCTAATTCCTAATAATTGAGAGATACAATGCTAGAAGAACCATAATAGGTGGTTACTTGGAGCTAGGCCTTGTATAGCCAACTTATTCCAGATATGCTAAGTCCAATAGAGTGAAATTCCCATTGAGGAGGTTGATTACTAGACATGGTAAAGAGTGGAGGGAACTAAGACCAACTAGTAAATGAGGAATCCTTGTCATCATCCACAAATTGTACCACTAGAGTCTGGGATTACGCTGCACTAGGGAAAAATTGGAGACCTATCTCTCAGCCAAACAAGTAGACAACAATGAGGATTGAAAATCTTGTGAAATTAGGAGGGGGAAGGGGTGTCTAGGCCATGAGGACCTAGACCAATCCCCCTAAAAAAATTTGGAAACAATAAGTTCCCAATAAAAGTGTAGCTCATGGAGATGGGCGAGAATGACTAGTGAAACAATATATTTGGGTGGATGAACCAGAACCATAGAAATTGCATTTTTGAATACCAGGTGAATTGGGCTGAGCACAAAATTAAGTGTTGCATGAAATAAGTGTTGTGATGCATGATGAGGCTCATTAATAAGTACATTATAAGGGTCATGATGCCATCCTTAAACCTTAGAACTATCTCTTTCTCACATTTATTTAAATTTTTAGTTATATTATGCTTAGTGAGAAGGATAGAAGGTGGTTTTCATAACATGTGGCCTAATGTGGTTTAATTGTAGGGAATGGAACGTTTTCTAAGATATTTTCCATGCATGGGCTTGAAGTAGACAACAAGGAGAGAATACAGGAGGTTTTCCACCTCCTTAACTCCCTCAATAATCCTAAGATCACAACACACTCTCTCTCTCTGATCAGATCGAAGTAATTGACAACCAAGCCACTATTAGTGCAAGTTAGAGTAATGAAGAACAAGATCCACCATTCTCAAGTTGAAGGAGACAATCATTCCTATTTCCTAGGGAGCTGCTAGAAATTACCCTATTGTATAAATAAACAAGAAGAAGAGCTCATTAGGATTCAAGTTTTATTTTCATCTAGGTAGCTATTGAGCTCAAGAACTTGGAAATGTTAATTTGACTTTCATCTGATGTATTAGACATTGTATTTGATGATAATGAGAAGCTTCTTATTGATTTACCACTGAGTTAGTTCTAGGGGGTTTAGGCTCTTGGGTTTGGGCCCAACCCAGTGTCTTAGGTCCCTCTTTTGTATTTGTATTTCTCTTAGCTTCAAGTATTTCTTAGTTTCTTGCATTTTGGTAGAGAATAATCCACAAAAACATTTGGTTACAACCTCTATCTCACCTCTCTTGTGGGAGCATGAGTGGAAGGACTCACAACCATAATCCAAAAATATTATGTTTATGATTTCTTGGAAATATATTTGTGTTATTTTTCTTGTTTTACATTTTATTTATGTAGCTTAGAATTTTGTTTAGTGATTAGATCGAATTTCTAGCATAAAATAGATATGATTTAATTTCAACTCATCTTTTCCACCATAAGTTATATCATTTTGTCAATGATAATTGGATGCATGCATGTGATGATTGTAGGGTTGTGTAGATCTGCAGGAAAGGGTACACTACAAGAAAAAAGGACATTGGTGAGGGGCGGAAAATGTCACCATAAGCTCATTGGTGATGGTCAAAAGAGCCTTTTTCACCAAAAATTGAACGTCACCAAAGGTGGCGTCGTCGAAAGTATAGGTGTTGTGGTGACATTCAAGTTTTGTCACCAATAATGATTTATAGTGACGGATAGTGACTGTCACCATTTCATATGAGCAATGGTGACGGACCATAGACTCGGTCACCAAAAAACTAAACATCACCAAAGGTGGCGTCACCAAAAGTATACGTGTTGTCGTGACATTCAAAGTCCATCACGAATATTGATTATAATGACGAATAGTGACCCTCACCATTTCATATGAGCAACAACGATTTATTTTGATGGACATTTCATAGTCATCACTATTGGTTCATATATATGGTGACGTTCGTTGACCGTCACCATTTCTTATTTGGTGAGGGTGAAAAAATTTCATGATAATCTCATTGATGACTTCAAGTTACGTCATAAATAATAACTATAATGAAAAACAATGACCGTCACCATTTCATATCAGCGACAACAATTTATGGTCACAGAACTTTCATGGTTGTCATTATTGATGCAAATATATGGTGGTGCTCGTTGACCGTCACCATTTCATATTTTGGTGAGGGTCGAAAAATGTCACCATAAGCTCATTGGTGATAGTCAAAAGAGACTCTGTCACCAAAAAATGATTGTCACCATTCCATATGAATATCAGGGCACGATGGAATCGAACCACCAACCTCCTGCTTGTAAAGCATGTGCTCTTCCATTGAGCTAGCACCCTTTAAAGAATTGGACTTTTAAAAATAATATCTTGAAACTTTATAGATTGTAATTTCTACAACTTTCAATAAATTAAAGTCTCGACAATATTTTACTAAATGAGAAAAACAACATCAAAGCTGCAAGTCCCTACCTAATGGTTATGGAAGTTATGAAATCTAGGTGGAGGGAAAAATAGTTACGTATAAGAGACTCAATATGTTTAGTTGAATACTCAATTAGAATTGAAAATCTGAAGACATTTATAGCCTATAAATGACCTATAACTAGCAAATGCACTAAATATTTCAAAGGAAATGTCATAAGTGGATAGCATATGGAAGAAGATAATTGATGAAGATAAATGTAATGTGTTACATGATGAATGAAAGAAAAATATCAATGTTCTTGTTGTTGGGTGAATTTTTATAATTGAGACCTTTGTCTTTCCTTTATCACATAAATATTCAAATTAAAAATTAGAAATTTTAGATATCTGAATGATATCTAAACTTTTGTGCCAATGTAACATGATCTCCAGGGACCATGACCACATAGGTAAAAATAGAAACAATAATGACCAGGTTCAAATCCTAGTGAAAAGAGAACCCTGATCATGTGTATGGTTGATTGAATTTTACAATGCCCAACTTCAAGTGGGCTTTGCCAAAATCATGCAAAATTGGGTTTTATAACTACCCACAGATCAAAGGAAATGTTTTCCATCACCAAAAAAAGAGGGGATATGTGAAACATCAAACCAAGGATCGAGAGAGAAGGAAATATCTAAATAAATCACAATGATATGCAAAAACAAAAAGAGAATCTGAAATGCAAAAATTCATAAAAAATTGGTAAAGAACCCTGGAACCCTACCTTCATCTTTTGAGCCATGAGAGAGAAAAAAAGAAATTTCTAAATAAACCACAATTATATGAAAAAACAAAAAGAGAATCTGAAATTTAGAACTTCATAAATGATTGGTAAAGAACCCTGGAACCCTACTTTCATCTTTCAAGCCATAAGATTCAGGAACTCTAGAAAATCAATTGCCCCATTTCCATTGACATCCACTTCACTGATCATATCCTATAGTTGAGCTTTAGTTGGATTATATCCTAGAGTGCGCATAACAAGGCCCAATTCTCTAGTAGTAATGCAGCTTGTAGAAAATCATGGTCACCAGATTATCTAGATTAAATGACCCCAGCTAAATATTTTTCAATTTTAAATCCAATAGAGCTCTCTCCCATATTTTAACGCCCAAAATTGAGAACAGTACAATTAATGAAACCAATATAACTTTAGAGTATAACCTAAAATGGATATCTTTAAATAAGATTCACGGATGCATAATTTCATTCACCTTTTCTTTGATCCCTCTTGACTCTTAATAAGATCCAATCATGATGGATCTATGTTAGCTTTAGCTATATTGGCATTTTATACAATAATCTAAGTCATCTGGTTTGTGTTCATATCCAAATTCAAGAAAAATCATATTAAAAAAAATGTCCCCAATTTAACAAATGCTTGGTCAAAATGTTAGGACCAAATACAAATATTTTATACTTCAAATTTGATACAAATTTGACAAATTAAATGTAAGGACCCAAAACATGCATACATGTATTAGTTATGTTTTTATAGTTTTTTATCTACCAAAATGATGAAAATGACATTTATTTTCAAACACATAAATTTTGCATCTCTGATTAGATTCAACATCTAATTCACCACCATGAGATTGGCAGGTTTAAAGAAAAGCTCCATACACTAGCTAAGATAATAAGGTAATTAAAAAGAATATGTTGGTTGTTTTTTCTATTTTATTTTATTAGCACTACACAAGCATGCATGCACACAAGGATCACTCCCACCCCACATGTTATAGAACCTTACTTCTCTTGGTGCATCTTTAATGTTTCATATTTTTCTCTTGGAATACAAATTAGCCTTATAGTCATCACTAAAACAAAGAGAAATGAATGCCAAGTTGAATTTGGACAACCATGTAGTTCCAAGAAACCCAAAAATACAGGATCATAATCACTTAAACTTCATCTTAATAAAAAATCACGTCCGCTTATCATTGTGAAATCTCAAATAGGAATTTGAATAATTCAAGATCAAGTAGCCAACTCGACATCAATGTTGCCAGAAAAGTGGTAGTGGAAGAAAAATTCAATCAGATACTGATCCATCTCTGCAAAAATTGGGAAGTTTCAAGACAATGTATAATAGCTTGCATGGCAATCATGTTGATAAAACTTTCCAAGGAATAAGACCACATCAGTCAACAAGAGTGCCATCATACTTAATATAGTCAAAGAGGGGTCAATAGAAAACGTGAATTGACGGACCTTCATAACTTGCATTGGTTCCTTATCCTTCATCCAACCATAAAATTTTAGACCAAGGTTAACATTTTGAAGGAAAAGTAAGAAAAGTCACATGGTCTTGTGAAATAAGATTTTTATCACTACCATTAACTATGATGCAACAATTTTGCACAAACAAAACATCCTTGTCTAAAGTGAAGTAGCCAGTGATGATTAAGACTAATTGTGGGCTTAGAATTATTTTTCCATTATTATTTTTTGAATTGTTGGAATTACCGTACTTAGTAGCAGAGGCATTCCCACCATAGATTGGGAAGTCCATAACAGTCACTTATGTAAATGGGGTTTTTGAATATAATCATTTTGACCTTCTCCTACCTTTTGGTCAATGAGTGAAATATGTGTTGAGAACTCTTTGCTTAAGACATCCCTCATTAGAATGGCCAGACCATTAGTGATAATAAAAATATTCTCGTAACATTTCCACTATCATTACATTTGCTTTTGGGCTAAAATTTAGAATTACGAGTATCTTTGGCATGCCTTGTAAAAAAATGAATATGACAATGGGAAGGAGTAGAAGAAGAGGGATTAGAAAACATCCACTGAGAGGAGCTTGAATTGTTGTCAATGATGCTCCATCTTTAGGGATCACTTATGTAACTTGATTTCAAAATTCAAAGCAAGCTAGAAATCCTTGCTCGAATGAATTGACTGCTTGCAAAGTCCATATTGTGTTGAATATGAAACAAGAGACACTTGATAAAATCAAAGCATTAATCCTTGATGATGAATTTTTCAATATACTGATGAAAAATAAGCACTAGCAATTGTCAGAGAGGAAGCCACTGCTAAGAATCTCCTTCCTAAGAGGTTAGAAACATTGTCTAATAAATAGTTTCTAGAAGTCGTCGAAATCACCCAACATGCACCACATTGCACACAACATGTTGAGTTGTAGGAGAAAGAATCTTAAATTAGAATGCACCCTTTTGCGAGTGTAACTACATTTTGGAGAAACAAAAATGCCTATGATAAGTGAAATACCCACTGGAGGTATAGAAATGATGCTAGCAGATCAGGAGGTCGGTATAGACCCCAAGAGATATCTAGGGAACAACCCCAAACCTGAGTAGCTCTGAGGTTATGGCAGAACCATTGAGAAGGAATGTGAAGGCAAAAGTCTTGCAATCAAACTAAACAAAGAGGATAACTACGAACAAAGAGTGACAAAGTTCTGGACAGTTCGTTAGTCTAAAAAGGCTACAAGCTCATGCAATGCTAGAAGGTTATTTTATTGGGAAAAGAGAATGCTATGTGCATCTTGCAGATGCAAACGACTCTTTCAAATGATGGGAAAAAGAGCTTGCAAAAATATTCCCTGTGTGTAGCATCAACACACACAACATACTCTTTTTCCCAATGCACTAACCTTCTAGTTGTGGCCACATAGCACTTGGGTCATAGTGGAAAGGCTTTCAGTAGTAGGCACTTAAAAAATCTTCCACAATTTGTGCTATTGTACCAGAACTAGATCTTGGACCTATGTTAAGATGTGAGGTGTTTCCACTGCAGGACATCAAGCAACATGTTTAGCATTTAGAGCTGACAAACTTGAGAAACACCTTGACCAGGGAGAAATAGTCAGAAAGAAATGAACAAAAGATAATAATAATAAATCTAGAACATTATAATTAGGAAACCTTGCTATCACTGCACTGGAGGTGTAGGCCTTCACTTTTTTATTTTTCATTATAATTTGCACAAAATCCCTCAAATCCTAGCCTGTCACTTTTTTGCATTTAGAAAAAGTTAAAAGAACATGAAAACAATGAACAGAGGGGTTTTTGTAGTTGCAAGACACAATATTTTTTTTTCAAAGTGGAAGGCACATGAAAAAAAGGCCCTTTACCCTTCCTTTTCTCAGGTACAAGAAACCCAAAATATTTTCTCACATTTTTTTATGTTTTTCTCCAACGACCCTAATGAATCACTTCACTTTCCTTAGTTTGAAAACAAAGAGAAATAGGTAGTACCAATGATCAAGATTCCCAGAGAAACAAATGGTGGAGGAAGATGTGGTGATTCATAAAATGCCAAAATTTCACCATCAACTTGACTCACCACTCTACCAAATCTCAAGTGGAAGGTTCAAGGATATTTGCACATTTCACAAGCACCCTTATATTAGCTCATATACTCAATTGAAAGTACATTTCCTTTGGTTTCCTAAGCATGTAAGTAACTTTTTCAATAACTTAATCAACCAGAGACTTTAGGAACCCTTCAAAGAGAACAAGAAGGAACTAATACAGAAAATATAAAAGGAGCATGCCTCCTTTACCAACACCAATCTATTGTGTAAAATCATTAACAATGGAGAAGATTACCAACATCTGTTTCGGGGATTTAACACCCTAGAGGTTGGTTGGGATTCAACCTCCACAGAGCAGGGACGTACTACTTAACAGAGACTCACACGATCATGCACAGTCATAAAAACGAAATCGAGTAGAATGAGAGGTTTACCCGTTGGTCCTACGTTTGAAGTAGATCCACGTGGAGTTCAAACTCCCTGCAACCGTCCTTCCTCTTTCTCCTGAAATACAAGAAGAAACCAGCACAAAGGACAAGTTGTACAGTATATTTCTACTCTATATGTTAGTGAGATTCATATAAAACATTAAATAAATCATCATGAATGCTTGTATAACAAATATTCTTCATACATTAAAGCATACACTAACACGTTTATTTCGAGAACAGCATGATACTTCTGTATTATAAAAATAGTACGTACAAAAGTAAGTGGAGAGATCACCTGATCCTTCCAAGGCCTTCGCAGACCGTCGTCCGGATCCGTCCAGCCCTTGCCTCGCTAAGACTCCTTCCAAATGAGTGCATACGAGATAACATATAAAGGGATGTGTAGCTCAAGGAAACAAGGGTTTCCTGAAATGAACTGGGAAAGTGCAGGAGGCACGGGGAATCAGACTTGGATAGGGAACCAACAGAGTATAATAATAATAATTCTCTCCCTCCCTTAGGCCATACATATGAGGTCCTTTTATAGTCCCTCCAAGTAGTTTCAGCAGTTGGAAACAGTTGGCCACGGGCTGGGGTGGTTGAACTACCTGAGTAACCATCAACCCAGCGCGAAATTAGGGATTTATATATATATATTTTTAATCATTAAAATGGCATACGCGGAAAAGTCTAGCTGTACTCGCGTATACACGCGGAAAAACACGGGCATAGTCGCGTATGAAGGATTTTCCATTGTTTTTAAGTGAATTTGTCCAAGTCTGTAGGAATGGGTGCCCATAAAGCCATGAAGCAATCATGAATCATGTCAAGGTGAGAAATGATGCTATAACAGATGCCCCTAATATATGAGGTCAGAAGGGGTACATGATGGCCGAAATGTATTATGCACATAGAAAGAACTTTCGCAAGGACAAGAGAGGACTTCACCAGATTTCAGCCTGCCAAAAACCAATGAAAGAAACCAGAGAGTCAACACATGCTGAGGCGGGCATACCCATGCTCGGTCAAAAATACATCATATATATAGAAAGTACTGAATAGATCCAACATGTATACAAGTATAACTGAACTGAAAATACATAGTGAATCATCTGAGCAGGGCCCGGAAAGACAAGTCTGTATCAATGTCCAAGTATCACATATAGAAAGCTGAGCAAAGATAGTGCAACTGGATATCTGATCAAGTAACTGAATCTCCAAGTACCGGATCATAAGAGGCGGATCAAACGGTACAATCACGCAACTCGGGGATCAACCTATAAGATGCTGCTGTGCTGAACTGCAACATATAAGGGTGGACGGCAACACTGGCAGAAACTGAGAGAACTGTCAACAGTGAACCGAGAAATGCTGATGCAACCCGAGGTCTTCACCGATCACAACGGCACAATTCTACACACTGAGAATAAATGAGCTGAAGTCGACCATGTGAGAAATCGTTGGATTACCGGGCAATGATGTTTCCCGTTAACCAACGCGAGACAACCCACCGATAATGATAATGAGTGTCAAGGTGCCCCAGTATAATCTGACAAGTGTGAATGAATGAGTTGAAGTCGAACACTTGAAAGAATCTACCAATCAGGAGGCAATGATGAATCCTCACTGTCGATAGCGAAGAGTCTGCCACTGATGACTGCAAACCCTAAGGTACTGACAAAAGACTCTAGATCTTGTTCCCAGAGCAATGAGTCAGAGTCGATGGGGAAAGATCTGCTGGAAGGAAGGCATTAAGGCATCCCACATCAGTCCAGCGCGAGTGTAACCCGCAGGCCAAGATTTGGAAGGAATCGGACGAAGTAGAGTGATGGAACCAAAACCGAAGTACGTTTCCGACGTGCACAAGATGAAGCTAGCGCACGGAAGAAACCCTCCGAACCAACCAATAATGAAAGCTGACACAGAGGCGAGAAATCCACCGATAGGGTCAAATGGAAATCCAGGTACTGCACGAATCCCAAGTGTGATAATGTGTGCTGACGTCGAACACAGGGGAAACCACTCAGTCAAAGACCCATGATGATGATCAAATGCTGAGCACGAGGTCACCTATCAATGATGAAAATAGGCCCAAGGTGCGGCTCTAGGCTTGCTCTGAGAGCAATGTGTCGTAGTCGATAAGAGACAAACCCGCCGGCAAGAAGTCAATGGAGACCTTCTCAAACCAGCACGAGCAGAAGATCAAAACATCTGATGTGATAGAACATGATACTGACAAGACCGGGAAGGCCGACTGAATAATGAGTCAAGAGACACCGTAGAATGGCCGACTCACGCTAGACTTCCTTGAACAAAAGCACGACTCTGTGATGACCATGGCAGTAAAAAGTGACACTGTATAAGTCTGTCTTGCAGGAGGCAAAACAAACTCTCCATATGATTGGAAGAGATAACCAACCGGGGGAGAACTGACAAGTGAAACATGGTAAAGGTTGAACCTAGGTCAAACTAGAACCATCCCAAATGAAGGAAATATATATAAGTATATGTGCTTTGTTCAAGGGCGACAAACTGACTCTGTACTGCCATCAAAATAACGAAGATACATCCCGTTCCCGCTCTTTTGTTATATTTGATTTTTTTTTGTCTTTTTCATAATAAGCCTGAAAAAGAATAAAAGAATGCTATGGTACAATGGATAGAACGAGTATCAAGAAAGCAGATGCACTAGTTCCGGGGTTTGGAACAATCCTATGCTCAATGCAAGGTGGCGAAAACTGGTCCGTGATACTCAGAGGAACGTTCCATCCATGGGTACAAAGGTGTCAAGTCGTGATAGCTAAGCGCATGCAATGGTTAACTTGTACAGAAAGTCAAGGTCAAAAGTTGGCTTAAACATCGAGTCCAAATGAAGCCGGCTAAAGGCCAGGATAAACAAGCAGCCAATATGCAATGCAGTAATACAACTTAACGACACCGGGGAGCCTCTAGGGTATAAGCCAGAAAAAGATAAGTGATGAAGGAGAAGAATGAAGCTTCAACACGAAAGACATGGCGGGACTAAAGAGGACTCCCGAGCCTACATAAAAAGCAGCATGGGCAACAAGTGATAGCGAGGAACTAACTAGGAAGCCCATGGAAAGGAAGGCTCTACCATCAAGTCATGATTTAAAAATCGGCGAGTGAAATGGGTATAATACTCATGACCTGATGGGATCAACCCTAAGGCAAGTGATCAGTATGGAGGCTAGAATGCAAGATGCAACGGAAAGTGATTCCCTAACCTATATGCCAGTGAAGATCATATACCTGCCATGAAGAGTCTGAACACATGGGCCAGAAACCGGGAAAAATCTTGAAAATGTCAAAATGTACCTGAAATATACCAAACTGGGCACTTCCAAGCAATCGAGTTATACAGCATAAGACAGATCGAAAAAAATAAGCACAAGGAAATTTTTTGCGAAAATTTTCAATTTTTTAGCCATAAATACACAAATTACCTCTCAAATGGTTCATTATTGCATAGCTGATTTGGAAAAAGAGCTCTGGAGCTAAAAACTTGTTGCATCAAACCAGCAACAACCGACCGTCGGAATTCAGCGAAACTTCAGGTAGGCTCCTTATTCATCCTGTTGATTCATTTTGTCCGTTTAAAATTTAAAATTAAGTGGATTTTTACCTGGAAACCCTTATTAAAAAACGCGTACTTGTGCATACGCGGGTTCAAAGAAGGAAAGTCGCGTGTATACGCGACTGTGCACAGCGAAACTAGCGTATGCGCAAGTCCGAATTTCAAAAATGAGTTTCTAATGCAAGTTTTAATGAATTTTTTCAGGATGACAATTTCATGGAGGGAACGCGAGCATAGTGCAATAGACCAAGAAGTCATGGAAGATCAAGCAGCGCAAAATGTCCTCCGAAACTGTGGATTATTCAAATTTTTCAAAATGCCCAATATGAAAAGTAATGTGAGATTGCTTGAAATGCTGGTAAATTATTGGGAATCGGATCAGGATTGTTTCATCATTGATCAAATGCCACTACGCATAGAAGTGGAAGATATATACTTCATCACTGGACTCTCCAGGAGGGGAGACCCAGTGGATCTGCACGGAAAGCCCCTGGGAGGGTTAACAGTGGAGGACTATGTCCAAATCTATTGCGTAGAAAATTCCAAGAAAGTTGGCACACAGATTGCAATCAGAGATATCAGGGACTTGCACATAAAGATCCTCCTATTCACCATCGGCAGAGTGGCAGGATCTGCCTCACTGCATCAGGCGTCCAGGACGCACATGAGCATAGCTGTAGAGTGCTTAATTCATGTGTATTATTGGTGCACTGCCCTGCTACTGAACATGAAACAACAACTGACCTCCATTCGCAAAACACATACAAAACACTTTGGCTATGGAACCATTTTGACTACATTCTTCTTCGAGAGAGTTCCAGCTTTGAGACCCAAAGTCATCTCAACTATCAGCAGCCCTCGGGACCCAAGAATTGCCCGTTGGGCAGGCATGATGAAGAGACTGGGGGGCAGCGAGGTACCCCGAACTACCTGGGATGATGAGTTCTTCTTATGGTGGAGAGAACAGATCATCGCAGTAGATGACTATCCCTATGCCGGGATGGATTTCCGAGGAGATCCAGATCTAGTACTTCCACCCGGTGCCGCATGGGGAGCAGTCGGTAAGTTTTTCAAAATTTTTTAACTTATATGATTTTTTTTTTTTAGATTTTTCAAATATGTATGAAAAATGAAAAACAAACATGTTTTTGGATTGGATTCATAATGACTGACAAATGAAAAATGATCATGTTTCAGATGTTGGACCAGTACGTCCTGAGGGCCTAGCACGTCATAAACGCCGCAGGGGTGAAGCAGAGACAGCGGATTCTGATAGGACACTCCAGGCCGTTCAGAGAAATTTGGAGGGACTGACCCGCCAAATCCCTCTGGCTGCTGTGGAGGACTTGCCAGAAGCCGTCTAGAGACGGGTTGTAGGAGTACCCCGGGACTGGGTTAGACTGTTCCGCCGTGTGGCCACTGCGGTGATGTTCTATAGGAACGCTGCGCAGGGTCCTCAGGAGTAGATAGATTTTACATATCAGATGACTGTATATTTTTTGAGACTGAACATGATGGGGCATAAGCCCAAGTTTTTGTACGGCATTGATGGATCCAAAATTTTGTAAAGTTTTTTGACATACTGATGATATATATACAGCGATATTTTGATGTGATGTGATAAATGTATCAAATGTATGATGTTTTTGATGATTTAGATTTTATTGTATTGAATGATTAATATGCCAATCTAAAGCTTGATTAGCTGATGAGTCAGCAAACCAATTGTCAGCTCGAGGAATATGAATGAATGTTAAAAATTGAAATGACCTTTGTAACAAACGTACCCTCAAGAACAATCGTAATAAAATTGGATCTCGTACCCGATAAGTGTTGTTCAACTGTGACACCACCAGCTGGGAGTCCAAGAAAACTACCAACGAATCAACACCCAAAGATATTGCCTCCAAGAGTAGATGAATGACTGCAGTGTATTCTGCTACGTTATTGGAAGCAGGACCAATGCAGACCCCTCTTGATACCAACAGCTGACCGGAAGGATAATGAAGCACCCAAGCCGCGGAAGCTAAGTTCCGGGTGTGTCTACTAGCACCATCGGTGAAACCATAATGACTCATGACATCAACACAACCTGCCAAAGCAGATCAAAAACATCACCATCTCATCAAAAATCGAAAATCAAACAGATATGTACAAGACAAAACTACTATATACAAAGCAAAATGCCGGGGCAAAGCCTAGGCATAATACTTCTTCAGATAGAGCCCATTTCGGGGCTCCGACAACTCATTTCCTTCAAAGTCAACCAAGGTATACGCTCCTTTCTTAAGGACCCTTTTGACGATATAGGGGCCATACCACATCGACTTAAACTTTCCTGCCCCCAAGGCATCTTTTTCTTGGGCATAGACCAAAACAAGGTCACCTTCGGAAAAGACCCTAGGCTTAACCGCCTTATCGTACTGGACTTTGACTCGGTTTTTATGCGCTTCGTTCAACGTGGCGGAATCTCGACGCTGCTCATCAAGATGTTCCAGATGAAGAAGCCGCTCTGCCAGACTAGAAGTGTTAGGAAGAAGCTCAATAGCCAGTTTAAGGGAAGGAATCTCGCATTCAATGGGAAATACGGATTCTACCCCGTGGACTAACTGAAACGGAGTAAAGCCAGTTGCAGTTTTAACTGACGTCCTGTATGCCCAGAGTGCAGGATATAGCATAATGTGCCAGTTGGATCTATGTTTATCGATCGTCCGTTGAAGAATTGTCTTCAAGGACTTATTCACGGCTTCCACCTGGCCATTGGCCTGAGGATAATATGGAGATGAATGCTCCTGCCGGAAACCCAATTTAAGAGCCAACTCAGCCATCATACTGTTCTGAAAGTGACTGCCATGGTCGGTGACAATCTCTCTAGGTATACCGAAACGAGCAATGACTTGGTTGAAGAAGAAAAGAGCTGCAGTCTCACCATCGTTCCCGAAAGTAGGCATAGCTTCGACCCACTTCGTAAAGTAGTCTACTGCTACGATAATGTACTTGTGACCTTTTGCCGAAGGCGGGTTACAAGTAGTATAATCCATACCCACTTTGTAAAGGGTCCGACAGTAACGACTGGAAAAAGCGGAGCTGGATGAGCGCGCATTTTTCGAGTATACACTTGACAAGGATGACACTTCTTGACCGATTCAATACAGTCTTTGAAAATCGAGGGCGAGAAGTAGCCAGCACGCAAAATATTTTGGGCTGTAGCAAGCCCTGATAAATGACCCCCACAAGCTCCACCGTGAGAATCATTGAGCACAGCCTCAGCTTCTTCGAAAGTTAAGCAGCGTCTTAGGATTGAATCAACCCCTCGACGGTACAAAGCATCACCAATAATTAGATAACTTTTAGCTAAGTGACGCAGCTTACGACGCTCATCTTTCGAAAAAGAAGAGGGAAACTTCGCAGTCTGGAGATATACAATGATGTCCCCATACCAAGGATCTTGTGGAGAGATCAGAAACAAGAGTTCGTCCGGAAAGGACTCATCATAGATCATCGCCTCTCCACAAGGCAACTCGGAGATCAATTCCGCAAAAACTAATGACTTCTTGGATTTGGCAGACATGAACTCTAGATCAAATTCCTGTAATATCACAATCCATCTATTATATTTGCCCCCAATCACTCGCCTGCTGAGGACAAACTGAAATGGATTGGCAGTTGCCAAGACATAAGTTTTGCGAAGAATAATATAATGCCGGATTCGCTGCACAACATGGACTACTGCTAAGGCTAATTTTTCTATCGGGGTGTATCGCAGTTCAGGTCCTACCAGTCCTCAACTAAGGTAGTAAATAACATGCTCAGCCAGAGCATCATCCTCCTGAACCAGAACCATACCAATGGTAGATTCTGCTGTAGCCAGATACAAAAGAAAATCTCTGCTATAATCGGGTGGACTCAGTAAATGAGCAGAGGTCAATGCCTTTTTCAAGGCATCGAATGAGCGTTGAGCATAGTCGTCCCAAAGAAAAGGGACTCCTTTCTTCAACAGTCTCATATATCCCTTTGTAATCTCGGCATAGTTAACGATAAACCTCCGAAGAAAGTTAGACTTCCCTTGGAGACTTTGAAGTTGACGGATTGAAGACGGGGGAGGCAATCGAAGTATTGCCTCAACCTTGAAGGGATCTACCCTTATCCCTTCACTAGACACGATAAATCCCAACAGCCGACCGGATGTTACCGCGAAAACGCACTTGTTCGGATTCAAATGAATTTTATAAAAACGACATCTCTCAAATATTTGCTGGAGGTGTCCTGGATGATCCATCCTCTTTCGAGAATGAGCAGCTAGATCATCTAAGTATGCCTCTATAATTTTCTTGATGTCGTGGAAGGCGTAAGACATGGCCCGCTGAAAAGTAGCTCCAGCATTTTTAAGACCAAAAGGCATTTTATTATATGCAAACGTACCCCAGGGACAAATAAATGCGGTCTTATGTTGATCTTCTGGATGGATAGTAATTTGATTATAACCAGAAAAACCGTCCATGAAGGAAAAAATCTCGTTACCGGCACACTCGTCAATAATCTGATCAATGAAGGGTGTGGGGTAATTATCTTTCGGACACGCCTTATTCAGGTCTCTGAAATCGATGCACACTCGAATTGTTCCTTGCTTTTTATCAACGGGAACGGGGTTTGAAACCCATTCAGTCAGAGGAATTGGGAAAATGAATCCCGCCTTAAGCAGCTTTTCAACTTCAGCTTTGATAGCTGCTGCCTTCCTAGGATTAACCGGACGAAGTTTTTGCCTGACCGGCTTAGCGTTTTCATACGTCTTGATCTCATGCTGGACGATAGATGGGTCTATGCGAGGCATTTCCTCATAAGACCAAGCAAAAACATCCCTATACTCTTTGAAGAGCTCGGTATAGATTTGAACTTCTTCACGGGAACATTCAGCTCCAATGAAAACGTTCTCGATAATGTTGGGATTCCTGGAGATGTTCACCGGGATAGTCGGAGAGATCACGGCCATGTTCCCTTCAGCATAAACCTGTGCTGGTGCTAAGGGGCTCAAGACTGGGTGAACAGGTCCAGGAGACTGAGGACTTGGAAAACTAGCTTCGACTTCGCTCAAGTCAGGTAGGAAGTAAGACCGATGATGCAAGTCATCCCACGGTCTCTCTATACCTGTCATTGCTTCCAGGATGGCCTCTTTAGATGGAAGAGTGGTATCTAGACAATCCAGGGCAGAAGAAGAAGTAAGCGTCCAAGCCGGAGCCACATCACCATCCAACTCTTCCGGCGAAAGAGGAGCTGGATCAGACTCTGCAGTGTCAACAACAGACTGATATGCAATCTCAGTTGCAGAAATCGGGAATGCCATTCCACCCACTTGCCCTTCCTCCAAAGTGGCAGTTGGGGAAGGTAAGGTCCAAGGGTCCGAAAAATAATGAGTTCGAAAGAACTCTCTTCGAAGGAGAGCCTTGGAGGATGAAATAGCATTGATAGACACCTTAGGAGGAGGAAGATCAAAAGATCCCATCAGGGAAGAATACATTCCAACTCCCAGATTCTCGATAGGTGCCTTAGTATTGTCCAACTTAGGGACAGATGAGTCAGGAGGTGCATCTAGGTCTACAGGAGGACAGTCCAGTTGATCCACCGTAACTATCCTCCCTTCGTGGGGGAAACATACTATCCGAAATAGTGAAGATGCAATGGCATCCATATCATATATCCAGTTTCTCCCCAACAGAAGCTTGTAGTCCAAGGCTGCATCTACTACCTCAACCTCTATGTTAACGGTTTTGCCCCCAACACAGATGGGCAAAGCCGGGGCAATACCATGGGGCCTATGAGAATGGCCATCGAATGCAGTAAGAATAGTGCTAGATGGAACAGCTTTGGGAGATCCTAGTGTCTTCCAGCATGCGAGAGACATCACGCAAGTAGAAGCACCCTCATCAACGACCGTGCGAAAGATATTAGTCTTCGGGTACGATGATTTAATATGGAAGGCCATATGATGAGGAAGTCTCTTCTTAAAATTCTTCATATCAAAGGTAATCAGAAGAGAATTTTTCGGATCTATAGCTCCAATGGCGGTGAGCAAAGCACTGCGCTGAGCCGGACAAGACTGGAGTACCTCTAAAGCTGACATAGCACAAGGACTCTGCGCCAGATCTTCTACAATCGAGTAGTTCTGGGCAGCCCTCATGTTCGGATTAATCGTTGACCGCTTAGAGGATGCCTTCGGTATCAGAGGCATAGACTCGACAGTTGGCTTCGTGATATCAAGCGGCTCAGTAGCATCAGGAACTTCCTTAGCTTTCGAAGATTCCTCTCCGCCATAATCACGGGATCTCGTAGCGACATCCACGTGAGCACTCATCATAAAGATATTCGATGGAACTTCCCCTTCCTGAGCACCTCCAGAGGAAGCCCCAAGATTTTGATTCGCGCCAGCAATTAATTGCTGCCCTTGGGGAAAAGGGTTTGTTAGCACAGCCTGGGAACTAGAAGAACCTTGCTGAGATAACAGGCGCTGAGCATCCTGAATTTTCGGGCAAAGATGCGTGAGATGGTCTCCAGCACAAATCTTGCACGGAAACTTAACTTTCTTTTTCTCCTTTTGCCCTTCACCAACACGCTCGTTGGTCTTATTTGCATTTCCCTTCCCATTCTTGCCCTTCTTCTTGTTATTACGTCCCTTCTTCTTCCCATCGGACTGTTGATTTCCTTTGGGTTCAGAAGATTGGACAGCATTAATGGACAAAGACTGGGAAGGTGAAGAATCAGCCGGCACAGCCTGACCAGAAGAAGCAGATTGTAAAGACAACTGCTGCAATTGAGAAAGCAGGCTGGCTGCACTACTACTGACCGATCCGACAAGTCCGTCACCATGCGGACCAGGTTTGGGTTTCGAGAGATCCAATTTGGAGCGAGGAGCATTAGGCAAATACTTGTAAAGCATGCCAGACTGAGAATAGATCAACTCTAACTGATGGGCCCTAAAGATGGCCTGCTCCTCCGAATATACCCCTGACATGGATACATCCTTTGAAATATCTGACTGAAGCGATTTCAAAAACCACTCGAGAAGGAACTCACCTGGAATATGGGCTTTAATTAGCCTCTTCCTTCTCCTCATTCCTGAATATGATCAGAAATGTGAGTTGCCTCATCCTGCTTAAAATTAGCCAGGAGTTCGGTCCCAACCTCATATCTGACAGGCAACTGGAAATGGTTAAGAAAAGTGACAGCCAGTTCTCCAAATGTGGCGAAACTGCCCCCAGTGAGCTCTATATACCACTTAGCTGCATTCCCAGTTAAGGTGCGCTGAAATAATCTCAATCTAATCGAATCGTCGATCAGAGAGTTGGAAGAGCACCATAAATGGAATGTGGTGACGTGGTCCGCCGGATCTTCACCGTTCTTACCTTCAAACTTAGGAATGTCTGAAGGAAGTTTGGTTGGAACCGGAGGCCAACCCGGACTGTACCGAATCGGGTCATTAGTTAACTTCGCCAAGTCTGGCAAGTTTAACGTTGCGAGAAATGGTAATCGCGGCGGAGCCTGAGAATTCCATCCTTGATGGGATGGATTTCCCACATTCTGAAAAGAATAGCCTGAATTTGATGAGGCACCAGGCTGCCAGAAAGGACCCGTAGAAAACGGAGAAGAACCTCCTCCCCACGCCGAGTTACCAATACCGAGACTAGTTCCCCCCGCTGAAGTATTGACTGAAGATGTAAGCCCCTGGTAGGGGTTCCATGCATTAGATAGAGGAGAAAAAGACTGATAAGCACTCGATGCAGGGAAAGAAGCATTCCCTGGATGACTCGCGATGAACTGATTCCCTTCCCCCGACGTTGCAAACATAGGATTCCACCCCATAAACGCAGTCGAACTTGGCCCCTGAGCCCAAGGATTGAAACTTTGGGTCTGGGACGTAAAAGGAAACGACCCTAAAGAAGGATTGGGACTAGGAATATGCCCAGTCCCAAAGGGGAAACCCTAAAAAGAAGCTGATCCACTAGCCATGTTGGACATGGGCGTAGATCCAGCTGCACCGGCGGTAAAGGAAAAAGAGGGATTTCCAGCAATGGACATCCCTGAAACAAAGGGACCAGATTGAGAAGCATATGCTTGGGTGAACCCCGAGCCAAACATAGCAGTGCTAGAAGCACTCGAAGATAGAGCAAGAGTGCCCCCTGCCTCGACAGAAGCAGGGGTCTGAATGCCCGCAGCACTCACGGTAGAAACCGCGTTCCCAGTCGTGGCCATCGAAAGATAAGAAAGATATGGAAAATCCGGCGGTCTCTCAGACTCCGGTCCGACGTACTTTATAACAAACGGATGATCAAGAGGAAGAGGAGATGGACCTGTAGCTGCAGGCTCAGGTATATCTTCTATCTGAAAATCTTCCTCCTGAGGAAACAATACCCTTGAGGTGAGCGAAACGCTCCTCTCGGAACCGACACCGGAATCAGCAACGAAACTTTCAGACCTTAGTGGAGGATCTCTCTCCACAGCGTCAGACTCTACAGGGTGAAAACCACCTGCTAGATCGCTCCTACGCCTTCTCGAAGAAGGCTCTGCACTCTCGGGAGATAACCCCCGGACTCTCCTCGAACGTCGAGGCGCTTGATCAACCACTTTTACAAATTTATTATATTAGACTCAAGAAAAGTGAAAAGCTAGGCAAGCTAGGAGCAAAGAGCACTCACTAAAATCAAAACCCTGAGAAAAAGCAAGCAAACAGCCTCCAAGTATTTCCGCTCCGGGTGATGAGGACCGGACACCAAAATACAGGAAAGCGAAGTATAGGGCCTTCCGAAAGCAGTCTGGGATGATTAGGGCCCAGAACAACTAGCGAAGGTATCAGAAACAGTTACGCCGACTTCCTAACAACAGCCTTTGCCGGCTCAAGTACCCAAGCTTCGCAAGGGCACCCCCCAGAAGTACTGCTGGAAGTGATACGACGTCTGCCTCAGGTACCACGGGTATTCCCCCCCGCAGTCACCTGTGTGGAACCTAGGAACATCAACTATGGACACCAATCCGTATCAGAAGCTGGGCGGAACGGTCTTGAGGTTAGATTCAGCTAATCGGAGGGGGGGTATCCCTCTTCTTAACCTTCACTTCCCCTCGCGCTTGACTCTCGGATGAGAGCTTTCCCAATCCACCTCACGGAGTTGGATTTCGCTCAATTAATAAACTTCTATGTTTGTTTGAGCGGCCTTGGAGAGTTAACTCTCCTCTCTCCTATTCCAAGGCCCTATAACCTAGCTAGTTGGTGATTGACACTAAATAAAACTTGCTAGTTGATTTTAGATTAAATCGCTTATTTTAAGGGCTATTGTATTAAGTCACAAGGATATGGAGTTGAAACCAATGATGTTCTGACGCAAAAGAAATTAATAAAAAACCTGACTACATGCACATGCAGTTCTTTGTCTTTCGATGAAGAGCAATTTCTATGTAAGTTCTACGAGACTAAAAATGTATTTTCTTTTCGAATTACAAACTCACACGCACAAAAATTAAGAAGCTAACTAAATGATTCAATGCACCTAATGCAAATGGCCACTAGCATGTAAATTCCAAGATGCAGAAAGTCCCTTGAAACAAGGTGAAATTTCCCAAAAGGCTCCTTCAGTTTCAACTAATCTTTTTGATATCCAGAAAGCCAATTCTTGCGAACAAGAACTCTCAATATAATACACCAAAATACTCAACAAGAAGAAGAAGAAATCAAAAGACAACCTCCCTTCACAATCAAGCGGGAAACTAGAAGCAAGAAACTTCACTAAAGTCCCAAAAGATGAAGCCAAACGAAAATGAAAAAGGCAACAACAAAAACAAAAACAAGAAACAATGTTTTTTTTGAGTTTTTGATATGCAAAAAACAAAAAGCAAAACAAATGTTTTTGGGCTTTTCAGTTTTATAAAACAAGAGCTTCAAGAAAACCAAGAACAACTATCCCAATCCAAGCCAAAACGAGACCGAATTTCAAGCATAAACTTCAGCTATGCCCCCAAACCTTATAAGGCTAATGATAGCAAGATCAATAAGAGCAATGGAAGACTAAAAACTCAATCAAACAGCCAAGAGAAATAGTGCAAATTTGTTGCAACACAAAACTCCAAGGAAACAAGAAAAGTTCTTCGAAAAATGCAACAAAACCCTAGCTTATGAAACTCAAGAAAACCAATCAAAAACAAAGCAAAGAACGCAATGCAAAGCACAACACAAAGACAGGAGCGAGTCAGTGAGCAGAAGCTCTCTGTTCTGGTAAAGCAGAACAGCCAAGAACGCTCAGAAAGCGATCTTGGAACTCAATCCAGGAGTGCTAGCACCAACAAGAACACTTCGCCAAAAAGATCGGTTTTCGGACAAACGAAAGAGAACCAAGACTTAAAACCACTTCTGTCACACTCCAGTAAGTACAGAGACTCTGCAGACACAGGCCTCCACAGCCAGAAAAGACCAAAAACACCAGAATCTTAAAATTTCAAATTCAGCCTAGGTATACGCGACCTTGCAGTTATGCAACCAGCGTGTATACGCGTCTGTGTTGAGGGAAAACCGCGTATACGCGGTTCCTTCTACACAAACTCGCGGGTATACGCGACTGTGTGCAAGAAAAAATGCGTATACAAAGAAAGATAATGAAAAATAAAAAGTACAAGCCTGGGAAAGGTATCAAAGCTTCAAACTGACTGCAAGAAAGCAAACTGGACTGTAAAAGACAGAAGAAACTGTTGGCAACCTACCAAACAGCTGAAACAACCCAACAGGAGAATCACAAAAATGTGATCCCCAGTGGAGTCGCCAGTTCTGTTTCGGGGATTTAACACCCTAGAGGTTGGTTGGGATTCAACCTCCACAGAGCAGGGGCGTACTACTTAACAGAGACTCACACGATCATGCACAATCATAAAAACGAAATCGAGTAGAATGAGAGGTTTACCCGTTGGTCCTACGTTTGAAGTAGATCCACGTGGAGTTCAAACTCCCTGCAACCGTCCTTCCTCTTTCACCTGAAATACAAGAAGAAACCAGCACAAAGGACAAGTTGTACAGTATATTTCTACTCTATATGTTAGTGAAATTCATATAAAACATTAAATAAATCATCATGAATGCTTGTATAACAAATATTCTTCATACATTAAAGCATACACTAACACGTTTATTTCGGGAACAGCATGATACTTCTGTATTATAAAAATAGTACGTACAAAAGTAAGTGGAGAGATCCCCTGATCCTTCCAAGGCCTTCGCAGACCGTCGTCCGGATCCGTCCAGCCCTTGCCTCGCTAAGACTCCTTCCAAATGAGTGCATACGAGATAACATATAAAGGGATGTGTATCTCAAGGAAACAAGGGTTTCTTGAAATGAACTGGGAAAGTGCAGGAGGCACGGGGAATCAGACTTGGATAGGGAACCAACAGAGTATAATAATAATAATTCTCTCTCTCCCTTAGGCCATACATATGAGGTCTTTTTATAGTCCTTTCAAGTAGTTTCAGCAGTTGGAAACAGTTGGCCACGGGCTGGGGTAGTTGAACTACCTGAGTAACCATCAACCCAGCGCGAAATTAGGGATTTTATATATTTTTTAATCATTAAAATGGCATACGCGGAAAAGTCTAGCTGTACTCGCGTATACACGCGGAAAAACACGGGCATAGTCGCGTATGAAGGATTTTCCACTGTTTTTAAGTGAATTTGTCCAAGTTTGTAGGAATGGGTGCCCATAAAGCCATGTAGCAATCATGAATCATGTCAAGGTGAGAAATGATGCTATAACAACATCAATCCATTGTGTAAAATTTTTAACAATGGAAAAGAGAAGAATATGATAGCATAATTCCCAATTGCATTTATGCACATAGAATTTAACCAAATAAGGAGGGAAATGCAGAACTTGAGATCCACGTACTGAAACTTGAAAGAATGTAGAGAGGGACCCATTTCAGTCTTGATAACAAAAAAAAAAACCTCCCTTGGATCTCATAATAAATGAAGCATCTAAAGATGAGGCGATCCTCTAACTCTATCTTATGCAGCTAGCAAAGCTGGCAGATCCTATATAAATGAGGAAAATGATTGATTTTGACCCAGAGCTAATGAAAACCCACTTTAAAATGGCCAAGAAAAACCCAAGAGCATGCATCTAAACACTATGTATGCATGAAGTTCTCCTTGTACAAATCCATCATAGTTCTAAGACCCACCAGAGGAGAAGTAATGTACTCTATCTATAAATGTCATCTGCAATAACCATATTCAGGTCCTGCTTAGATGCCAAGAGGTAATGGAATAGGACAAAGTTCCAGGGACTAATAATGGACTAATAAAACCAAGACAACTAGTGCAAAGGAAGTTTCAAGATTATAAATCATAATATTTAGTTTGTCAAAAAAAGAAATTTGTCAAGAAAGGAAGGAGAAATTCCTCTAGCTTGAGGCATTCTTATATCTAGAACCATACACCTTCAATATAAGCATCACAAGATTTAAACCAAAAATAAAAGATCACGTGCCACACTATTTATATCAAAACAAGCTCACCAACTAGCATCCTATTTAACAATACAAAGAACAAAAAACTCAAAAGACAATGAGTTCATCAATTCAATAATAGTTTCCAAGAAAACTAGGAACAACACAGAAAGTTTTGAAAATATGTTGTGAAATTATGAAATCAAAGCAAGGGTATAGCTACTTAAGAGATATACCAAGCTTATGAAACTAAGCTATCTAAAGTGTTTATTCACACCATACATCAACAATAATTCGAAAAATGGAGTATATATATCTGCCTACATATTTGGAATCCCTTGATGTACATTTGACTCTTTCTTTCCATATTGGTCTACTCCAAATTTTGAATATCCCTTATTGTCACTCTGTTAGATACAATGTTGTCACTTTATTTGAAAATAGTAAAATAAGAAATTATATGAATTGTAAGCAATGTTAGTATCTAGTACATGTTATATTTCCAAAATCCTAAGTTCATACCACCAGCCCTTATCTGAGTGTACTCGATGCTTCGATGTGACATTAAAATATTACTGTTTAAAGCCTCAAATGCACCTGCCACATTCATGTGCTTGATGAATGGAATCTTCAGTAAATACTTGGACAGGTTTTGTGATTGTATTCTTAGATGATATTCTCATTTATTCTATGTCAGAAGAGGAGCATGAAGAGCATCTAAGAATGGTATTGCAAGTATTCAGAGAACATCAGTTGTACGCCAAGTTGAGTAAGCGCTATTTTTGTAAAAGAATAATTCATTATTGTGGGTATATCATTTCAGAAGAAGGTATGTCAGTGGATCCTGACAAGATTAGAGAAATCATGGAATTTCAATCACCTAGAAATGTTACAAAAGTCATATCTTTCATGGGCTTAGCAGGTTACTACAGGAGATCCATTGAAGGATTATAAAGGATTTATCATCCCATTACATCCTTGTAGAAGAAAGAAGTTCAGTATGAATGGACTCCAAGATGTTAAGAAAGTTCTTAGAGACTTCAAGAACTTCTTACAAGTGCACTTGTTCTTAGTATTTAGATCTTAGTGAAGACTTTGTGGTGTGCACATATGCTTGTAAGCAAGGCATTGGGGGAGTATTAACTCAGAATGTGCATGTGGTTTGCTATGAATCAAGGAAGCTTAAATAACATTAAAGTAACTATGCCACACATGATTTGGAGCTTGCAGCCGTAGTTCATGCATTGAAGATGTGGAGGCATTACCTCATGGGTAATAAATTTGAGTTTCAAACTGATCATGATGGGCTGAAATATTTGTTTGAACAACCAACATTGAATTAAAGACAAAGAGGATGGATAGAACTCTTGTGTGAGTATGATTTTGATATCAATCATATCTAGGGCAAAGAGAACAAGGTGGTTGATGCACTCAGTAGGAAGTTGCATGTGACAACAATCAGTACAGGTAAATCATATTTTAGAGATAATATCCTTGAGGCTATTACTACAGATGACCATTATCAACAAGTAAAGGATGGAGTATAGTAGCAGAAGGTGCCATAGAAGTTTGACAAGTATAGGCTGGTAGAAGATGGAATTATTATGCATAGGGATACAGTTTATGTGCCAAAATCTGAAAGCTTGAAGAAGTTTATAATGAAGGAGATGCATAATGTACCTTATGTTGGGCATTCAGGATATCAAAAGATAATGGAAACAATGAGGAAATAATAATACTGGCCTGGCATGAAGAATGATGTAGCAAAGTATATAGCTAGGTGTATGGAGTGTCAGAAAGTCAAAGTAGAGCACAGGAATCTAGTAGGCTTGCCAAATATTGTGAGATAAAATGGCGGTAGTAATAAAATCCATCTAATGACTCTACCATTGATGTTAGTTTTGTTCATAAGATATATAATGGCAACATGATCAGTATCCATAAAGACTAGTTACCTAGTTACATAGTGTCTAAACTTGTTAAGGGGATACACTACTGCAAGAAATTATTTCTTTGTCACTGTATAATTTAGCTCTGCACAAAAAAAATTATTACTAAGAAAGTCAATTGAAATAATTTGACCCAGCCCAAAACTACCCCTATTTCCTTATTATATGCATAAATGTGAATGTGGAAAGGAATGCCCCAGCTAGGGCCTTACAAACCAGGGGTTGTTATGAACTTATATTTAATGAATTCAAATGATATTTTACATTTTACTACCCGGTGGAATTCAGTGTCTTTGGATAGCAAAGTGAACAAGGGGGAGGCAAGTGTCCTAAAATATTTTAAGAACCTCCTATATTATCCTACATGCCCAAGGAAAATTCTGACATATTTTTCTTTTGAGATGTAGGCAAGTGCTTTATGATGTTCACTTTGCTTTGGTCCACTTCAATCCCCCTGATCCCTTCACTCATAAGAATATTGCATTTACTATGGCTAAGTGACAGGTTAATTTCTTCACATCTCTTTAATAATTTTTCAAGGTTAGTCAAGGCTTCATGAAAGGAATAGCCATAAGGTGTGTAGTGTCATGGATGAGATCAGAAAAAAGACTTACCACAACTCTCTAGAAAGTTGCAGGAGCATTGCATATTAGAAAGGGAAGGACCTTGTAGGCAAATGCACCCCAAGGACAGGTGAAGGTGGTTTTGTCTTGGTACTTAGGGATGATTTTCATGTTGTTGTACCTACTAAATATCATTAAGAAGGATAAGTAATTTTGTCCTACTAGGACATATAGTACTTGGTCAATGAAAGGAAAGGGAGAATGGTCCTTCCTAGTAGCTTTGTCGAACTCCCTATAATCCACACATGATCTCCATTTTCAATTCTTCTTAGGTAGAATAACCAAGGGTGAGACCCGCTCACTATCAGAAATAGGATAGATGAATCTTGCACCCAAAAGATTTTTCAATTCTTCTTTGACAATGTACTTTAGGGCAGGGTTTATTATCCTTTGAGGTTTCCTAATGGGTATGCAATCTTCCTTGGTTTCAATACGATGGGTACATATGTATAGATGGATTCCTTTCATGTCCCTGTAGTCCCATGCAAAAATTGTTGCGTGTTTCAAGGATAGCCAACAATGTTTTCTCTTCCTCATTAGTAAAGCTATTGTTTATTTTCAAAGTGTTTTAGGGACATATTTACACTATTTTGACTGTTGTTTGGTCAATATCAGAAATGAGTCAATATTTTCACAAATCCTCTTTGGAATCAGTAGGAGTGTCAATATTTTTTTATTGTTCTTGCTCATTGTTACACAGTAATTTGTCACCGTCCCTGCAATTCCCATCTCGCCCATTGGAGGGTCATTTTTGTGACCAATAAGTAGTGTCATGCCTTGCAAATACCATCATTGCATCCCTTTCCATGAGGACAACATTCCTTCTGTTGATTATTTCCTGAGCAGACCCCTAAAAACACCTGTTTTTGCCTTGGCGCTGGTAGCCCGTTCAGCACTCACGCCAATGGGGGAAAATTAACACTAAGCCCGCGCCAATTGGCGCTCTATCCCAGTTAAGCACCCGCGCCACTCTGCTTTTGGAAAGTTTTTTAAAAAAAGAGGCGAAGTTTCGATTACAACAACTTCGTGGATGAGTCATCAGGAGTGGTTTCGCCTGAATAACCACGGCCTTCCTCCTTTGGCCTCTTGTTTCCACCTTATGGGGAACCTCCTAAGGGATAAGGCCTCCCTTCCACTATTGTAGGGATCCCAACCTCCTCCTCTCCTCTATAAATATAACCTTCATCCATTGATGAAGGGGCTGAAAGGCTGATAGTCTTGAAGTGCCTAAGCTTTGAATCTCCATATTCCCAAGGGCCTTTGTGCTGTAAATAATCCTCTCTTTCCCTTAAGGCCGACTCAAGTAAGGAGACCATTGTCGAGAGACTCCGGAGAGGTTTTCCCTTTCCTTGGCGAGCTTTGCGAGACGTGGACAACCGGAGACCCGTCCGAAGGAGACCGCGACGTCAGAAATTGGTTGTAATCTCTCTTCGTTTATTATTTAATAGATGATTATGATTATGGTTCCACTCCGTTTTCCATCATGTTAATGCGAGTAACATCCTTTCTGACTGATGTTTAGTTACGTGTGCTAGATTTTATGCTTGTATCTGTTTGTTTCTTCCATGTGCAGGTGTTCATCCGCGGAGATCGTGGAGGGATTGTGATCTGCCGAGGCTGAGGAATGGGGACGCTTCTTCTTCAGATCATAGCGTTGGAATCTAGGTAGGCTTCTATTCCTAGTATTTTCATTCGTAACTAGGGACTTGTGTCATAGCATTGTTTGATTGTTGCTAGACCCCTGCTGGGCTAGTAGGGATTGCCTCTGTCCGCAGAGGGGATTTACCTCCTCAACAATTTGGCGACTCTGCTGGGGATCCAGCTTATTGTTTGATTTGTAAACTATAGAAGGAGCCTGAAGTATAGCCAGATAGCCTTCGAAATGCTTTTGCTCTGCATTAGCGGAGTAGATCAACACTGCTTCAGTCAATCTCCGGTTTAGTTTACGGACTGAACAACTTGGAGTATTGTCTTGCCTTGTCGATTGTCTCTCGATTCTGCTTGCTTGGTCAGTCTCTTGGGCTGGGTTCTTCTTGTGTTTTGGATTTTGGTTCAGCCCCAGAGGATCAGATCTGACCTCTATTTTTCCGATTTTTCATCTTTTCATGGTTGGCTTGATTGGCGCGGTTTCTAGCCTGACAGTCGCGCCAATTGGCGCAGGTTGCCAGTTCATCACCCGCGCCATCCCCTGTCTGTCGCGGATTACAGCCAGACAGTCGCGCCATTTCCTATAGGTGGTGGGGTTATCCTTGTTCGGAAGTTTCTTTTGGTCAGTACTTTGCTTTTGGGTTTGTTTTAGATTCAGCTTGAAGTGGGAAGTCTGGTCTTGGTTGGGAGAAATCCTTTGTTTTTTCATTTTCAGGAATTGGCGCTTGTTGTCAGTTAGCAACCCGCGCTAATTGGCCATTGGCGCTAGTTGTCAATGTACAAGTCGCGCCAATTTCAGGATGTGTGATTTTTGAGATTTTTTTTTCCCTAAATCCTTCACCAGTGTGTCTTTCCCTTCCGGCCTTTCCTCTGTATGAGCATATATTACATTGCTCATTGTTTGGAATGTATTCTTTCCATGATTACTTGATGTAAAAGGGAATGAATGCCTTGATTTGATCTCATGCTTTGGAAGTCCTCTTTGTGTTTTGTCACCTTTTGAGGAATTTTGTTACAAAGTGTTTTGAAACAACGATTGCATTCTTAGTGTTGGTTTACATCTCTCTTGCATTAACGAGAATTGCGTTCTTTTAGTTTTCGTCTCATATTTTGCTTTTCGTTTAAATGCATTAGATTACATTGCATCGAAAAGTGTTTTTGAGATTTATCATTGGACTTAGATCACATTGTTTAGTGATTGAAAACTAAAAATCACTTTGAGTGCATTCTCTTTTGTTAAAAGCATGCATTAAGTAGATTCTCATTTTATCGAAAAATGCATTGAATGCATTCTTATCATCTGAAAAGAAAAAGGAAATTGTGCATAGATTACAATTGCATAGTTTTCGGAAAAAGAATTTTGCATAGATTACATTGCATAATTCGCTTCGTTGAATGTTTTAGAATACTTTTGGATAGTGAAAGTCATGTAGTTTGGAAAAGTTTCGTTTTCAGTTTTGTTGTTTATTGCATCATTGTTTGAAGCTCTTCCCTTATCTAGATAGCATTCATCGAATTGAAAGTTTTCTTTTCTCATATAGCTGCATATAGGAGTCTTTTAAGACACTACATACGATAGGGCCTGAAAATTGAAACTTAATTGAAGATCAACTGTAAAATTTATTCAATTAACCTAAGGCAGCATTGGAACTTAACGAAACATTTTTAGAAGGTCTAGGCTAGAGACGTGTTCCGGTGTCGTTAAACCTAGCAGCTGTCGTTCACCTTCTGGCTTCAGACAGCGCTAGTACGGACTTGTGCTCCCCGTACCGTCGCGTATATAAAGGGAGACCCCTCTAGGTTTTCAATCCTTTATCCACAGGAAGACGAGTCTGCCGCCCTATACCCGTGATACACCGAACACAGCATTCGGGGAGACTACCTGCACGTACCGAAAGTCCTTGGTCGATTTCTGTTTCATTATTGAAACCAAGGTGTATATTGCAGTTCAGGGATATTTGGCACACCCTTTGTGCCTAGTATTTCCTGAGCAGTCATTGGGTCTTTTCTGACTCCCTAAACTTGAAAAGACTGTCAAGCACTTGTCCTTTCATGCTTGTGTCAAATCTGAAAGAGATAGAGTCACCTTTTTATCGTTTCTCGACTCTTAAAATATGAAATGGTAGAATTCCTTACTTTCCAATGTGGTAAAATCAATCACCCACGATTACACACCCATTTAGACATTGCTTGTTGACCGTTTGATCGCGTGTCTTAACTCAGTTTCAGCCCGTGTGTGGTTTTGAGTTTGATGGAAAAATTTTCAGAGTTCACCAACCAAGGAATCCCCTCAGAAGGGAATCCTGGTCATTTTCCTCCTTTTGGAAATGTTGGTGCTCCTTACATGGCGACGTTGTCCCTTCCTAGGTTAACGGTTGGGTTGCCTGTTTGGTTGTTCTCAACCTCTGTTGTCCCGAATGTCTCCACTACTGTTCAATCAGTTTCTCCACCTGAACAACATCATGTTGATTCCAAGGTGGACCTCTCCCCTTCTTCACCCGTTTCTGCGTCCTCCTCTTCTACTTCGCCTGGTGAAAGTCTGGATTCAAGTAACCAGGTGGCTAAGAAGAAGAAGAAGAAGACAAAGAAGAAGAAGTCCGATAAGAGAGAGGCTAAAAGTGCAGCCACTGCTTCTAATGCACCTCCTCTTGATAAGCCCTCCGACCCTCCACGGAAGGTCAAGTTCCCCTGCATGTTGTGCACGGGAGACCATCTTCTTCGAGACTGCCCTGGCATTCCCAAGGTACTCGAAGTATGGTCCAACGGTTCCCCGCCGTTGTCTTTGACTTCCGGGAGTTAGGTTAGGGGCACGTCTTCAACTGGTACTGATAAGGATCTTAAGAAGCAGGGAAAGATCACCAATCCCTGTAAGTTGTGTGAAGGGCACCATGCCATTCACCTTTGTCCTTATATGGATGAAGCCAAGCGAGTTTTGGACAACTCAGCTGTTTCTACACCATGCCTCCCGGTTGGTTATAAACAACTTTCTTTGAGTCCTCCGCCAGCTGATCCAACGATTGGTCAAGAGTCATCCTTGGTCGATCCCACTCCCCCAGAAATTCAAATTCACGAATCCATCCTTGACCAACCATTGGTCGTAGGATCGGTTGAACTGGCCCCGTCCGCGGTGCACCAGGTCTTTTCTGTCGAGAGTGGATCTCATGACCCTCATGTGCTTCTGGTTTCTTCAGATTCTTCGGACTTGGAGAAAGATTCTCCTGTCCCTGTACTTCAAGAAGCTGCTCCTCCACCTCCCAAGATGGAGGCTACGGAGGATATTCCTCCCGCCTTCGAGATGGAGGTCATGGAGGAGGCTTCTGCTTCCGTAACATCAGGGGAAGACCTTCGCATTTCGATGGTAGCCCCTCCGAGTAGTCTGGTCGCCTCCTTTGATTGGAGTCGATTTGCAGGATTCCGCCTTCCGTCTTACGTGCCTTTCGAGATCACAGTACAGGCTCTTGGTCTGGTCGTACCCAGCACCATTATAGATGAAGGTGCCTCTGTTAGTATTCTATCCTCAACTACCTGGCAAGCTTTCGGTTCGCCGCCGCTTGCGCCTGTTACGCAGAATCTGTTGACTTTTAACAGAAGGACGAGTCAACCATTGGGGATCCTTCCAAGGTTACCTGTTACTTTGGGAGGTAAAACTGTCCATATGGATGTGATGGTCGTTCCAGGCCCCTTGGATTTCAATCTGTTGTTGGGGCGCGATTACACTTATGCCATGGGAGCACTTGTCTCCTCCCTCTTTCGCGTGATGTGATTTCCACATGAAGGACGGATCGTGACCATTGATCAGCTGTCGTTCTTTGGTCCTACTATGGCAACTGGTCCACCATCACCCCCTCTTGGTTTTTATCCACCCATTGTATCTGCCCCACCGCAGGTCAACTATGTGGCCACCTACCCCGTGCCTCTACTCAGTGACGATTCCGTCGTGCATAGTGTGCTAGGGGCATTGGGTCCTGACTTCCAGGATGTTTTCCTTCCACCAGGAGTGGAACTCTTGGAAGCACCGCCTTCTTGTTCATTTTGATGTAAGTCGGTTGGAGCATGGTTCTTTTCCTGTGTCAAGCTCCTTAAAAAATGAAACAAGGTTCTCGGAGCACAGTTCGTTTTCTTGTGTCAAGCTCCTTAAAAAATGAAACAAGCTGGTCAGAGCATAGTTCATTGTCTTGTGTCAAGCTCCTTAAAAAATGAAACAAGGTTTGTTGGAGCAGAGTTCCTTGTCTTGTGCCAAGCTCCTTAAACCGTGAAACAAGGGTGTCCGAGGATAGTTCTTTTAATGTGTCAACCTCGTTAAAATAATGAAACACGTTCCTGTTCAATTCGAGTCTTTGATTAGATCTCGTAAAATCCCAGTCGAGTCTTTCTTAGATCTCGTAATTTGAACCTTCACTCCCTCCATCTGTTTACTCAGGTGCATGGATTGAAGCTTGGGGGGCATGTACCTCGAATTGAGTCACCATGCTGGGGGCATGCTTACTTTTCTCAAGCATAGTTTGTTTCCGTTTCAAGCTTGTGTAAAAATGAAACCGGTTTCAAGCATAGTTTATCTTTGTTTCAAGCTTGTGTAAAAATGAAACCAACTTCAAGCATAGTTTCCTGATTTCAAGCTTGTGTAAAAATGAAACCATGCCCATTTTACCTCTTGTGATTGCCATTTTATCAGCCTGTTTTTGCCAGATGAACCTTGGTTTTCTCACTCCATCGTCATTATCTGCTTGGCCGATCATATGCCTTCACTTGGTTGTTTTACCCGTTCCTGAGGAACCGCTGCGATGAGTGGTCTTGTTAGCCAGCCTCTCAACCTTTATTTTTTTCAGAGAAGTTCCACCATCACCGAAACCAGTTGCTACCCTTTACACCACTCGTTCCTCAAGGAGGAGTCACCTTTCAGCTCTTTTCTAACTCTCTAAACATGAAAAGATTGCCGAGGCCCTTATCGTTTCAATCTCGTTAAAATGGACACGAATCGACATCCACCCAGTATAAGTTTAACCCTTTTTCGGGCTGGGATGGATTGATTACGAAAAAGGAATACCCTAGCCTATCGCGACTAGGAGGTTTTCCCGGATATTGTTTTCTACCTTTTCGGATCTCGGGAACTATTTACGAAAAGGGACCTGTGGAGTTTTCTTTTCCGCTGTCTTTTCAAACTCTCTAAACATGAAAAGACGCCGAGTTCTTCCTTTGTCAGACTCGTTAAACCCTGATGACATTGGATTTCGTCGAAATGACGTTCTCCTCCTTCCTCCTTCCTAGGACTCGTTAAATGCACTAGGATGGATTCGTCCGAAGGATGGGTTTATATGACAAGCATATGGTATCCTCTTCAAGCTTGTGTAAAAATAAAGAGGTACTCACCGAAATGGTGGGGAAAATGGAACCATCGTCGTTGTCGTCGGCAGTATGTCGCTCTTGAACATGGCACTTGTCTGCATTCGTGTCGGGTTGGGGACATCTCATCTCGTTGTTTCACTTTGCCTCCATGGGTTTGGGTAATCTCTTTTGACCTCTCATCTGTTCACTGCCTCGTCGCCATGACCTTTGATCTGTTGATGTCAAATACTGCCAAGTCCATTGTCGTGCCATTTATATGTTCAAGAGAAGTTGGCCTCTGCGAATATCAACCTTCCTCTGTTTCTCATATGGCCCCGATTCACAACAAAACATTATGTTCCTCTGTCTCGTGTCGATGATGTGGGAATCATTATGGCCCACCTTCGATCAAGGTCACTTCCTGTCGACTTCAACTCATTATCCAGGAAGTTGGTCTAGAGACTTCTTATGGTACCTTGGAGCCTGCATGCCTCAATGGCAGGTTCGTCGCATTCGACGTGAGGTTTACATCATTGACCTCCGATCGAGTGATTCTGCGGGTGTTCGACGTCAACTCATTTATTCGCACGCCGTGGATTGTACCTGTAGTACCTTGAGGACCATTGTCATTATTGGTGGTTTCTCTCGCGTCTGTTAACGGCTTTCATCATTGGCTGGTAATCAAACGATGTTCTTGCATGTTCGACTTCAGCTCACATATTCACATGCTTGAACTTGTACTTAGTTGGGTCGAGATGGAGCGCAAGACCCTGGATTGTGTCTGTTGTAATCCAGGCTGCGATTGTGGATTATTATCATTATGTATATGACTCACTGATTGGATGGCTGCGACCATACCTGAGTCTATTTGTTTGATCTTAGTTGGATGGCTGCGCCCATACCCTGGATCCGGATTATAGCATACTCTATTTCGGATGGCTGCGTCCATACCACATATACATCATGTACTTGAGATATTAGTTGTATCTTTCTGCGCAGGTTTTTCGACGGCGGGGCTTCAGTTGAACATGTTCTCGTAAAGCATTTCACCCCTCTCTCTCTCTCGGGCCTCATGCTTTAGGGGGCATCTGTTACACAGTATTTTGTCACCGTCCCTGCAATTCCCATCTCGCCCATTGGAGGGTCGTTTCTGTGACCAATAAGTAGTGTCATGCCTTGCAAATACCATCATTGCATCCCTTTCCATGAGGACAACATTCCTTCTGTTGATTATTTCCTGAGAAGACCCCTAAAAACACCTGTTTTTTCCTTGGCGTTGGTAGCCTGTTATGTACTCGTGCCAATGGGGGAAAATTAACACTGAGCCCATGCCAATTGGCACTCTGTCCCAGTTAAGCACCCGCGCCACTCTGCTTTTGGAAAGTTTTTTAAAAAAAGAGGCGAAGTTTCGATTACAACAACTTCGTGGATGAGTCATCAGGAGTGGTTTCGCCTGAATAACCACGGCCTTCCTCCTTTGGCCTCTTGTTTCCACCATATGGGGAACCTCCCAAAGGATAAGGCCTTCCTTCCACTATTGTAGGGATCCCAACCTCCTCCTCTCCTCTATAAATATAGCCTTCATCCATTGATGAAGGGGCTGAAAGGCTGATAGTCTTGAAGTGCCTAAGCTTTGAATCTCCATATTCCCAAGGGCCTTTGTGCTGTAAAGAATCCTCTCTTTCCCTTAAGGCCGACTCAAGTAAGGAGACCATTGTCGAGAGACTCCGGAGAGGTTTTCCCTTTCCTTGGCGAGCTTTGCGAGACGTGGACAACCGGAGACCCGTCCGAAGGAGATCGCGACGTCAAAACTTGGTTGTAATCTCTCTTCGTTTATTATTTAATAGATGATTATGATTATGGTTCCACTCCATTTTCCATCATGTTAATGCGAGTAACATCCTTTTTGACTGATGTTTAGTTACGTGTGCCGGAATTTATGCTTGTATCTGTTTGTTTCTTCCATGTTCAGGTGTTCATCCGCGGAGATCGTGGAGGGATTGTGATCTGCCGAGGCTGAGGAATGGGGACGCTTCTTCTTCAGATCATAGCGTTGGAATCCAGGTAGGCTTCTATTCCTAGTCTTTTCATTCGTAACTAGGGACTTGCGTCATAGCATTGTTTGATTGTTGTTAGACCCCTGCTGGGCTAGTAGGGATCGCCTCTGTCCGCAGAGGGGATTTACCTCCTCAGCCCTCATTAAACCCATGAATTTTGACAGTAGCAAGATACAGATTTTGCAGAAAATTGGAAATGATGGTGTTCTCATCTGAGTTTTTGCTGGCTAAGGTGATTTCAATAGTTAAGAGGGGGTCAATATATTTTGGGATTATTTCTTATTCCTCTTCTTCTTCTACTCAAATAGGGATTTAACCTACAACCAATGGCTTGGAAGGGGGGTAGAAGACAAGCTACTTTTTATATTGACCAGTAGAAATGGTCATGTTCCCGGTCCTATAGCTGATATATGCATCTTTTGTAGCCAGCCATGGTCTCCCTAAAAGAAGAGGGTATCCATTCAACTTGGAATTGGGTTGAATCATAATAAAATTAGTTGGATACTCTCGGGAATAAATAGAAAACATTACATCCTAAAAGAATCCCTTAGGACTTACAGTGGATATGTCTACTAGTTGGAGTACAATAGGTGTATGTATTAGCAATCCTTGAAGTCTTAGTCTAAGCATGGTGTCCTTTGTCATGATATAAATGGTTTCCCCTAAGTCTATCAAAGTGTTTTGAATTAAGATGATGTTGATATAGACATCCACTACAGGGCTACCTAAATCTAAGTATTTAGGTACAAACACTCTGCCAAGAATACGGTCTACTAGTTGGCCTACTACATTAACTATAGGAGAGTATTTTTGGTTCCTTCTAGGCCTCTTTAGGAATTCATCCTTTATGAATTTGAGAGAGTAACATCCTTAATGGATTTGAGGAGAGGGATTTTGAAAAATAAGTTTTGAAACCCTCTTAAAAGGTCTTTTTATGTAGATGTGTAGGTCTTTTTTTTGTCTAACCTTTTAGGATATGGTGGAACTAGTTGAGGGAGAGTTGGTTATTAGGGTGATACATCATTATTTTTAGATATTTATTCTTCTATGGGTTGAGGAGGATCTTTTAAACCCTTCCCTGATATAAGGTTGATCTCTTGGAGATCCATGAAGTCAACTTGGTATGTTACTAATTATTACACATAGGTTGAAATCACCTATTGTTTAGAGTAAGAGCTTGTTGGATAGGTCACTGTGGTTACCAAGATCTGGCTTATCAACCTGCAAGAGGATATAGAATCTAATTGAGAAGCAATACAATTAATAATTTGAGAGAAGAGAATCAAAATCATTGGAGCAATGTAATTCTCATTAACCTATTGGGAATAAAAGATCATCCAAAGATGAAAGAATACAATAGAATGTAATTGAATTTGATAGAATTGAATTAATGCTCATGAAACTATGATCAGATTAACTACATGCAATGCATGAGAGAACTGCTCTAATTATCCAAGTGCACTTTCATGAGGGTGTTAATGTGGCTTTTACTAGACAAGTAGAGTAAACTAGCTCCTAGAAAGTAGGGTGTACTCCTCAAGTGTGCACTTATTCCTAGAAAGTATGATCTAAGCCCAAAGTGGAGGAAAGAAGTGATTCCATCCATTGAAAAGTGGAATTTGCTTCAAAAAATCTCTAGAATAAAGGGATGAAGCTAAAGTGTATTCTAGGATAGATCAAATTATGCATGTGAGGGGAAATGATGCATGTACACTAACACCCTCCCTTAAGCCTAGCTTAGGTTATTGTGATTCATTCAAAAAATTGGTCCTGGAAATATGAAGCCATGTTCGGTACCCAAGTCAAACAAAAATATCCCCTCAAAATGAGGAAAGAGGGAAGGCCCAATGGTAAGAACCCCCAAAAACCCAAAAAACACACACCCAAAAAAAGAGAGAGGATAGTGCAGAGTATACTATGCAGCTTACTCTGAAGTAGATGTCTCCTTCACTCCCAAGTGAGCTCATAACTCTGTGAAGTTCTACTCAGTAAAAAATTTTGGTAAATATGTTGGAAATTTGTTTTGTAGATGAAAAATATTGCACATCAATGAGCTGATCATGAATTAGCCCCTGGATGTAATGCATGTGAACTTTAATGTGCTTGGTCCTCTGCCATTAAATCAGATCTTTGGAGATCTGGATGGTACTCAGATTATAAAAAAATATGACTATAGGATGGTGAGACTGAATACCAAACTCAGTGTGAATATGCTGCAACTAAATGGGCTTGTGTTGCTGTGTTCACCACACCTCTATACTCTGCCTCTGCAGTCGATAAAGCAATGGTTGACTACTTCTTACTTAACCAAAAAATAGTACTTGAGCCAAAACTAACTACAAAACCAGAAGTGGAATTTTTTGTGATCTATGCAATCGTCATCCCAATCATAATTTGTGTGCCCAACTAGATCAAGGGTGTAATATATTGCATAATGTATCCCAAAACTATAAGTACCCTTTACACATTGGATAATTAATTTGCAACTTTACAAAGTAGATTATTAGTTTTCCTACATGTATTTGGGAATTGCTCCAAAATCATAATAGATGTTGGGTCTAGTGTGGGTGAGATAAATCAAACTCCCAACCAACTTTCTATACCATGTATTATCCAGCAAAGGTGTGGTACCACCATCCTCAAGCTTGACTCCTGAAATAAAATGTTTTGCAACAGATTTTCCATTAGTCATCTAAAATCTAGTGAGTAGCTCTAGTGCATATACATCATAATTCTTTCTCACTCTTTTAAGGGGGGAGGCGAGCACAAATACATATGGAGTGATAGAATCAGGGGTGGTTTTAGGTAGTGGAACATAAGCTGGTAAATCTGTTGGTTTAATTGGATCAACTAAAGCTGTTACTCAACAAACTGCCTATCTTACAGTGATGCTTCCACCGACTAAACTGGAAATGGCATTATAATTCTACCTTTACTGCTCTCACCATTATCTCTGGTGCCTTCACTCTAGCTTGCTTTGCTACTTATGCAATCACAACTCAATCATTTATTTTCTATAAATAGGCATCTCCACTACCATGATTGGAAAGTTGATTCTTTTGCAAGCTATTAGTTTCCAATATAAATTTTCCTTCCATTACATTACTCATTATGTGTACATATTCTAAGTGTTTAGTCCATTTTTTTTATGTATTTGTGAATGTATGAATGTAATTTCTAATTATCTCTATGGTAGAATAAATATATTTCACCTTAGCACATAATGATATTTTACCTTGCAATAGGATTATATTTTACCACGAGATTTTTTTTAAATATCAAGAAAATAATTTTTTTTAAGTATTGTGCTGCATAGATAAGTTAGGTAAGAAAAAGTTTTATATCAAGGGTTATAAATTCATGCACTATGAACCTATACTTTAGAAAATTACCTCTCAGTAGGTGCACAAATTTTGATGCATCCCATTCTATTGGCTATTGTGTTTTACTTCATTTGTTCTCATTTGTCCTTCAGATGAGTGAACTGTAAAACAAATATCTTGCTTAGAGGAGTTATATTGTTGAAGATATTCCAAATCTCTTTACTTAATTAGAAAGAGAGTTTGTTAATTTTGAGGTGAATCCTAAATTTTTGTAGTGGTTGGAATCTGGGCACATTTTACTTTATTTTCTATTTGCATTCTACACATTAGTGCTCAACAATAGTTGGGTTTGTGCTTTGCACTTTTGCATCTCATCATTATCTCCAACTCCCGAGGACCAAATTTATCTAACTTAAATTGAGCACTATTATGTTCTGCTTGAATAAATAAACTCCAAGATATTTCATATCTCATAACTTACTTAGAGATGGAATTTGCTAATTTGAGGTGAATTCATTTACCCTATTTATTTTATTTGTGTTTTAAATATTAGTATTCAAGAATATTTGGGTTTGTGTTATGCATGTGTATTTCTCTTCATTTTTTGACAAAATATGGAAAATTTTATTATAATATAAAATCTGTGACCAAATTCAAGAGGGAGAAGTACAACATAAGAGTCAACTAGTGTCTTGCCCCAAGGGGAGATTGAACAAAATATTTTTCTTCTTACTAGACCAAAAAATTCCAATTTTGACCAAAACACGTGGCTATGGAATGCCTTGATATTGCTCATGTCCATCAACTATCAATTAGCCTGATATTTACATGTGTCAAGATTGTCTTGTGTGTCTACCTGTTCATTTTTGGCATAGAGGTATAGAACCACTGCATCGATTCAAACCTTGGTTCTAATTCAAAATTAACCTGAGCCAAATTAATGCCCTTTAGAGTTGTATCATGAATCATATGCATGATGATAACTGTAGAATCCCCAAATACCAGTAATTTTCATATGCCCCATTGGTGTACCAATGACAGACCTGCTAGAGACCGAGCTCTCTAGTCCTATTGGAGAAAGGTGCAGGATGGTGCAAGACGGTGCAGAAAAGAAGGATCAGCTTAAGGAGTCAAGGAAGAAGCAGTGAAAAGGTCTTGGAGGCATACAAGGGTCAAGGTTTTGTGTCATGGTCATGGTACTTGTCAAATGATATTCTATATGAAGAATTTCTAGTGGGTTTTCCTCTCCAAGAGGGAGAGGTTTTGGCCCTGGCTTGAAGAGCCTAAATTTGTGTCTCTTGTGTTTTGGTAATTGACTTGATGAAAGACATAATAAGCTAAGAAAAGAATACATGAGTAAAATAAGTAAGCTCACAAGTAATTATCAAGAAGATAATTTGAATTAAACCTAGCCCTACCTAATTCTCAACAGCTTGCATCCTACATATTGTGTCACTGTTCTTGCTGTTTTGGTAACTACTTGATGTTTTGTTTATCATAATAACGAGAATGAAAGATAAAGAAGCTAAAGAGTAAAACAAATAGATATCAAGTAAGAGAATTGAATTAATTATTTCCCTATTGAATTCTCAACATGGTATTAGAGCTAAGGTGACAATTAAGGAAGGGCATCTAAGGGACATGCAAGGATCAGATTTCAAAGCATCTAAGCTAGTCAAAGATCATCGCAAAAGGGATAAGGTCAGAGATATAATTCTATGAGATTTTGGGAGGCAATCATAGTCTGAATATAAAAGTATACAGTTCAGATCATCATCAGAAAATCTCGGGCTAATTTCAAAGGTGTTTTCCAGTAACTTCAGATTAGTGGAATCACAACAATGCTCTTGACATACTTAGTGTATATCATAGTGAAAATACGAAATAGAATTTTGATGATATGTTATAGTCTGGTTCTGTGCTACTTTAGGTCTAGTATAATCAATAGTAAAAGAAGAACAATACTACCTCAGTAACATTCCATCTCATTCACACATTTTGATGCTATAAGTTGGTTATGCCACATGTATTCATCAGTGTTATTTAGTGATGGAAATCTCAGAACTACTACCTTGATGATCACAGTGAAGTTGGTGCAAGCAAGGAAAGATATTGGTGCTAGAAAGAAGTCTTATGTGACATGAGAGAAAAAGTTTTGGATCCTCTAAGCTATCATCAAAAGGTGCTAGATCAAAAGGTGTTGTCATCATAAAAGGAACAATCTCCTTTACTGAAGAAAGGTGTTTTCATTTGTTAAAAGATTTTCCAAAAAGATAGATCTAATGTATCTTCTTCAACCTCCATCAAAGAGATCAAACTGAAAATTTCATCTTCACCTATCAAGTGAGTATCTTCTATTCTATAATCAAATTTGATAAAATGACTTCATGTTTGCAAGGAGATCTTTAAACTGGTTGGGTTATCATAATTTCTTGCATGAAAAATGAGGATAGATATAGTCCTTGAAAATAGTGAAGTCATTGATCATATCTATGGAAAATTATTCAAAGGTCAAGTATTGTTTGAATACAAGGAAAGAGATCAAAGAACTCAAAGGATTTTTATGAAATCAGTCAAAGGTCCTCTCATATCTATATACCAGGATTGGAGATATCAAAGAGATATGTGATAAGTTGGAAGAACTATTCTTTGAAGATGTAGTAAATAAAGTCATACTACTTAGAGCTGATCTACATAAAATTGAAAGGATATCTTCATAAAATCTCAATTATGAGATATGGGAGATATGATAGAAGGACAATCATCAATGTAACAAATGTCCATGAGACAAGAAAGTTACCTCATTCAACAACTTGTGGTTTCTATGCAAGACATAAAATGACAAGTTATAGGAAAAAGTGTTGAAGGTTAAAGAACTCAAAAATTTTCAGAAAGGAAAGATTGGTCCTCAAATAAGACATAACAACATAGCTAAGATTCAATGCTATGGAAAAATTATGGACACTATAGAAAGAAATCTCATATCACCGAAAGGATGGAGGAAGCTAAAATGGACCAAGGAAAGAGGGAGTAAGAGATCTCTACTATGATTAAGATATTATTGCTCACAAAAGGTTTTTTCATTGCTCCTGTGTCTTTTGTTATAGGGTATGAATATTATGAATAACAAGATGCACTATGGCATGATGGAAGCATTAGAAACAAGAGCTTGTGACACCACCATGGGAAATCATAAAGGATAGAAGGAATAAAATTCATGGCAGCCAAATATGAAGGATAGAACTCTTGGGAGCCTCATTGGATACTGAAGGAAAGGAAGTCATCTAGGATGAGGCTCATCATACGTCAAAAGGAAACATATTCCAGATAAGGATATGCAATATCCTCAAGATTCTTTATTGGAATTCTCATCGAAGGGTTCACCGATCTAGAGATGAAGCAACTGTTTCATCAGGAACTCTAACTTGTGGAGTTCATGGAATGATGATATGATGACATAATATATGGAGAATATCAAGGGGTTGAAGACACTTCAATCAAGGAATTTGTTGAGAGAAGCCTAGATGACCTGAAGGTAAATGAGGTATGTATGCTTGTGTTTAATATTATAACGTCATGTCGTATGGTTGCAAGTATCATGGATCACTACTTCTATCTTAATAAACATGATCGAAGGAAAAAGGAATCTCCTCCTATAAAAGGTTGCTGAAAGGCATGGTTCACACTAGATGAAATCAACATAATATGTCCTCATATAAAATATGAGGTGGTTGACTACATCAAGAACTTAGATTGGAAGCTCCTAGGAATGAAATGTGTGAAGAAAGGAAGGAAGAGATCATGGGACATGCAACCATGGTAAAGGCAATCAACATCCACGAAGACCAATAAGACTTGACTAGGAAGTCTCCCGGAAATATATGGAAACTCTGATGGAAGTCTGTAAAATATGAAAACCCTTGACAATACGTATCTTTAGGAGATGTGTCAATCTATAAACAAAGGATGTTGATGCCTACAAAATATGTCATGGTGAAATATCATCACTAAGGTAACTTTTTATTTAAAAGGTTCATATTTATAAATAATATATGATGAGATTATGCAGGGCTGCCTAAGGGAATCATATGTCTTCCACAAGATAACCATATGGTAGGATGAAAGATCCTTGTAATAGGTATGGTTCAAATAAAAGTAGCATGGCATGAAGCTAGACCATATGATAATATTGATGGATCACTTTCTGATAGAAGACATGACTCTTGGATGAAAGTGATGGATGATCTGTGCCCTATGAAGAGATCCCAAAGATGAAAAATCCTCAACAATGAAGAAATTCATGACATCAAAGAAAGGATTTCTTCATGAGAAACTGGGTGTTTTCGTCATTGTTGTTGCAGGTCCTTGATTAAGAGGGAGCCTGGTAATAAGTTTCTTACTTGGAAGAAACTTGGTAATTCCTAAGCCGAGAGGGAGCTTAGGTGCATTCATTGTATAGGAATGAGTACATTCTTTTGTGGAATATTTCCTCCCTAGTTGAGAGGGAGAGATAGACACACATTCTTGTCTTCATTGGAAGAAAGAACGAAGTATTTTGGGATTTCGTAACCATCTGGCATTCGATACTCTTTGAGAATGTGAAAGGACATTCTGGACAAGAGAAGTCGTGGATGGATATTCTTTGAGGATTAGCTATCCTGATAAGAATATTCTTAGAAGGTCATACTCGGTGAACACCTGGGTGGAGTATGTACCTTGGAGACAATGATGATGGTGTTTATAGTCATTGGTATCACTAGCATTGTATCTCATGGTATTGTAATGAGATGGAGTTGTTATTCAAGGCCTTATTATGTGAAAATTTTGGATTGATATGATGCTAGAAACAAATGGGTTACAAATCCAACTCTTCTTATGAGATCTCTTCAGATTGAGAATGACCAAGTACCATTATAAATACCTCCCTAGTTAAGAGGGAGTGTTGAAAAGTGTAACTAGGTTTAGTCTCCATAATGACTTGTAATTATGATTTTTATGTAAATGACAAGGACAAAGAATAATAAATGTATTATGTTACTTGCTTCATGGGTTTCATGCGCAAGAAGTTGTATTATAGGTCAAAGACTTCTTCTTGATGTATTTTAGGATTTGTCATCTTGCCATAAATATAATTAAGAGTCATGTATATGAAGTCATGTTACACTTGTAAAAGACATGTCATTTATGTAAAAGTTACACTCCAAGACACTGTCACTATGCCTCTTAAAGTTTGCTTAAATATTGATGAAAAACAATCTTGGAAAGAAGTTGACCTACCTCTAATAATTCATGTTGGCTCAACTTATATGGACACATCTATTCAAGATGTCAGGTCAACTTAATTTATGGATCAACAACTATATAAAGGCACCTTAGCCTATACCACAGAGACATAATTTTGAAAAGGTATCTCTGAGATTTTCGAATGGTGGAAAGTTCGGTAAAGGGTCAGCATGTCTCAGGAGTGCAGATCTCAGCGTGAGAAGGATAAGGGTATTACAGCAGGAGTAAAGGCTATATGGTGTGCAAGGATCAGGGAAGGAGGTCTCTATATATTTCAGACTAAGTTTGTACCTTCATCACTGCAATCTCAGCAAAGACCAAAGGCTGCCTTAGGGATTATAAAATTTGGTATAGGGATGTCAACGGGTGTAGAAGGGTGCTAGTAGGAGGCTTAATGGAGGAGACTCTTGGAGACCAAAGGAAGGAGACTATTGGAGGCTGGAGGTACTTTTTCAAGGGCTACAGAATAGAGACCAAGACTCTCTAGGTGATAGTGTAAGACAATGCGAAGAAAGGAGGACATAATTGAGGAGGTCGAGAAGAGAAAGAGACAATGACATTGTCTTGGAGGTGAACTTGTGTCTAGTGTCTTTGTCAAGGGTCTTGGTATTCATCAATTGAAGTATCTATAAGAAGAGATTTGTGGGTTTCCCCTTAAGAGGAGGGGTTTTGGCCCTGGCTTGTGTTGGAAAGTGTAAATAGGTTCAGTCTCCATATTGACTATGTAATTATGTATTTATGTAATGAAGAAGACAAAGATAATAAAATGTATTTTTGTTAATCTTGCTTCATGGGTTTCATGAGAAAGGAATTTTATTATAGGTCAAAGACTTCTTCTTGATGTTTTCTAGGATTTGTCATCTTGTCATAAATGTATTAATTAAGGGTGATGTATATGAAGTGTCAAATTTAGTGATGTATGCCTCAATGACCTTGTCAAATAAGATTGAAGACATGGCTCATGAATGGTGATAATACTACTGCTCAGACAACATAATAATTGATGTAATTACTCTTCAAGAAAGCCTACAATACATTGGAAGATATCCTTTACAAGTCGACTTATAAAGAACAAGCAAGTCGGCCTACAAACAATCAAAAAATGACATGTCCACTCATAGAATAGGTCGGATTATTTATAGGCTCAGTTAACTAAATATACCCCAATATACTGCATTGAAAATAGAGACGCTGAATTTGGATTGGTCTGATATTTTCGGACTGAATTGCAAGAAGGAATTCGAATTGGTCTGAGATTTTCAGACTGAATTGCAGGAAGGAATTTGGATGGGTATCTATGACATAATGTGAAGTTTCAAGGCTGTAATAAAGTGTGAATAAAGGACAAGTCTAAGATCACTTGTCTGCAATAAAAGTGGGAGGTTAGGACTGTTGTTTGGATCGAATAAGGGAGACAAATCAATGAAGAAAGAATGAGGTTAGTACTGTTGTTTGGTACAAAGAAAGGGAGATATATCATTGAAGAAATAAGGCTATCATGGTTTGGGTATAAACATCTTGGACAACAACACAGTAAGCCAAGGATGATCACTGACTTAAGTGTACAAGTTGAAGATCAGCTAGCAAGGCTATAGGTGTGCACAGGACAGTCTATGACAAAGTGTTGATATATTAAAGAAGGAAGCATATTTTTAGAGACTGAGCTCTCTAGTCCTAGTGAAAAAAGGTGTAGGATGGTGCAGAAAAATGCTAAAAATAAGGATCAGCTTGGGGTCAAGGAAGAAGTAGTGACAAGGCCTTGGAGGCATACAAGGGTTAAGGGTATGTTTCATGGTCATGGTACTTGTCAACTGAAAGTCTATATGGAGAATTTCTTGTGGGTTTTCCTCTCCAGGAGGGAGAGGTTTTGGCCCTGGCTCAAAGAGCCTAAATTTGTGTCTCTTGTGTTTTAGTAATTGAATTTATGAAAGACATAATAAGCCAAGAAGAGAAGACATGAGTAAAAGAAGTAAGCTCACAAGTAATTATCAAGAAGAGAATTTGAATTAAACCTAGCCCTACCTAATTCTCAACAACTTATAGCCTACATATTGTGTCATTGGTCATGTTGTTTTGGTAATTTCTTGATGTTTTTTTCATCGTAATAACAAGAATGAAAGATAAAGAAGCTAAATAACACAAGCAACTATCAAGTAAGAGAATTGAATTAATTATTTCCCTACTGAATTCTCAACACCTAGAACTTTGATGTAGATTGTGAAGATGTAAACATTGGGCTTCAAGCCCATCCTTTGCATTTATATAAAATGTTCTGATACCTATCTTGTTTCTCCCTTTTTCCCTAGGAACTCATAAGTGAAAAATAGCATTTCATGTTGGGTACAAGTCTTATGATATCATCTTCTTGTATACATCCATGGATTTTCTTTGAAATCCAGATTTTAACAGTAGAGTTATCATACCATTGTATGACATGCTATCTAGCACAAACCCAGATCCTTTCATCTCTTCTAGGGCTAGAGGAGCTTGTTGGATAACTCCTCTGAACCCAAAGACGCAATTTTTTTTTATAAAAGCCTAGGAATTAGGCTTACAGTGTTTTTTCTCCATCATATCCAAAATTTCTTCATTGAATTGGACATGTGGGTTGACCCCATAATTGAATTGTACACCTCTATGTGGTGCATGAATTTTGGTTTATTGCGTCACTTTTCTTGTTGTTTTGGTAACTATTTGATGTGTTTTTCATCGTAATATCAAGAATAAAAGATAAATAAGCTAAAGAGTAACAAAAAAATCTACCAAGGAAGAGAATTGAATTAATTATCACCCTACTGAATTCTTAAAACCTAGAAATTTGATGTAGATTGTGAAGGTGTAAATATTGGGCTTCGAGACCAGCCTTTGCATTTCTATAAAAAGTTATGATACCTATCTTATTTCTCCTTTTTTCCCCAGGTTATCGTAAGTGCAGAATAGCATTTCATGTTGGGTACAAGTCTTATGATATCATATTCTTGTATAAATCCATGGCTTCTCTCTGAAATCTAGATTTTAACAGTAGAGTTATCAGACCATTGTATGATATGCTATTTAGCATAAAACTAGATCATTTCATCTCTTCCAGGGCTAGAGGAGCTTGTTGGATAACTCCTCTGAACCCAAATACCCAAAATAACTGTTATAAAAGTCAAGAATTAGGCTTACAATGTTTTTTCTCCATCAGATCCAAAATTTTTGTCATTGAATTGGACATGTGGGTTGACCCCAGAATTTCTAGCATAGAATTGTACGCCTCTGTGTGGTGCAGGAATTTTGGTTTATGAGCTACTCATGTGAAGAAAGTCAGTGCTTTTTTTGGATCTGTATGTGATTTCAGAACTTGTGCAACTTGGTGTGGAGTCAGCTATCCCTGCTGTATAAACATGTGGGAAACATCAAGACTTTAAGAAATCAACCCACAAATTGAAGTTGTTTGAGTGGTCCTTTTTTTGTTTGAGGTCCCATTGCACACAACATTCTGGTGAGAACAGACCATTAAAGTATATACTTTGAAAGGTGAAAAACTTTTTCCTCTTCTTCCTTCCCCAGTAAAAGTAAATAACACCTCTACATATCTTATATCGCATGCTCCAAGTGCACAGAGCTCCATTGTTTCAGCCTTCTATTCCTCGGCTCCAACCATATAGTCAATGAAACTCAATATTTTCTCTCTTGTTGTCCTAATGTAAGGGGAAAATGTCACTACCAACTAATCAATATCGACCTATTAGTGTGTGCCTGGCAACTAGTTCTTTTTCTAAGGACCCCTATAGTAGAGTGATGCCGTTTTCTCTAGTGTATGGCCTAAATGTGAGGGTGATGAGCCATTTATTCCATGTTATAGAACTTCCAGGAGCATATATGCAACTTTAGTGCATTATCCCTATGAATAACATCCTCATAGCTGTACTTGGAAATTGAGTCAACATAGCAACCACTTTCATTTATCGGAGTGGATTAGGGGTGTGTTACAAATTTTGTCCATGTTATATTGAAAGGTAACATAAGCATGGAAAACCACCTTAGCTTATGAGTCTACATCTTTTTCTAGCTAGATTCAAACCCCCAACCCACCCACACAACATAGCCTAGGACATCCACCTTAGCTTATAAGTTCTATTTTTTTTCCAACGATATTCAAATCCCTAAACCCACTGGTTAAAAATCCCCCCCAACCAAACAACACCTCAAACACCACTCAATTTTACAGTTTGTATCTAAATTATAATATTCGGTTGTGCATAAGTTTGTTTTCTGTGATTAAAACATAGTAATCTTAAACCAATTAAAACCCACACAAATGTTCAAAATGTAGAACATATATACATACATTTTTTTCTTCTTGAGGATGCGCATAGCATGTGCTTTGATAGGCTTATGAGAAGAACTAGCTCAGACCTTTCTTTGTATATCTAGAGCTCCGTGTCCATTTTATTCATATTTTCATTTATCACATCGCCACTCTTTTTCATCTACCACAATCAAAAAATAAATTTACACGATAAATTACCATAACTATTTAGTTTGATCATCCAAGGGAGCTACATTAAACTGGTAACAACTACATTAAACAAATAATAATTTTTTAAATGCTTACCTTCTCATAAACCTCCTCCATAGATGGGGGAGGAGGGGTCGTCTTCTTCTTCTTGAAAATGAATAATCGCTTCATCATATTTGCCTGATTCAAAGTAATCTCACCACTCCATCATATTTTCCTGAGTCGAACTCTGTAATGCAAGATTGTTAAGCTCCCATTTTGCTGCTCTTCTCTATTGTGTTGTTAACAAAGCAGTGTCTAGTTTTCTCGTTGATCCCCCTTGGCCATACCCTACCCTATTTGATTGCAACTTTGATCTATTTTTCGCTCTATTGTGTTGTTAACAGAGCAGTGTTGTTAACTGAGTGGTGTCTGATTTTCCCGCCAATCCTCCTTGGCCATACCCTACCCTCTTTGATTTGAATTTTGAAGTAGAGTGCGAAAATGAAATTGACATGAATGAACATATTTTAAACAAAACTTTTACTATAATATAAATAATAAATAATAATAATAAAATTATTAGAATATAATAAATATTTTAAAGATATCTTTTTAAGGGTAGAAATCATGTTGAATTTGTAAGCTTTTTGTCTTTTCAAAATTTTTATTATTTTTTTCATTGTATATGATTTAGACACAAAACTTGACACTATCATGTCAGCTCAATAACTATGGAAAACAACTATATATACATGGGTATAGCTTAAAATTTATACCATAAAATTTTGGACATATCTGAAGTTTCAGACCACACACACAGTTTGGATCATGATCATAGGTTCGGTGTTGGAGGACAAGGTCTCGAACCTATTATAGAATTCAGGTGACCATCTATGCTATGATTTGGGTAAATTCCATGCTATGATGTTGCAAAAGAATAGTGCCTCGGTGTCAACATAGATCTACCACAAAATCATTGTCACATTATGATACTCAATGATATGAAGATACTCGGTGATCTCAGTAATGATTCTTGGTGCTATGTTGCTATCGCAAACTCGGTCAAGGTAATAAGGATGGAATTTAGGTTGCAAGCAAAGGAGATCTCGGTGTCATGGAGATATTGGTGCTAACACAATGAAGGGATGAATTCATGGAGGAATTATATAGTCTAAAGGTCTTGGTCGTCTCATCTTAAATCTAGTGAAGGAAGAATTTTGACTAGGTTTTCCCCGAAGAGTGGGGTTTTTCCTTGGCATGTCCCTACATCTTGTGTCTTCTTCTATTTGTTCATTGGAATTAATCTTGATGATAAGGAAAGATAAATTGAAACAACAAATATAAATAACAATACATCACAAGATAATGCCATGATAAGAGAATTTGTTTAATTGCCATCTCCTTAATTTATCTAACGCATAAGAACCTCCATCTCAAGGTGGATTCCATGTCATATAATATATATCAACTACTCATATAATCCATACTCTTTAGTATTTTAAAGAGCTATAATTGATGATTTTTTCCCCTAAGACCCTACAAACCCTATATTATCCTTGCAAACCTTAGCCTCTATAACAGAAGCAACAAATTTCCTACATAATTTACAATGTCATGAATTTGAGAATTCCACCAATTCATTGACACCCAAAACAAATTTTTAGAAAAAAATTCTGAGCTCAAAAGGCTCCATGTGTGGCATTCATCACTATGGTTTCACTCTCTAGTAAATATTTTTTGGTGGACTCACCAATATAATTTATTTTGATCCTTATCCACAGACTTCTTTTAAGGCATTGATTATGTTGGGCTATATCTTACACAATATTTCTAATGATCTTGTGGTTCCATGGCATGCACCTACAACATGTCATCCATAGAGGACACATTGTAAATGGTTCAGTCCCTCTCATATTACATTAACACTCTCACCCATTCACTCAGCACACCATAGACCAACATGCCCTCCATTACTCTGAGAAGATTCACAGTTAGAGGGTAATCATGACGAGGGTGTCATTTTCTCAAGACAGGTCTCTCATAAGGATAAGCACTTTAATGAGAAATAAAATCACAATATTAACTGCTCGCTTCTTACCATTCCCATACCATAAAAAAAACCTAAAAATGTCACTCTTAAAATCTATTGTGTAGTTTCCTAGTGTCATTCAAGTAGAATATCACAATTACTTATGTCAGTAATGGTGTAATCAATTTTTTATTCACTTAAAGGAAATATTTCTAGACATGCACCCCATCAAACATAAATCATCGAGTCAAAATTAATGGGAATGAATGAATAAGAGGGTGTGTCAGGGAGTGTCAGCGAGTGTCAGGTGTGCCAAGGGGGGAGTGACAAGGCAACTATGGAGTGATAGGGCATGTTAAGATGTGTCAGGGTGTGCTAACATGTTCAAGATAGTTGCAAGGCATGACAATGCATGCTAGACATCCCAAGACATGCCATTTGTTAAGGAATGACAAGATGTGCTAGGTGTTAGGGTATGCGAACGCGTGTCAAGGAGTGTTAGGTGAAAAAAGGGAACACCAAGTTAAAATGAAAATAAATGAACACATATGAGGGTTAATATCTTAGGACCTTACTTTTTCAAGAGGGGCATGTTAATAATTCAGGACCTTACCAACACTAGTGCCAATACATGCCAAGGGACAAGTGATAACGTGTCTTGAGTGCCAAATCATCCTCTATCACTTCCCTCTAATTATGAATAATTGATCTCAAATAAATTTTATCTTAAACCATGCCAAGGCATTCCAGGGTATCCAAATGCATGTTAAGCATTTTCAAGTGCCACCAAGTGCCAAGAGCCAATATGTGCTAGGTATATATAGGTCATGCTATGGAGTTCCAAGTTTTCTAAGGAGTGAGCGACGATATATGATAGATAGTTCCAAGGCATGCTAGAGTGCTAGGGAAGCATACCAATATGTTCCAAGTGCCAATGTGTGTTGAGTGTTGGCGAGTGCCAGGGAAACAAAAGGGATCACTATGTCAAAATGCATGGAAATGAATGAATAGGACTGTGGGTGTCAACGAGTTCCAAGTGTGATAAAGAGGGAGTGACATGGTATGCTAGGAAAAACTAAGTGCTAGGAAAAACTAAGTCATGCTTGTGTGCCAGAGTGGCATGCAGCCAAGATGTGTCAGGTGCCATGGTGTGCCAACACATGCTAGGAAGTGTTAGGGAGTCCTAGGGACACACAAGGGAGCATTAGGTGAAAATAATGCATGCAAATAAATGATTAAGAGATTGTGACAAGAAGTGTTAGTGAGTTCCAGGTGTGCTAAGGAGGGAGTGACAAGGTATGCTAGGGAGTGCTAAGGCATACTAGAGGCTAGTAAAACATGAAAAGATGTGTCAGGTGCTAGGGTGTGCCAATGCATGTCAGGGAGTGTTATGAAGTGGCAGGGAAAAATAAGGTAGCACTAGTTTCAAATGCATGGAAGTGAATGAAAAAGAGTATGTGACAGGGATTGTTAGCAAGTTCTAGGTGTTCTAAGGAGGGAGTGAAAAGGTATCTTAGGTAGTGCCAAGGAATGTTAGAGTGCCAGGGCAACATGCCAAGATGATGTAGGAGCATCAAGCTGAATTTTCATTATTCATTTGTGTGATTAGGGGAGTGATGATTTTTAATTATTTTGCTCATTTTTAATAAATTAAGAGAGAAAATGTAAATGTGAGGATTATTGTAAATATTCCTTAAATAATTAAGGATATGAGTGGAGTTGAATTAGGTAGATAATCTAGGGATTAGGAATTCCATAAACGAGACTTAGTTGAGTCCAAAAAAATGATAAATATAATTTAGATTTTAGTTGAGATTTGTGTGGAGGAATTTATGTAGTGGAATAAATTCATATTTATGTATAAATAGGAGGGTTGTGTGAGGAAGAAAAATAAGTGAGGAATACAGAGAGAGTGAGGGATGGGTTGGGAGATTTTTGTAGATGGCTGAGAGCCGAAAGGCCATCCACTGTAATATTTGGCCAAGGAATTTCTTGTGTATTTATATATCAGTATATTTGTGTTTGTATAAGCTCTCTTTTATTTATGTACGTTTTAAGAAGTTGCAAATGTTTGTTTAATGAAGCGTTTTTTTGAGAATTTTAATGTGAAGAAAGCACATGAGTTTTAATATGCTAGGATCTGATTTAACCCCGTATCCTGGCATAATTTTGGTATCAGAGCTCAAGGCTCATCTTGGATTTGTAATGGATTGTTAATCGTGACTGCTGAGGCTACGTGTGTGTTTCCAGTTGAGTGCATGGTGCAGTGAGACTGGATCTGATCGCGGAAGATCACTTGCACGCTGAGCAGCGGAGAGGTGATGTGGTGAACTAGACGTGGATTTGATGGTGCGTGAATCATAAAGTAGAATGGAAATTGACCAATAATGGTTTGCGCGAGAAACACTGGTGTTCCTATAAATGAACGCTGGTGGATGCGTGAGTAGAACTGAGTTTGGATTCCAATGGAGAATGTGAAGAAGACGACAGTAATATAGTCCCTGTATACGTGAGGATTTTTAAGGTAGTCGAAGGGTGAGCCACCAAGCCTGAATGTGACAGTAAAATACATCGAAGTTTATTTTTTTGGAGTGTGTGAATGCAGGAAGGTGAATGTGTTGAAGCAAGAATGCAGGCTTATGTGTGTGGTATTAAGTGGTGGAATTTTCATGAGGGCTTAACGCATTTGAGTGAAGGCAACACCACAGGAGAGGAAGTAAAAGCCTTGATGCATTGATGTATAAAGCAGTGATATCACAGGCATATATGTCACAACATACATGCCACAGGAAACGTGTTGTATGACTGTGAGCTCAAGCGGCAAAGGGTGTAACATCTGGTAAGCAGAAAAATGTTTATCACAGTTGGAATTCCGCGGCATTGGTAAATGTCTCATCGTAAATGTTTCGGGGAAAAACACCCTAGAGGTTTGTTGGGTTAAAACCTCCACAGATCAGGGCATGCTATTCAGAAGGACTCACACACAACCATACTTAAATGCTAAAAACTAGATAACAACGATAGTAGAACTCACCCATAGTCCTACGTTCGATGTAGATCCCGTGGGGTCCAAACCCCCAGCAACCCTTCTTCCTCCTTAACCTGGAAAACAAGAAAGAACATGCACAGAACCCTAGTTGTACAGCATATATTTCTCCTAAACGTTAGTGTAATCTATGTGAAACATTATATAAACAATAATAAATGCTTAATAATCAATATTTTCACATATGCAAATAGATATTAACACACAAGTTCAGGAACAAGATGGTTCTTCATTATTACGAATAGCATGTACAGAAATAAAGAGTGGAGAGATCACCTGAATCCTTCCACGATCTTCGAACATACCGTCGTCTGGATTCGTCCCGCCCTTGCCTCGCTAAGATACTTTCAAGACTTGTGCACTCGAGATGGCATATAAACGGATGAACATCTCCAGGAAACAAGGGTTTCCTGTATAAATTTGGGAAAGTGCAGGAGGCACGGGAATTCAGACTTGAATTGGGATTCCAACAGAGTATAATATCTATAAAATTTCTCCCTCCCTTAGGCCATGCACATGAGGGGCTTTTATACTCCCTCAAATTAGTTTCAATCAGTTGGAAACAGATGGCCACGTGCTGGGGTGGTTGAACTACTGGAGTAACCATCAACCCAGCCTGAAAATAGGGAATTTTTATATATATTTTTAATGATTTTAATGGCATACGCGGAAAAGTACATGTGGACTCGCGTATACATGTGGAAAAGTCTGGGCATACCTGCGTATGGGAATTTTAACACTATTTTTTAATGAATTTTGTTCAAGTCTGTGGGAATGGGTGCCCAAAGCCATAAAGACAATCATGAATCACTTGAGGGTGAAAAATGATGCTATAACAGATGCCCCCTAATATATGAGGTCAGAAGGGGTACATGATGGCCGAAATGTATTATGCACATAGAAAGAACTTTGCAAGGACAAGAGAGGACTTCACCAGATTTCAGCCTGCCAAAAACCAATGAAAGAAACCAGAGAGTCAACACATGCTGAGGCGGGCATACCCATGCTCAGTAAAAAATACATCATATATATAGAAAGTACTGAATAGATCCAACATGTATACAAGTATAACTGAACTGAAAGTACATAGTGAATCATCTGAGCAGGGCCCGGAAAGACAAGTCTGTATCAATGTCCAAATATCACATATAGAAAGCTGATCAAAGATAATGCAACTGGATGTCTGATCAAGTAACTGAATCTCCAAGTACCGGATCATAAGAGGCGGATCAAACGGTACAATCATGCAACTCGGGGATCAACATATAAGATGCTGCTGTGCTGAACTGCAACATATAAGGGTGGACGGCAACACTGGCAGAAACTGAAAGAACTGTCAACAGTGATCCGAGAAATGCTGATGCAACCCAAGGTCTTCACCGATCACAACGGCACAATTCTACACACTGGGAATAAATGAGCTGAAGTCGACCATGTGAGAAATCGTTGGATTACCGGGCAATGATGTTTCCTGTTAACCAACGCGAGACAACCCACCGATAATGATAATGAGTGTCAAGGTGCCCCAGTACAATCTGACAAGTGCGAATGAATGAGTTGAAGTCGAACACTTGAAAGAATCTACCAATCAGGAGGCAATGATGAATCCCCACTGTCGATAGCGAAGAGTCTGCCACTGATGACTGCAAACCCTAAGGTACCGACAAAAAGACTCTAGACCTTATTCCCAGAGCAATGAGTCGGAGTCGATGGGAAAAGATCTGCTGGAAGGAAGGCATTAAGGCATCCCACATCAGTCCAGCGCGAGTGTAACCCGCAGGCCAAGATTTGGAAGGAATCGGATGAAGTAGAGTGACGGAACCAAACCGAAGTACGTTTCCGACATGCACAAGATGAAGCTAGTGCACGAAAGAAACCCTTTGAACCAACCAATAATGAAAGCTGACACAGAGGCGAGATATCCACCAATAGGGTCAAATGGAAATCAAGGTAATGCACGAATCCCAAGTGTGATAATGTATGCTGACGTCGAACACAGGGGAAACCACTCAGTCAAAGACCCATAATGATGATCAAATGCTGAGCACAAGGTCACCTATCAATGATGGAAATAGGGCTAGGGTGTGGCTCTAGGTTTGCTCTCAGAGCAATGTGTCGTAGTAGATAAGAGACAAACCCACCAGAAAGAAGTCAATGGAGACCTTCTAAAACTAGCACGAGCAGAGGACCAAAACATCTGATGTGATAGAACAAGATACTGACAAGACCGGGAAGGCCAACTGAATAATTAGTCAAGAGACACCGCAGAATGGCCGACTCTGGTTAGACTTCCCTTGAACAAAAACATGACTCGTGATGACCATGGCAGTAAAAAGTGACACTGTATAAGTTTGTTATGCAGGAGACAAAACAAAATCTCCATATGATTGGAAGAGATAACCAACCAGGGGAGGACTGACCAGTGAAACAAGGTAAAGGCTGAACCTAGGTCAAAACTAAAACCATCCCAAATGGAGGAAAGATATGTAAGTGTATATGCTTTGTTCAAGGGCAACAAACTGACACTTTACTGCCATCAAATTATGAAGTTACATCCCGTTCTCGCTCTTTTTGTTATATTTGATTTTTTTGTCTTTTTCATATAATAAGCCTGAAAAAGAATAAAATAATGCTATGGTACAATGGATAGAACGAGTATCAAGCAACAGATGCACTAGTTCCTGGGATTGGAACGATCCTATGCTCAATGCAAGGTGGCAGAAACTGGTAAGAAATACTCAGAGGAATGTTCCATCCATGGGTAAAAGGGTTTCAAGTCGCGATAGCCAAGTGCATGCAATGGTTAACTTGTACAGATAGACAAGGTCAAAAGTTGGCTTAAACATTGAGTCCAAATGAAGTCGGCTAAAGGCCAGGATAAACAAGTAGCCAATATGCAATGTAGTAATACAACTCAACAACACCAGGGAGCCTCTAGGGTAATAGCCAGAAAAAATGATAGTGAGGAAGAAGAAGAATGAAGCTTCAACACATAAGTCATGGCGGGACTAAAGAGGACTCCCGAGCCTACATAAAACGAAGCATGGGCAACAAGTGATAGCGAGGAACTAACTAGGAAGCCCATGTAAAGGAAGGCTCTACCACCAAGTCATGATTAAATAATCGGCGAGTGAAATGGGTGTAACACTCATGACCTGATGGGATTGACCCTATGGCAAGTGATCAGAATGGAGCCTAGTATGAAAAATGCAACAGAAAGTGAATTCCCTAACCTATATGCCAGTGAAGATCATATACCTGCCATGATGGGTCAGCAGACATGGATCAAAAACTGGGAAAAATCTCAAATTCATCAAAATGTACCTGAAAATATACCAATCTGGGCACTTCCAAGCATCCGGGTTATGCAGCTTAAGATAGATTGAAAAAATAAGCATAACAAATTTATGCGAAAATTTTCAACTTTTTGGGCATAAAAAGACAAATTACCTCATATTTGGTTCATTGTTACATTGCTGATTTGGGAAAAAGTGCGCTGGAGAAAGAAAAAAACCTCTTTCGTCAAAACAGGAGCAACCGACCGTCAAACTTCACCGAATTTGTCAGGTAAGCTCATAAACCATCCTTGTTATTGTTTTTGTCCATTCATAAGTTAAAAATTAGGAATTTTTACCGTAGAATCTCTTGCTAAAAATAACGGGTTTGCACATACGCGGGTTTATAATGACCAAGTTGCATATATACGCGACTGTGCACAAAGAAAGTCGCGTATGCGCAACAAAAATGAAAAAATGTGTAGCTAATGAACGAATTATTGAAATTTTGCAGGATGACCATATCATGGAGAGAGCGTGAACATAGTGCTATTGATCAAGAAGTCATGCAGGACCGAGTATCACTCAATATTCTTCAAAACTGCGGATTGCTCAAGTTTTTCAAAATGCCAAATATGAAGAGTAATGTCTGGTTGCTTGAAATGCTTGTGAACTATTGGGAACCGGAAGAAGACTACTTGATCATAGATTAGATGCCCATACGCATCGAGGTGGAAGATATATATTTTATTACTTGACTCTCCCGGAGGGGGGAGCCAGTAGACTTGCATGGTAAGCCTTTGGGAGGGCTAACCGTGGAAGATTACGTCCACGTCTACTGCGTAGAGGGTTCCAAGAAAGTTGGAACTCAAATTGCGATCAAAGATTTAAGAGACTTGCACATGAAAATCCTCCTTTTCACCATTGGCAGGGTGGTAGGGTCTGCTTCCCTACACCAGGCATCTAGGACTCAAATGAGTATAGCAGTGGAATGCTTAACTCATGTATATGATTGGTGCACAGCTCTATTGATGAACATGAATCAGCAATTGACTTCTATCCGAAAAGCAAAGACAAAACATTTTGGATATGGTACAATATTCATGACATTATTCTTCGAGAAGATTCCAGCACTGAGACCCAAGGTGATCTCTTCTATCAGCAGCCCTAGAGATCCAAGAATTGCCCGATGGGCTGACTTGATGAAAAGATTGGGGGGAAGTGAAGTTCCCCGAACCACTTGGGATGATGAGTTCTTCCTTTGGTGGGGAGAACAAATCATTGCTGTGGAAGACCATCCCTATGCCGGGATGGATTTCCGAGGCGATCCAGACCTTGTCCTTCCACTAGGCCTGGCATGGGGCACAGTCGGTAAGTTTGCAATTTTTTGACTTATATAATTTTTTTTTGGATTTTTTCAATACGTATGAAAAAAAACAAACATGTTTTTGATTGGATTCAAAATGTCTTACAATTTTATAATGATCATTAAATAGATATTGGACCCGTTCGACCTGAGGGTTACCCACGTCATAAGCGTCGCAGAGGTGAAGCGGATACAGTAGATCCAGATAGAACCCTCCAGGCTGTACAGAGGAACTTGGAGGGGTTAACCTGCCAGGTACCTATGGCTGCAGTGGAAGATCTGCCTGAAGCCATCCAGAGGCAGGTAGTAGGAGTACCCCGCGACTGGGTATGGTTATTCCGCCGCGTTTCCACTGCGATCGTGTTCTATAGGAACACAACTTCTGGGCAGGGACCACAGGAGTAGATAGATATGATGTATCAGATGACTGTATATTTTTTGAGACTGAACATGATCGGGCATAAACCCAATTTTTTGTATGACTTATGGATCCAAATTTTTGTATAGTTTTGAACACTCTGATGATATATATACAGCGATGTTTGATGTGATGTGAAAAATGTATCAAAACGTATGATGTTTTTGATGATTAAATTTTATTGTATGGAATGATTAATATGCCAATCAATTGCTTGATTAGCTAATGAGTCTGCCATCCAATTGTCAGCTCGAGGAATATGAATGAAAGTAAAAAATTGAAATGATCTTTGTAACAAACGTACCCTCAAGAACAACCAGAGTAAAAATGGATCTCGAACCCAATAAGTATTGTTCAACTACGACACCACCAGCTGAGAGTCCAAGAAAACTACCAACGAATCAACACCCAAAGATATTGCCTCCGAGAGTAGATAAACAACTGCAGTGTATTCTGCTATGTTATTGGAAGCAGGACCAATGCAGACCCCTCTTGATACTAACAGCTGACCAGATGGATAATTAAGCACCCAAGATGCGGAAGCTAAGTTCCGGGGGTGTCTACTAGCACCATCGGTGAAACCAAAATGACTCATGACATCTGACACAACCTGCCAAAGCAGATCAAAAACATCACCAACCCATCAAAGATCGAAAAACAACCAGATATGTACAAAGAAAAACTACTATATACAAAAGCAACATGCCAGGCCGAAGCCTAGGCATAATACTTTTTCAAATAGAGCCCATTTCTGGGCTCCAGCAACTCGTTCCCTTCAAAATCAACCAAGGTATATGCTCCTTTCTTAAGGACTTTTTAAACGATAAAGGGGCCATACCACATAGACTTAAACTTTCCTGCCCCCAAGGCATATTTTTCTTGGGCATAGACCAAAACAAGGTCACCTTCCGAAAAAACCCTAGGCTTGACCGCCTTATCGTACTGAACTTTAACTCGGTTTTTATGTGCTTCATTCATCGTGGCGGCATCCCGACGCTGCTCATCGAGATGTTCCAAATGAAGGCGATGTTCTTTAAGACTAGAAGTGTCAGGAAGAAGTTTAACAACTAACTTAAGAGAAGGAATCTCACATTCAATGGGAAATACGGATTCCAACCCGTGCACTAGCTGAAACGGAGTAAAGCCAGTTGCAGTTTTCACTAACGTCCTGTATGCCCAAAGTGCAGGATATAGCATAATATTCCAGTTGGATCTAGCTTTATCAATTGTCCTTTGAAGAATTGTCTTCAAGGATTTATTCATGGCTTCCACTTGCCCATTGGCTTGAGGATAATATGGAGATGAATGCTCCTGCCGGAAACCTAATTTTAGAGCCAACTCAGCCATCATGCTATTATGAAAATGACTGCCATGATCAGTGACAATATCTCTAGGAATACCAAAACGAGCAATAACCTGGTTGAAAAGAAAAAGAGCTGCAGTCTCACCATCATTCCCAAAAGTAGGCATAGCCTCGACCCACTTCGTAAAGTAGTCTACTGCTACAATAATGTACTTGTGACCTTTAGCCGAAGGCGGGTTACAAGTAGTATAATTAATACCCCACTTTGTAAAGGGACCGACAGTAATGACTGGAAAAAGCGGAGCTGGATGAGCGCGCATTTTTCGAGTATAAACTTGACACGGATGACACTTTTTGACCGACTCCATACAATCTTTGAAAATCGAAGGCCAAAAGTACCCAGCACGCAAGATCTTTTGGGCTGTAGCAAGCCTAGATAAATGACCACCACAAGCTCCACTGTGGCAATCATTCAGCACAGCCTCAGCTTCTTCGAGAGTTAAGCAACGTCTCAGGATTGAATCAACCCCTCGACGGTATAAAGCATCACCAATAATTAAGTAATTCTTAGCCAAGTGACGCAACTTACGACGCTCATCTTTCGAAAAAGTAGAGGGAAACTTCGCAGTCTGAAGATACACAATTATATCTCCATACCAAGGATCCTGTGGAGAGATAAGAAACAAATGTTCATCCGGGAAGGATTCATCACAAATCATTTCTTCCCCACAGGGAAACTTGGAGATCAATTTTGTGAAAACCAATGATTTCTTAGACTTGGCAGACATAAACTCAAGATCAAATGCTGCAAAATCACAATCCATCTATTGTATTTTCCCCCAATCACTCACCTACTGAGGACAAACTGAAATGGATTGGTTGTTGCCAAAACATAAGTTTTTCATAGAATAATGTAATGCCGGAGTCGTTGTACATCATGAACAGCTGCTAAAGCTAAATTTTCTATCGGAGTGTACCGGAGTTCAGGTCCTACCAATCCTCGACTAAGATAATATATAACATGCTCTGCAAGAGCATCATCTTCCTGAACCAGAACCATACCAATAGTAGATTCTGCTGCTGCAAGATACAAAAGGAAATCTCTGCTATAATTAGGTGGACTCAATAAAGGAGCAGAGGTCAATGCTTTTTTCAAAGCATCGAATGAGCGTTGAGCAAAGTCATCCCAAAGAAATGGAACTCCCTTCTTCAACAATCTCATAAATCCCTTGGTAACTTCAGCATAATTTACGATAAATCTTCGAAGAAAATTAGATTTTCCTTGTAGACTTTGAAGTTGACGAATAGAGGACGGGGGAGGCAACCGAAGTATTGCCTCAACCTTGAAGGGATCTACCCTAATCCCTTCCCTAGACACAATGAATCCCAATAACCGACTGGATGTAACCGCGAAAACGCACTTGTTCGGATTCAACCTAATCTTATAGAAACAACATCGTTCAAATATTTGATGGAGGTGAGCAGGATGATCCATCCTCTTTCGAGAATGAGCAGCTAAATCATCCAAATACGCCTCGATAATCTTTTTGATGTCGTGGAAGGCATATGACATGGGCCACTGAAAGGTAGCCCCAGCATTTTTAAGACCAAAAGGCATCTTCTTGTATGCAAAAGTACCCCAGGGACAAATAAAGGCAGTCTTATGCTGATCTTCAGGACGGATAGTAATCTGATTATATCCGGAGAAACCGTCCATGAAGGAGAAAATCTCATTACCGGCACACTCGTCAATGATCTGATCTATAAATGGTGTGGGGTAATTATCTTTAGGACATGCTTTATTAAGGTCTCTGAAATCAATGCAAACTCGAATTGTTCCTTGTTTTTTATCTACGGGAACAGGATTTGAAACCCATTCAGTCAAAGGAATAGGGAAAATGAATCCTGCCTTAAGCAGCTTCTCAACCTCAGCTTTGATAGCTGCTGCCTTCCTAGGATTGACCGAACGAAGTTTTTGCCTCACAGGCTTAGCGTTTTCGTAAGTCTTGATCTCATGCTAGACAATAGATGGATCTATACCAGGCATTTCCTCATAAGACCAAGCGAATACATCCCTATACTCTTTAAAGAGATCGGTGTAAATCTGAATCTCTTCGGGGGAACATTTAGCTCCGATGAAGACATTCTCAATAACAATGGGATCCCTGGAAATGTTCACCGGGATAGTTGGATAAATCACAGCCATGTTCCCTTCAGCATATACATGTTTTGGTGCTAAAGGGTTCAGGACTAGGCGAACAGGACCAAGAGACGGAGGACTTGGAAAACTCGTTTCAACTTCGCTCAAATTAGGTAAAAAGTAAGACCGATGATGCAAATCATCCCACGGTCTATCTATACCAGTCATAGCTTCCAGGATGGCCTCTTCAGATGGAAGAGTGGTATCAAGGCAATCCTGGGCAGAAGAAGAACTAAGCGTCCAAGCTGGAGCCACATCTCCATCCAACTCTTCCGGTGAAAGAGGAGCTGGTATTGATTCTGCAGAGTCAACAATAGACTGATAAGCAATCTCAGTTGCAGACATTGGAAATGCCATTCCACCCACTTGACCTTATTCTAATGTGGCGGTAGGGGAAGGTAAGGTCCAAGGGTCCGAAAAATAATGAGTTCTAAAGAACTCTCTTCGAAGAGGAGCCTTGGAGGATGAAATTGCATTTATATGCACTGTAGGAGGAGGAATATCAAAAGTACCCATCAAGGAAGAATACATTCCAACTCATAAGTTCTCAGTAGGCGACTTGGCATTATCCAACTTTGGAATAGTTGAGTTAGTAGATGCATTTGGGTCTATAGGAGGACAGTCCAGTTGGTCCACTGTAACTATCCTCCCTTCGTGAGGGAAACAAATAAGCCAAAACAATGAAGATGCAATGGCATCCATCTCATAAATCCAGTTTCTCCCCAACAGAAGGTTGTAGTCCAAGCTTGCATCCACTATCTCAACCTCTATATTTACAGTTTTTCCCCCAACACAGATAGGCAAAGCTGGGACAATACCATGCGGTCTATGAGAATGACCATCAAACACAGTCAGAAGAGTAGCAGATGGAGCGGTTGCGGGAGATCCAATTCCCTTCCAGCATGCGAGAGAAATCACACATGTGGAAGCACCCTCATCAACGACCGTCCGAAAAATATTGCATTTCTGGTATGATGATTTAATATGAAAAGCCATATGATGGGGGAGTCTCTTTTTAAAATTAGTCATATCGAAGGTAATCATAAGAGAGTTCTTTGGATCTACAGCCCCAAGAGCAGTGAGCAAAGAACTGCACTGAGCCAGACAAGACTGGAGCACTTCTAAAGCCGACATGGCACAAGGACTCTACGCCAGATCTTCCAAAATAGAGTAGTTCTGGGCAGCCCTAGCATTTGGATTAATCATCGAACACTTGGTAGATGCTTTGGGCATCCGAGGTATAGGCTCAACAGTAGGCCTCGTAATATGAAGCAGCTCAGTAGTATCGGGAGCACCCTTAGCTTTCGAAGACTCTTCTTTTCCATAATCACAAGATCTCGTAGCAACATCCACGTGAGCACTCATCATGTATATGTTTGATGGTATTTCCCCTTCTTGGGTGCCCCCAAAGCAAGCCCCAGAATTTTGATTCACGCCAACAACTAGTTGTTTCCCTTGGGGAAAAGGGTTTGTCAACACAGCCTGGGAACTAGAAGAACCCTGCTGAGCTAACAAATGCTACGCATCCTTAATTTTAGGGAAAAGGTGTGTAAGGTGGTCTCCAGTACATAACTTGCATGGAAACTTCACTTTCTTTTTATCCTTTGGACTCTCACCAACATGCTCGTTGGTTTTATTTGCATTACCCTTCCCATTCTTGCCCTTTTTCTTATTATTATGTCCCTTCTTCTTCCCTTCGGATTGTTGATTTCCTTTGGGATCAGAAACTTGGACGGCATTTACCGACAAAGATTGGGAAGGCGATGACTCAGCAGGCACAGCCTGACCAGAAGGAGCAGATTGTATAGACAACTGCTGCAATTGAGTAAGCAGGCTAGCTGCACCACTATTGATCGACCCAATAAGTCCATCACCATGAGGACTAGGCTTAGTTTTGGATAAATCTAATTTGGAGCGAGGAGCATTGGGAAAATATTTATGGAGGACCCCAGACTGAGAATATATCAGTTCTAACTGTTGGGCACTACAAATAGCCTGTTCCTCATAAAATACCCCAGACAGGGATACATCTTTAGAAATGTATGACTGCAGAGATTTCAGAAACCATTCCAAAAGGAATTCTCCTGGAATATGAGCTTTAATAAGCCTCTTCCTTCTCCGCCATTCCTGAATATGGTCAGAAATTTGGGTTGCGTCGTCCTGCTTAAAATTAGCTAGGAGTTCAGTCCCGACGTCATAACGGATGGGCAACTGGAAATGATTTAGAAATGTAACAGCCAGTTCTCCAAATGTAGCAAAACTGCCCCAATTTAGCTCAATATACCATTTGGCAGCGTTTCCAATTAGGGTGCGTTGAAACAATCTAAACCTAATTGAATCATCGATCAAGGAGTTAGAAGAACACCATAAATGGAAGGTGGTGATGTGATCAACCGGATCCTTTCCATTCTTGCCTTCAAACTTTGGAATGTCTGAAGGAATTTTGGTGGGAACCAGAGGCCACCCCGGAATATACCGGATCAGATCATTCGTCAATTTCGGCAGATCTTGAAAGTTTAACGTTGCCAGAAAAGGTAAACGAGGCGGAGCCTGAGGATTCCATCCTTGATGGGATGAATTCCCAAAATTCTGAAAATAATACCCTGGATTTGATAAGGCACCAGGTTGCCAGAAAGAACTCGTAGAAAAAGGAGAAGAACCTCCTCCCAATGCAGAGTTACCAAAGACCAGACCAGTCCCCCCCCCCCAAAGTATTAAATGAAGAGGAAAGCCCCTGATAGGGGTTCTAGGAATTAGAAAGAGGGGAAAAATTCTGATAAGCACTCGACGAAGGGAAAGAAGCATTCCCTTGGTGACCAGGGTAAAACTGATTCCCTGCCCCCACTGTAGTGAATACAGGGTTCCAACCTGTAAAAGTGGTCGAATTCTGACCTCCAAACCAAGGGTTGAAACTCTGAGTCTGAGAAGTAAATAGAAAGGAACCTAAAGAAGGATTCGAACTAGGAATATGCCCAGTTCCGAAGGGGAACCCTTGAAAAGAAGCTGATCCACTAGCCATGGAAGACATGGGTGTAGATCCAGCTGCAGCAGCGGAAAAGGAAAAAGAAGGAATCCCACTAGTGGGCATTCCAAAACAGAAGGGACCAGATTGAGAAGCATGTGCTTGGGTGAAACCAGAGCCAAACAAAGCAGTACTAGAAGCAATCAAAGATATAGCAATAGTGCCTCCTCCTTCGACTGAAGCAGGAGTCTGAATGCCTGCAGCACTCACAGCAGAAGCCACGTTCCCAGTCGTGGCCATCGAAAGGTATGTATAATATGGAGGATCTTTTGATCTCTCTGACTCAGGTCCGATGTATTCAACAACGAACGGATAATCAGGAGGAAGAGGAGATGGAAGTGACTCAGAGGGTTGAGACACTTCCTCTACCTATACTTCTTCTTCCTGCGGAAATAAGACTCTCGAGGTGAGCGGAGCGCTCCTCTCAGAACCAACACCAGAACCAGCTATGAAACCTTCAAACCCTTGTGGAGGATCTCTCTCCACTGCGTCAGACGTCACAGGGTGATACTCACCTGCTAAATTACTCCTATGCCTTCTTGAAGAAGGCTCTGGACTCTCGGGAGATAACCCCCGGATTCTCCTCAATCGACGAGGCGCTTGATCAGCCACTTTAACAAATTTTAATTAGACTCAAAAAATATAAAGCTAGGCAAGCTAGGAGCAAAGAGCACTCACTATAAGAAAAATCCCTAAGATACAATCAAGAAAACAACCTTCAAGTATTTCCGCTCCGGGTGATTAGGACCGGACACCAAAATACAGGAAAGCGAAATATAGGACCTCCCGAAAGTAGTCTGGGATAATTACGGCCCAGGCCTACTAGCGAAGGTAACAGAAACAGTTACGCCGACCTCCTAACAACAGCCTTTGCCGGCACAAGTACCCAAGCTTCGCAAGGGCACCCCCCAGAAGTACTGCTGAAAGTGATACGACGTCTGCCTCAGGTACCACGGGTATTCCCCCCCGCAGTCACCTCTGTGGAACCTAGGAGTGGCAACTATGGGCACCAATCCGTGTTAGAAGACGGGCGGAATGGTCTTGAGGTCAGGTTCAGCAAATCAGAGAGGGGGTATCTCTCTTCTCGGCCTTCACTTCCCCTCGCGCTTGACTCTCTGGAGGAGAGCTTTCCCGATCCACCTAACGGAGTTGGATTTCGCTCAATTAATCAACTTCTATGTTTTGTTTGAGCGGCCTTGGAGAGTTAACTCTCCACTCACCTAATCCAAGGCCCTAAAACCTAGCTAGTTGGTGTATGACACTTAATAAAAACTTGCTAGTTGCTTTTAAATTATAGCGCTTATTTTAATCGGCTGTTATGTTAAGTCAAAGGGATATGGAAATGAAACTTGTGGTGTTTTGACGCAGAAAAGAAATTAATAAAAACCAAACTACATGCAAATGCAGTAATTGCCTTTCGATGAAAAGAAATTTCTACAAAGGTTCTACGAGACTAAATTTTTTTCTTTTCAGATAACAAACTTCACACTCACAAAAACTATGAAAATGACTAAATGCTTAAGTGCACCTAATGCAAATCACTAAGAGCATGCAAATTCTAAGATGAAAAATCTACTAAAGCGGAGAGAAATTTCCCAAAGATCCTTCAGTTTTATCTCTTTTTGGTTGTCCACAAAGCTAGTTCCCAAAATCAGAAACTCTTAGTATAAAGACACCAAAAAATCTTGAAACAAGAGGAAGAAACCAATGACAATTCATTTCCAAAACCAAGTCAAAAACCAAAGGGAAGAAATCTCAACAAAGCTTCAAAAGATACAACGAAAGAAAAACAAAAATTCAAAACAAAAGTAAATGACAAAACAAAATGTTTTATGAGCTTTTGAATTTTATAAAAGAAGAGCTCGAAGAGACCAAGAAAAATATCAAATCCCAAGCCAAACAACTCTGAATTTCAAGCAAAAACTTTAAAAACGCTCCAATTCTTATAGTGCCACTTAGTAGCAAGATTTATATGAGCAAAAGAAGACAAGAAACTCATTAACTCAGCCTAGAAGAATAGTACAACCTTGCAGCAAACAAAACTTCAAAGAACCAAGAAAGACTCTTCAAAAGTTGCAACAAGACCTAGTCAACTGAACTCAAGAAAACCAACCAAGAAATGGGCAAAAATCGAAGTGAAAATCAAGACACAAAGGTAGGAAAGAGTAAATGAGCAGAGGCTGTCTGTTCTGATGAAGCAGAACAGCCAAGAATCCCTAGGAGGAGATCTTGATACTTGAACCAGAAATGCCAGCACAAGAAACAAGATTTGCCAGATAAGCTAGTTTTCAACCAAACAAGAGGGAGAAAAGACCAACGACCACTTTCAACACAATCTAGAGGATACAAAGACACTGGAGGAACATGTCTCCACAGGCAGACAAGACTAAAAAGCCAAGAAATCAAAAATTTCAAAATTCACCCAGACATACGCTACTTGATAGTTTTGAAACAAGCGTGCATACACGACTGTGTTAAAGGAAACCCGCGTATAGTTGACTCCCTTTAACAAAAACTGCGTGTATACGCATCTGTGTACAGACAAACCCGCGTATGAAAAGGTAAATAATAAAAAAATAAAAAAGATCAAGCCTGGATAAGGAACCAAGTCTTCAGTCTAACTGAGAAAGAGTTAACTGGACTGGAAATAAAAGTTAAAACTATTGGAAACCTTTCAAACAGCTGAAACCACCCAACAGGGGAATCACAAGAATGTGGTCCCCGGTGGAGTCGCTAGTTTTGTTTCAGGGAAAAACACCCTAGAGGTTTTTTGGGTCAAAACCTCCACAGATCAGGGCATGCTATTAAGAAGGACTCACACACAACCATACTTAAATGCTAAAAACTAGATAACAATGATAGTAAAACTCACCTGTAGTCCTACGTTCGATGTAGATCCCGCGGGGTCCAAACCCCCAGCAACCCTTCTTCCTCCTTAACCTGGAAAACAAGAAAGAACATGCACAGAAACCTAGTTGTACAGCATATGCTTCTCCTAAACGTTAGTGTAATCTATGTGGAACATTATATAAACAATAATAAATGCTTAATAATCAATATTTTCACATATGCAAATAGACATTAACACACAAGCTCAGGAACAAGATGGTTCTTCATTATTACGAATAGCGTGTACATAAATAAAGAGTGGAGAGATCACCTGAATCCTTCCACGATCTTCGAACAGACCGTCGTCCGGATTCGTCCCGCCCTTGCCTCGCTAAGATACTTTCAAGACTTGTGCACTCGAGATGGCATATAAACGGATGAACATCTCGAGGAAACAAGGGTTTCCTGTATAAATCTAGGTAAGTGCAGGAGGCA
>CM076579.1:299871924-300068347 GCA_034641835.2 Pinus albicaulis | reverse complement strand
TTCTGGCTGTGCATTTGTTGTTAATTAGATGCACATCCTTAGAATCAATTTTTTAATATCTTACACAAATATATTTATATCTTGCTTCTTTTGCAACTTATTATAAAGAGAGTATATAATTACTAAAGTGTGTTGTGTTTTGATTATATATGGTTTTAGTATGAAAAAAATTAAGATATTTAAATTGTGAAAATTTTTATGATGTAAATTTTGAACTAATTTCAATAAAAAAATATGTATATATATATATGGAAAATTTATCATAATTTGGTTGTCAAATTAACAATAACAATGAAAATAGATATCATTAACTACTATCTGCAAACACAAACTCTCTCATCAATATTATTGAAAAAAAACTACACCACTTAAAATTATCCAATTGATAATCCGTAAAGAATCAGACATCTCTACGTCTATTTCCTTACAACATTTTAAAATTCCAAAATATATAACAAATAAACTAACCTAGCTAATTACTATGGATATGATTTAACAATCTAACCTTTAAAATATTAAATTCTCTCTACTTAAATGCTTAGTGTTCATTGTCCACCATTTTAAAAGCTCAAACGTCTTGATCTTGGAAATTCCACAAATTTGTGGAAATGTAACCCTCTTCCCGCTGGTCCTGCAAAGTCGGAATGAAATCTTCGTCAATCGACTGGAAGTTTTCCGAATTGGGAATCCCAGTGTCGTCGGATGCCACAAACAGCGACCACCACAGCGCCAAGTCGGGGCACTCTTCCGATATGTTCTGCTCTTCTCCCGATAACTGCATTTCCGAAACCATAGACGACTGTGACGGCGTCGCGTGCCCTTCGAGAGACTGCAAACTAGGAGGCGGCTGGCCCAAGGCATATTTGAGGGCGGCGCGCTGAATTTGCTGACGGGAAACAGAAGTCACAGAGGGAATGTCGCGCACGGATTCCGGAAAGTTGAATTTGGCGTTGGGCCCTTTCAGACAATATACTGCGGCGTCGTAAGCACGGGCAGCCTGCTCTGGAGTCGTGTAAGAGCCCAGCCATATTTTCTCTCGAGATTTGGGTATCCGGATTTCCGATACCCACTTCCCCCATTTTCGCAGTCGAATTCCCTTAAATTGGCGGGACCCGGAATCCCCGTGTGGTTGAGCAATTTCAAGGTCAGGTTTCTGATTGAGGGAGTTCTCCATATTTGGCGACGGAGAAACTGAGATCTGAAGAGTGAGTTTAACGATATTTTAGTGGGGAAGCGCACGGTAGTGTGGGGGAACTGAGACATGGATGTGAAAATATAAAAATCGGAGGCGCGTAAGGTCAGTGTTTTTTCAGGCGAGAGGAAGATGTGGGAGAACAAGTACAGTAAGACTGATAGTGAGAGTGACCGAGTAATTCAAAGGAAGACTGGTTTCCGATTATTGAAAACGCGAAATGGATATTTTCGTCCCATTTTTTCGATTTTTTAAGAGTAGACTGTCTGGCTGGGATGCGACAGAGGGACCTAAGAGTAGACTGTCTGGCTGGGATGCGACAGAGGGACCTAGTTCCATGCTTTTCATGGAACTTTCACTCGTCACAATTAAAGCTTTCTGCACCGTCTATAATTTTACTTTAATACCTAGTCGAACGCTGTTCTATTTGACACTTGGTAGGACACCCAAGTCTAATTATTTGATATTTTGTTTTCTTATATTTTTCAGAAATTTTGTAAGATTTTTTGGAATCGTCAATTTAAGATATATATTTACTCTTTTGTTTGGATAAGGTTTTTTGTTTTCTTATATTTTTCAGAAATTATGTAAGAGTTTTTGGAATCCTCAATTCAAGTTATATATTTACTTTTTTGTTTGGATAAGTTCTCATTTTTCTCTTACTCGGATACATTTTTTTTTTTTTTTTTTTCATTGATTATGGTAATTTTAGATGGTGTAATTTTTTTTGAATAATGATAATGCTTTAAGGTACCTTTAATTGATAACAACTAATAATGATTAGTCCAATCACTGATTTGATATATATAGATTTTTAATCCGTGAACACTCTACTTATCGATAAATGATTATGTTTTTTAAGTAAATTGTCCACTTAAAAGCTTCTACAAATTAAAAATCTTTTACATAATTTCGTCCAAAAATTCTTCACAAAATAGATAGCTCTAAAAATATCTATTTTTTTAATTATATATTTATCAAATGCAAATATTTTATTTTATTTTTTAAAATATTAAATATATTTATAAATTAAAAAACATAGCTTACATTTAAAAAAAAAAATGAAAATTTTATATTAAAATTGTATGACGGTAAAAAGAAACGAAAACCCAATTTAATCTCACTGTGAAGTCATCCTAAATCAACGTACTGATAATTGGGCATCACGCACAGTAAGAGTCATTTCTTTACACCTTTTTATTAATCAATCAGATCCATCTCAAGGTACTTTAATACTGTGAGATGATTTTTGCTTATTTTATATTGTTTGATGTGAGATGATTTTTGTGATCATAAATATTTTTATTAATCATATTTTTATAAATTGGTATTATAATAATAATAAGAATGTATCATTGTTTGATTTAGTCATTTAAAAACGAGTTGTTATTTAGTTAGTTAATTAATTAATCATTTAATTAGTTATTAGAATTTGTATTAATAAAACTCAAAAATTAAAGTTCATTTTAATAAATATTTTAATTATTTTAATAAGCAATTAAACTAAATAAAATTTTTTATTAAATAAAAATCTTTTATTAAAATCTTTTATTAAATATACATATTAGTTAAGTATAAATAATTTAGTAAATGTAAATATTATAATTATTTTAATAAGTATTTTAAAGGAATAAAAAATAAGAAAAAGGAATTATACATTATATTAATATAAAGAAGACACAAAGCTTAGATAAAGAAATAAATATTAATATAAATATAGAATAAAGTTAAGACCAGGAAAATAAATAATAAAGCCACGGAAAATTTAAAAAGGAAGGAGGAAAAATTCAACAAAGACCACGATTTTTTATTATTATAAAGGAACATGATGGACGAAGGGAGATAAATCAAAGAAAAAGGCTACAAAGACTTAAGGAAACAAATGACACAACAGGGGAAAGAATCATACCGAGAGAGATGGGGTCCAACTCTTACTCAATTTCCAACCATCATCCCTATTGAGATTCTTAGCATGCCTTTCAATCTCAATAGCATCCCGAAGCTTCCTATAGTGGAAGTGGTCGACCTTAGCAATGACCTTAGGAGGCACAATTTTGAAAAGAGGGGAAAAAATAACACAATGTTGCACTCTCAAGATTAATAACGCCATGTTACTTGTGCTCTCAAGATTAATATGAAGGAGGTTCCACCCAGATACTGAATTTCAAATCACATGCAGGCAATTATTTCACAAAACAAGTGATTCAAAGCACTTTTTTCAAACAGAGACCTAAAAATTGTTTACCATCCAAATGCTCAGTATCCAAAACAACTTCCGACAGGATTACAAAGATTTAGTTTTTGTTTAGGGTATGGAGAATTTAAAACAATGAGAAAAATTTAAGCTTCTGGAATTAAAACCAAAACACTCTCCACTTCAATTGTAAAAATTCGCTCCAGGTAGATAAAAAAAGTTCATGTGCTGGGGATAAAAGAACTATTCCATTGAGAATAAATGATGAAACCACTCTAGATTAAGGAGTTAAGCAAAAAGGATTTTTCCATAACAACACAAGTTCAATTGTCTTGGGACAAGTTTCAAATCTCTTGAGACAATTCCTTTCACAATTCAAGGAAAATAAGAAAGTCAATTTTCTACATAAGAACAAAACTAAATAATCAAGAAATTAAATATCCTAATTCAGATATAGAGAAATTCCTTTTTTGAACAACAATACATAGATGTTGAATACACATAAATCCTTCACATGGGCGGTTGTCCAGCCGAGGGTACAGTGCTCTCTACTGCCTGCATATAAATCAAAATGCGATTATTAGGAAAATATTATTGTTCCTTCACAGACCGAAGCACTTGAAATAGTCCCACTATTTTAGAGAAAGATATATCTAACAGAAGAATCAATGGACCATGAATTTGATTCAAAAAGTGAGGATAAGAGAAAAACATAATTTGAGTGTAAAGGTTCTTCAATGGCATCTTATTCAACTTGTGTACAAAACCAAGAATATTATAAGTGCAATTTTCACTCTAACAAACTGCAACAACACACTAACAAGAATACTCTGTTCTTGTTCTTAGGTCACGGTATTCTGTGAGGGCTTATCAAGATCAACATACTCAGGTAGTCCCAAATGGAACATATGCTTTCAATCTCATCAAAGATACATTTTCACTGAATATTAATAGGCCAGTAATCAAACAAGATGAAACAATAAATAACTTGATGATCCAACACTACAAAATTAGGCTCTGATACAAGAAAGAAATTGGAGATACACACCCCTACAAAATTATGCTCTATTTCCAAAAAATTTCAGAAAATTATGGGTTAATACTTCGAATCTTTATCTTCCTCTCAAAGCTACAAATGCGAAACAACATTTTAATGCAATCTCTACAACTTTAACAAGAATACTCTGTTCTTGTTTTTAGTTCACGATATTCTGTGAGGGCTTATCAAGATCAACATACTCAGGTAGTTGACCTTGTGGTACCCAAGCTAAGTGTTGTGCCTTGAGCAAAAAACTCCTAGAAGCCCTAGGGGGAACCAATCTGCTCGTTGCAGGTCAAGAAGAGATGAGGGATCTCCCCAGTCTAGAAGCTGAAGTCACATGCGATAGAAAAAGGAAGGGTTTCACTGAAAGTTCACATTAAAATGTACTTCCAGATACAACAATTGGGCTCTGAATCTCTGTAGGTGCATATATAACAAGGTTACAAATATTTTGTCATAAGCATTTGAAAACAGAGATATCAAAGTTCAACAAACATTTGGGATTTAGAAAATTAAAAAAACAGATTTGCAAATTCCATTGGCTGTAACATATTACCCAGAAATCAAATGCAGTCAAACATACAATACTCTTTGAATTCTGTAAGTCTACCCCATTTGAAGCATCTCTAGATCCCAACATCAGCAACCAAATTCCCAGACACTTACAGAACACAACTTAGAGTGATTAGCTCATCAGTGAGCTTTGCAAGATCCAAGGAAATAGAAACTCAACATCCCTTTCAACGTGCACAGGAGGCACAATTTTGAAAAGAGGGGAAAAAATAACACAATGTTGCACTCTCAAGATTAATAACTCCATGTTACTTGTGCTCTCGAGATTAATCTGAAGGAGGTTCCACCTAGATATTGAATTTCAAATCACATGTAGGCAACTCTTTCGCAAAGCAAGTGATTCAAAGCACTATTTTCAAACAGAGACCTGAAAATTGTTTACCATCCAAATGCTCAGTATCCAAAACAACTTCCGATAGGATTACAAAGATTTAGTTTTTGTTTAGGGTGTGGAGAATTTAAAACAATGAGAAAAATTTAAGCTTCTGGAATTAAGACCAAAACACTCTCCACTTCAATTGTAAAATTCGCTCCAGGTAGATAAAAAATTTCATGTGCTGGGGATAGAAGAACTGTTCCATTGAGAATAAATGATGAAACCACTCCAGATTTAGGAGTTAAGCAAAAAGGATTTTTCCATAACAACATAAGTTCAATTATCTTGGGACAAGTTTCAAATCTCTTGAGACAATTCCTTTCACAATTCAAGGAAAATAAGAAAGACAATTTTCTACATAAGAACGAAACTAAAATTTGCTAGGATGGCAGATCCTTGTATATGGCAGGGTGTAAAATCATTTTAACCATTGAGGAAATTCTCAGAACTGATATGGTTAAAAAAATACAAAAAACTAGAACTGAAAATGAGAACCAGCTGCAACATGAAAATAAATTATTCTGGTATAACTGAGACAAAACTATTTTTCTGATGCCACGGATCAAAAGTACAAGAAAAAAAAATAACTTAAAAACTACTCAACTCAAGAGTATGAACCCCAGACAATCTATTGCTGTGAAGCCTAGGGTCAAATCTCATAAGGTACGGAATTCTTTTGACAGTGCCAAAAATCAAAAGCATGAGTTGGACACTTTAAAACTAAACATAAGACTCCAGTAAAAGTCCATGACGCTAAATTTTTCGAAGCTCTCCGGTAAGAAGTTAGTTTCGAAATGCAGGAGATAAATTTAGGGGTAAAAAAAAAACTTAAAACCCGAGGTTTAAAATTCCTTCATCGTGACGACAAAGCTATGAATCTCGCGAAAATGCAACTTTCTTTTCAAAATGCTAAAGATCTGAATCTATATTCTCCAAAGAGAAAATACTTGGAGACTGGAGGATTAAAGATCCAAAATTTTCTTGCACCGTTACGCCAAATTTTCAAATCTTACAGATAACAAAATTGTTTTCGCAGGACAAAGGAATAAAAGATCTATTTATCTTGAAATTTCTTTATAGTCCACAAAACAAAGTTCCAGACAGAGTTACGGAAAAGGTTCAACCCACATAAACGAAACAAAACAAGCTTACTTAGGAGTAAAAATTTAGAGAACAAAAAACAAAAAAAAATGTCTGCCTACCGTGTTTAGCGAACTCTGCAAGGGCGTGAGCCATGCCTAGCGATAAGGTGATCGGTCTCTCGCCATGAGAAGCTATACTTGAGCTTTTTAACCTGAATTTCAACGTCCTGAGGTAGAGGACTGATGTTGTCACTGGGCACGAGTGTCTCCAGGGAAGTTTCTGCCAGTTTCCTCTTGTGCCATTTTCTTTCACTTCCCAATGTAATTTTAGCATCTACCCGCTCCATGGATGGAATTAATCCCTCTCGGCCTGTTAATAACAGACAACCCTGCAAGAAGGAAGCAGAGCTGGGGAGAGATGTCTCTGTTCCCTCTGTTGGGGTTCCCATGTTTTGGCCAGATTGGCAAGACCAAAATATGGGACAACATCAGAACCACTTTTGGGCCCTAGGATCTAGCCCTCCCAGACCCGGAGAGGGATCTCTCCAATCAAACAAAGAATAATATATATTTGAAGCTCACATGAGGTGTTAGGCTAGGTATGAAGCACAAAGGGGGTTTCAAATGATTTGGTTGGTTGGTTGCTGGGTTGGTCATGAGATCATAGACTGAGAAAGTAATGGGAGAAAAGGAACAAAGCAACGAGAAGCTTCAGCAAAGGGGATAGGTCAAGAAAGTGCCATCCATTGGGCTATGGAGTCATGAAAGGAAATTACATGCAACAACTAACCAAGGATTTCAAAGGGCAAGTCATCTACACTAAAGGATCTTTTAGGAAGATGGTGGAATGGAACAATAAGGAGAGAAAGTGGAAGAAGGAGAGGCACCCAATCTCTGTCTAAAGATCAGGTCAGAGGTCATTTAACTCCAGACCTGCTTGGACATACTCAAAGGCAGCTCTCAAAAAGGGATGAAGGGGCAGCTTATAGATCAGACCAGAGGTCATTTAACTCTAGGTCTACTTTAGCAACTCTAGAGGAGAAACAGAGATAAGTTAAACAGAAGGGATCTTAGAAAGGCCAGCTGGTCGCGCAAGGATCCTAGTGGACAGGGTTGACACTCATCCCCAGTGTTCCCAAACCTTCCAGCTCAAACCCAGCAAGAACTTCTAAGAACTGATTCAACCAATTCATACATCAGAGAGTAGGCAATAACATCCACTACACTGGTTAAATCAACTGAAATCAACTCTTAGACAGCACATAAGGTAGAAAACATTAAAGGTAGGGAGAGTAGGAAACATAGGGCACCTAACAAGGGTGAATCCTATGTTATACTTCTGTTGCCTACCAGAAGGACATGAAACAGTATGAAAATGTGATATACAGAGTTAGAAAAACATCACCAATAGTAATAGACCAGGATCCTGTGAAATGTGCTTTGATTGATTGATGCAAAACCAGTCATGTACACTGATCTCAATGGCTAATACAGTCCAGACTTTCTCCTCCAAGCCTATTACATACAACTACTCTGCTACTCCCTCCCACGACTGTTCTAACAGTCAAGAATGAATCCCTCTAACAACAACTGCTAGAGCAAGGCAACAACCTTTACAATGTGTTCTTCTGGATTCTTATAGGAAAAAACAGAGCAGAAGATGGTAGGTGAAGAATTAAATGAAGAATTAACGCTCAGAAGAGGAGGAAGGCGCAACCCATTCTGCTTTAAATCTGTGCAATTACTTATGGTACTCTGGCTGCAGAACTACTACCATTCTCTGTTGACTGGACAACTGGAGAAATGCTGATGCTAGGGTCTCCATACCGTGTAAAAAATGCTTTTGATGGTGTAGGACTGCTGAAAGGGCGTAGATCTTCATTCGAGGCACAATGTAGACTGAAAAATGATGTGTACCGTGTCCTTTCATGGGAGGACGCTCTGCTGATATGGAAAACCTGATAATATTATCTCTCTGTGCATAGGACCGTCCAAGATATCCACGGGGTATTCCAAATTGTACTTTTGCCTTCTAAAAGTCCCTGCAGAAGTCTCCTATTTATTGCCTCGAGCTCTTTGTTGTTCTTGTGCTGTCTCTGTCTGTGCATTCTGAGCTTCAATGGCGTCGGAGGGTTGGTAGAGTTTAAACTCCGTTCTTTGATGAATTTATGGTGCAAGCACCTCCAGAAGTTTCCTGTAACATCAGGCTCTCAATACAGCCTTTGCTCATGGTTTTCTAAGATCACCCCATCACTGTGACAGAGATCGTGCAACATGGCGATCATTCCCTGTTGAAAACCTTGCAAAACCTGAAACCTGTGAAGAGAAAGCATGGACAGGGAAATGGATGTAGTGTGGATGGAGGAAGAGGCCATGCAGAGGAAACGGTGGAGAAATTTGCAGAGGAAACGGTGAAAATCGCTCTGGTGGAGGTTGACGGAACACAGAGCAAATATACGTCAAAAACGAATGAAAACACATGAAAATGCACCAATTGTATGCAATGGAACGGGAGTGTGTACGGAGGATGCACGTGGGGTGACGTGGCGAGACGGGAGACCGTGGAATGGTCAACGATGCATGGACATATTTGGACCGTCGATCGGGCGGAGATCGACGGCAGGGAGTAACGGACAGTGGGCCAGCGGGTACGATGGACGGGGTTAAGCAGTGTGCAGGTTCAAGGAATGAGCGCCGTTGGATGAGGGTAGATCTGACGGCCGAGGTGAATTCCGCTGCCTGGCTTTCGTCCAGGAGATAATGCGTGAAATGGGCGGTTTTGAAATAGTACACTCGGACACGCGGCAGAAGATGAGTGGAATCGCTGGGTCTCTGGGGAAAACCGCTCGGCGCCCAACGGTGGTGCGGAAAATACCGGCGGGTTTTGGAAAACAGCGCGTGGAGTGGGGACCACCATTTCGGGCGCGCTTCGCGCCGTTGGATCCGGGACGGATCAACGGTGGAAAATGCGCCCGAAGCGCTCTGGCTATGAACCGTCGATCTGTGGATTTAAATGGACGGTGGAGATGGACTGCGGGGGGGCCAAGGTGTATGGCCATGAGATTTTGGAGCGACCCCCCGTAATGAATAACAACCGTTCGATCGGGTTTTCCCACATCCCGAGGAGTCAACTACGGGGGCTCCATGGTTTGACTCTATGGACAGAGAAGAGCCTCCGCAAGGGAAAAGCTTTGGTCACGACGTTAGGCTATATGGGGCAGAAAGGCGCTGGGCTAGCGGAGAAGGGGGCTAAGGCCTATTATAGGGTTGGGAGTGGGTTTTAAACCCATTTCTAATGTATTTTGAGGCCCAAAGGGTAACGATAAGGAGATGGAGGGGGAAAATGGGGAAACAAAGGGTGTGGGAAAAATTTGAAGGGGATTTCAGAGGGGTTTAGAGGGTTGATAGGGGGAAATAGAGGGGAGCAGAGACACTTTGACAGAAGGAGAAAAAAGGGAAAAGGGACATTTTGCAGGGGTACAAGGGGTAAATGAAGGCTTTGAGCTAGGAAACCAGTAGAGGGGATTTGTATAAGGCAAAGCACATAGAGACCTCAAGGATGATGTGTCTTCAAGGGAGATGCATTCCTTGAAGGTCTCCAAAATGACATAGCCCACCAGCTTGCTTGTCAAGAATTTCATAGGGGGGGGCTAACAGTGGCTCCACATGGGGATGGCTTCTTCTTGAAGGAGGCAAGACACCAGAAATGATCTTTGGAGTAGGCCAGTTGCCTGCTGCTTGGCACATCCATTTCTTTGATCAGCTGCCACAATATGAACATGTTACATCAGCAGAAACATTCTTCCCAATCAGTCTACCTACCCACACTACAATCCTAGATTTTTTTTTTCTTTCCTTAGGGTGCATTTGAGCTGGCAAACCCTTTACATCATTTTATTTGCAAACAAGAAAACAAACCTATTCTACTTCTACCCTTATTGCTCCATGAGACCAGATTCGACTGTTGGTCTCACATGTTTCTCTACCTACACTACTACCTGCTAGGATTAGACTGTCTAGCAGGTTTCTTCTCTACATTCTAAGACAGAAATTGAAACAACTAACTACCTTCTCATAGACCGAGCTTTATTGAGCTTTTCCTACCTACCCTACTCTACTGAAATATTTACAAGTCTAGCTTACAAACATTGTCTTCCAATGTAACCAGTCCATCAAATGATCCCATGGCTGGTCCTTCTTGCTCAATTCCTTGAGCATGCTGGATAGGCAGGGCAGCTCCCACTCCTCTTGTTCCATAACAGCAGCCTTGAAAAATGTTCTCTCTATTTGCAACATGCTTCTCAAAAATACCCTTGATCCCTCTTCAAGTATATGCAGGAAATGTGCATAAGGATCATGAAATGATACCTGGCTATGAATATTTGGTAGGCAGGCTTCATCCAGGATTTCCTCTTCTTCCACTGGATCAAGGATAAGACTCTCTTGAAGAAGAGAATCTTATTCATCTTCTGAACTAGAGGACTCATCATATATGGCAGTGTTGTCCTCCTGGAGCTCTGATATATTTTTCTTTGAGGTGCTGAGCTCTGTGAGAAGATTGTAGCAGCGGAATTGTAGATTTGAATACTGTAGCAGAAGACTTGCAGATTTGTAGACTTTGATAGCAGAAATAGCTTTAATTATAAAAATACACAAGAGGTATTTATAATAATAATATTTTATTGATAAGATATAACATGATTGAATGATTACAATGAGGTCCCGCTTTTATACCTATGCAGGTACCTTTTCATGAACAGGCATGTCTTTTAGACATGCCTTTTCAGTTAACTAATCACTACTTAACATAATCCTAACTGATTATTTAGTAATTACATTTATTCTATTTTATTCCATTAATAACTATATTTATTACTTTAGTTATGAATTAGATTCATAACAAAGATCTATGTATTCTTGAGCAGGGTTTTGGTCCATTGCTTCCTAATTTTCAAGAGAAAGCTCTTTGCTTAAATTCTGCTCCAGAATCTCTTCTTTGCTTTCCTCCTCGTCTTCTGAAAAGAAAAACTGCTGGTTTCCAGTCTCACTGATGATCTGTGGTGAAGCAGAATGAAGACTCAGAGAATCTTCTTCTGCTATTATACTGTCATAGCTCTCCCCATCAGTATCATAGATAGGCTGACTAGTTTCACTGCTTCTCTGGAGTTGATGGAACTGATTGTCCTCCCACAAATCTGTTAATGATGGCTCAACAAAATCTACTTCTATTTGGGAAACATCATCATTAGATAGATCAAAGATGGGAGAACCAGGAATGCAAGTAGTGTTACTAATCAGATGAAATGGATTCTCAGCAGATCTTCCTTTACTCTGATCCACAGAGGAGTCCTCTGAATCTGAATCATCAAACTCAAATAATGACTGAGCAGGAGTGTGTGTTCTATAGAAGGCCTCGGAGGTGGACTGCTGATTTAATATCCGCTCAACCTCTTCTTCTGTCCAAAGAGGGGTTTCCATTTCATCATGGACAGAAGCACAGCAGTCCTCTTTCTCTTGTATTAGCTGATTTGGAGGCTGGATGCTTTCTTGAGCCTCATCTTCCACACCAGATTCTACCTCTTCTATGTAGTCTTCTGCTTCTTCAAGGCATCTTTCCTTATCAGCCTTTGCTAATAGGTCCTGATGTTCTTTGGTCAGCATAACACAAGGCATAGGTAAGCAATCAAGCAGTTCCTGATCACTAACCTCCTCATCTTCTATAGATTCTTGAACATCATACATGTCTTGCTCATCTTCTCGGTCTTGAGTTTGTTCTTGCTCTGAAAGATGCATAGGATGCTCGAAATAGTCATCATCTGTATTCATATTAGCCATGTGCATCTTTAGAATTTCACCAAATGTTTCTGTTAATTCAATTAATTGATCGCACAAAGCATCATACTTTGCATCTCTGTCCATGTTTGGATTCATGCTTTTGCAAAGAAGGCTACTGCTTCTCCTCAACCAATTCAGTGTCCTTCACTAGTGGAGTCATTTGGTCTTTGGATCATAGGGAGTGTGGAGTCGCCAGGTGGATGAATTTGACTGTTTGAAGCAGGCTGCTGTCCACCATCGGCAATTAGGTAATGTCACCTTTCAGGAATAACCTCAAAACACAACAAACTCCAACCAGAGATTGAATGGGAGGGCGTTTACCAGATATGTCACCTCTGAAAAGAGGATGAGATCTGGAGGCTACCTGGCCCTTTCCAGACTCTGTCTAAGAGTATGGTGGACATTCAATAATGGAGGTTGATTCAAGAAATGGGTGACTTATTGTCAACCTAACCAGAGTTCTAAGTTTCTGAGGTTTTTACGAATTTTTTAAGGTGAGATGTAGTCAGAATCCCCAGCGGAGTCGCCATTATGTTGGGGTTCCCATGTTTTGGCCAGATTAGCAAGACCAAAAGATGGGACAACATCAGAATCACTTTTGGGCCCTAGGATCTAGCCCTCTCGGACCCGGAGAGGGATCTCTCCAATCAAACAAAGAATAATATATCTTTGAAGCTTACATGAGGTGTTAGGCTAGGTATGAAACACAAAGGGGGTTTCAAATGATTTGGTTGGTTGGTTGCTAGGTTGGTCATGAGATCATAGACTGAGAAAGTAATGGGAGAAAAGGAACAAAGCAGCGGGAAGCTTCAGCAAAGGGGATAGGTCAAGAAAGTGCCATCCATTGGGCTATGGAATCATGAAAGGAAATTACATACAACAACTAGCCAAGGCTTTCAAAGGGAAAGTCATCTACACTAAAGGATATTTTAGGCAGATGGTGGAATGGAACAATAAGGATAGAAAATAGAAGAAGGAGAGGCACCCAATCTCTGTCTATAGATCAGGTCAGAGGTCATTTAACTCTAGACCTGCTTGGACATACTCAAAGGTAGCTCTCAAAAAGGGACGAAGGGGCAGCTTATAGATCATACCAGAGGTCATTTAACTCCATGTCTGCTTTAGCAACTATAGAGGAGAAACAAAGATAAGTTAAATAGAAGGGATCTTAGAAAGGCCAGCTGGTCGCGCAAGGATCCTAGTGGACAGGGTTGACACTCATCCCCAGTGTTCCCAAACCTTCCAGCTCAAACCCAGGAAGAACTTCTAAGAACTGATTCAACCAATTCATACATCGTATAGGCAACAACATCCACTACACCGGTTAAATCAACTCGAAATCAACTCTGTATTTACTATAAGGCGGAAAACATTAAAGTGTAGGAGAGCAGAAACATAGGGCACCTAACAAGGGTGAATCCTATATACTTCTCGTTGCTCACCGTAAGGAAACAAACAAAGATGAAATGTGATAAACGTAGTTAGAAAAACATCACCAATAAGAATGTAATCGTATCCCGTGGATGTGCTTTGATTGATTGATGCAAAACCAGTCATGTACACTGAGCTCAATGGCTAATACAGTCCAGAATTTCTCCTCCCAGCCTATTACATACAACTACTCTGCTACTCCCTCCCACGATTGTTCTAATAGTCAAGAATGAATCCCTCTAACAGCAACTGCCACAGCAAGGCAACAACCTTTACAATTTGTTCTTCTGGATTCTTATAGGAAAAAATAGAGCAGAAGATGGTAGGTGAAGAATTAAATGAAGAATTAACGCTCAGAAGAGGAGGAAGGCCGCAACCCATTCTGCTTTAAATATGTGCAATTACTTCTGGTACTCTGGCTGCAGAACTACTGCCATTCTCTGTTGACTGGACAACTGGAGAAATGCTGATGCTAGGGTATCCATACCGTGTAACAAATGCTTTTGATGGTGTAGGACTACTGAAAGGGCGTAGATCTTCATTCGAGGCACAATGTAGACTGAAAAATGATGTGTACCGTGTCCTTTCATGGGAGGACGCTCTGCTGATATGGAAAACCTGATAATATTATCTCTCTGTGCATAGGACTGTCCAAGATATCCACGGGGTATTCCAAATTGTACTTTTTCCTTCTAAAAGTCCCTGCAGAAGTCTCCTATTTATTGCCTCGAGCTCTCTGTTGTTCCTGTGCTGTCTCTGTCTGTGCATTCCGAGCTTCAATGGCGTCGGAGGGTTGGTAGAGTTTAAACTCTGTTCTTTGATGAATTTATGGTACAAGCACCTCCAGACGTTTCCTGTAACATCAGGCTCTCAATATAGCCTCTGCTCATGGTTTTCTACGATCATCCCGTCACTGTGACAGAGATCGTGCAACATGGCGATCATTCCCTGTTGAAAACCCTGCAAAACCTAAAACCTGTGAAGAGAAAGCATGGACGGGGAAATGGATGTAGTGTGGATGGAGGAAGAGGCCATGCAGACGAAACGGTAGAGAAATTTGCAGGGGAAACAGTGAAAATCGCTCTGGTGGAGGTTGACGGAACACAGAGCAAATATACGTGAAAAACGAATGAAAACACATGAAAATGCACCAATTGTATGCAATGGAACGGGAGTGTGTATGGAGGATGCACGTGGGGTGACGTGGTGAGACGAGAGACCATGGAATGGTCAACGATGCATGGACAGATCTGGACCGTCGATCGGGCGGAAATCGACGGCAGGGAGTAACGGACAGTGGGCTAGCGGGTACGATGGACGGGGTTAAGCAGTGTGCAGGTTCAAGGAATGAGCGCCGTTGGATGAGGGCTCCAAGATCTGACGGCCGAGGTGAATTCCGATGCCTGGATTTCGTCCGGGAGATAATGCGTGAAATGGGCGGTTTTGAAATAGTACACTCGGACACGCGGCATAAGATGAGTGGAATCGCTGGGTCTCCGGGGAAAACCACTCGATGCCCAACGGTGGTGCGGAAAATACCAGCGGTTTTTGGAAAACAGCGCACGGAGTGGGGACCACCATTTCGGGCGCGCTCCGCGCCGTTGGATCCGGGACGGATCAACGGTGGAAAATTCACCCGAAGCGCTCTGGCTATGAACCGTCGATCTGTGGATTTAAATGGACGGTGGAGATGGACTGTGGGGGGGCCAAGGTCTACGGCAATGAGATTTTGGAGTGACCCCCCATAATGAATAACAACCGTTCGATCGGGTTTTCCCACATCCCGAGGAGTCAACTACGGGGGCTCCATGGTTTGACTCTATGGACAGAGAAGAGCCTCCGCAGGGGAAAAGCTTTGGTCACGGTGTTAGGCTATATGGGGCGGAAAGGCGCTGGGCTAGCGGAGAAGGGGGATAAGGCCTATTATAAGGTCGGGAGTGGGTTTTTAACCCATTTCTAATGTATTTTGAGGCCCAAAGGGTAACGATAAGGAGATGGAGGAGGAAAATGGGGAAACAAAGGGTGTGGGAAAAATTTGAAGGGGATTTTAGAGGGGTTTAGAGGGTTGATAGGGGGAAATAAAGTGGAGCAAAGACACTTTGACAGAAGGAGAAAAAAGGGAAAAGGGACATTTTGCAGGGGTACAAGGGGTAAATGAAGGCTTTGAGCTAGGAAACCAGCAGAGGGGATTTGTATAAGGCAAAGCACATAGAGACCTCAAGGATGATGTGTCTTCAAGGGAGATGCATTCCTTGAAGGTCTCCAAAATGACATAGCCCCCCAGCTTGCTTGTCAAGATTTTCATAGGGGGGGGGGGGGGCTAACACCCTCTTTTATTATCCTAGACCTTGGGCGTTCTGGGAGGGAAAAGGCTCGTTCCTGCTCGCCACAAAGCGGTTTTCGCACAAACCACCCGAATTCGACAATGAACCCACCTGAGAACACTTCTCCGGTTTTGCGAACCTGCTAAGATGTAGGGTTAGGTAAAAACTTGCAGAGCAAAATCCACTGAAAATAGCAAAGCACAAAACAATCAATACCGCAAATATTTATGTCTGGATATTATCATCACATGGGCACAGTGACAGTCAAAACCCCATTCACACACGACGCAAAAATTCCCAGAAGAAGAAAATGAGGTGGTAGCCATTAGAGAAGAAAATGAGGTCGAGGTATGAGAGAAGAAACCCTCACTCAGTTCCCTCACAGACATCTGATATTAGTTATGCTATATAACTCATTAAAATAACATAATTTAATCTTAAGGTAGAGATCATTTGAATTGTCTAACATTCAAATCAAAGGTGCATAATGGTACACGTACTCATTTAGTTGTTTTCAAATAAGTACACTTTACAACGTAAATATAGGAACATGTGTAGACATAACTGTTTGTAAATATTTAAAGGTTAAATTTTACAATAATGAAAAGTTAAAAGTAACTCAAATAATCAAATTAAATTTGTTATATTGTATTTTTTTTTTTTTTTTAATTATAAAAATCATAATAGACATATCACATATAAATAATAGCTATACCACTCAAGTTAGAAATAATGCACAACTTTTGGTGGGTAGTAACAACTGGTAAGTATACACATTTACAGTTTTACTCCTACAAAACATAAATAATGGTGGGAAGCCACTCCTCATAATTATATTTATTTACTTCTTATTTCTAGGCATTTTTTATGCAATGACTTGCTTAAATCATGTTGGCAAGTAATTCATGGTAAATATGTTATGTAGGTGACTATGAGTTAAGATTAAGATGTAAATTTCAATTAAAAGAAATGTTTGATTTTAATTGTTTGTTTAAAATTGGTTGTGTTAAGAGGAGTTTTATAATTTAGTGGAGGGAGATGTTCATGTTAAATCGTTAGATTTAAAATTAAACTAGCATGCTTCTTTTTTTAGTGCAAAACCTGAGGAAAGATTTGCACCTCGACAAATTTGATCTCTTCAGCACTTGGTAGATCCAAAGTTAAGAACATGGATCTAGGTTGGTAGTAAGTCAATGCTATTATTATTAATTATTTATTTAAAAGAGATATTGTAAATTATTATTATCAATATAGATTTACCTTAATTTGAGATCTAACAAGTTTAGAGTGGGATCAAATATGTGTAAGCTTCATAGGATTTTATGTGTGTGTGTGTCTATATAAATACACACACACACACAATATGTCTTTTTATATGAAGTTAATAAATATTCCTAGAAATATAAAAAAAAATTAAGATTTTTTTTCTTAATTGTAAGTACTTTATTTATTTTTAAATTTGATATAAATAATGTTATTTTACATGGAAATTGAAATATTTCATTTATGGATAAGAGTGAAAGTGAAACACTTAAAATACATCTTATTCATGTTGAATTGTAATATAAACAATGAATCAATAAGATTATTGATATTTTTATAATGATTCTAATTATAATTAATCAAGGCCCAAGGAGTGTACAATAAATAGTAATAGATTGTTTTGTAAGGCACTCCATGGTGTAAAGTTTATTATTTCAAAACTTTGTAGGGAAAGAACCAACCATGCTAAGGATTGGTGAGCCCATGTAGGGTGCAATTATGGGTGATTTTGATGGCTTAGATGCCACTAGGTTATGACTAGTCATATCAGGATTCACATAAACTAGCAAACAAAAAAAATTATAATTAATCAAACTTACCTATTTTATTTTATTATAAATGAAATTATTTTTTATGTAAAGAATATTTTAATTTTATTTTAAAAGGGGCACGTGTCAACTTGAGTTTGAGCATGGAAGGAATTACACATCTCCCTCATACTGGGATGGTTATTCGCGTAATTAGATATCAATCATTTTTTTGTGACTAGAGGAATGGACAATTAGGCTAGTCGTGTACTCGTGTGACATGTAGTTGATTCCAATCGGTACCACTATAAACTCTAGGCACATACATAGGTCCCTTTTCGCATGCACACAATGTAATATCCCTTCGACGCTTTTGGTATATTACTAATTATCATGTAGTTATCATGTTTTATGAATCAAATAGTTGTCAAGAGAATGAGTTATGGTTCGTTAGGGTTTGGTGCAGTTGCAACTGCCAAGTTCTTAACCGATAGAATATCCAATCTGGAGGGGGCGAGGTTCGGTGACAGGCATTCTAGTTCCGCTATGTTGTTCTTGGCATGAATTATATTCTTCTTAATGCCTTTGAATCTCCAAGTGTATTGGTGTAGCAAGGATTGCCTTCATTCTATCCATTTCTTTATGTTTTGAAGCCACACACTCATGGCTAGGATTTAAATCCCTTTTCACGCTAATATTTTTAGTTATCGTGGTTACTTTGGCCACTGGTTACACTGACACTCCCATGGACCCTTAACATACGAAAGTTGTCACCAGAATTCTGCATCACTTCACTGAATGCAACTACATGCCCAGAATTTTGATGCATGCTTTTATCTCTCCAACCCAGTTAACGTTCACACTCACAGTAAAGGTTAATGTATGCAACACTGTCCTTTTCTTGGGCTACTCTTATTACTGCATATCCTCAAGTTTAAGGTATGAAACTATGTCCATTTCTTGAGTTATTCTTATTACTTCATATCCGAAAGGTTAAGGTATGCAACGATGTCCTTTTCTTGATACATGTGTACTGAATATGATTATATAAGTGGTGAACATGAATAGTGAACATTATGAAATAGTAAAGGAAGTGAACCTGCTTGGATTAACCCTGGAAACATTTAGGCGAATGAGAAGAGCCATACTATTTCTTGAAAAAGTTAAATATGTCTTTGCATAAGACATGCTTCCCTGGAAACATTTAGGCGAACGAGAAATTAACCATACTATTTCTTGAAAAAGGTAAATATATCTTTGCATAAGACATGCTTTAATTCTAGTTACTGTGGTAGATGATTATAAGCATGCAAATACTATTTTTGCTTAATTTATTATTTTGATTCATTTCCTTGAAAATAATATGCTCATATTTTATTTATCTTCTTGGTGAAGAGAATACTAATATCTATTTTCTTGATTCCTTGGAAGGAACATGTTTGGTGCTAAATTTCTGGAAAAAAGAATATGTGTTATAGATTTCTTGAAATGATTATGTGCATTGAGGTAAGGGAGATTGTGTTAGAAAAAGAACATATGTTACGTGCATAAAAGGATAGTCATTGTGAGATAGAAAATATTTTTTTGGGTATATATATATATATATATATATATATATATATATATATATATATATATATATATAAGGAAAGTTACAATGTTAATTTTCTTGAAACGATTTGCATGACTAGATGAATTGTGTTGCCTAGTTTTATGCATAAAAGATGGTTATCTATGATAATTTCTTGAAATGGGAGTATGAGAAACTTGCATGTAGAAATACAAAGAAACTAGGCTATATTAACTTCCTTTTGAAAAAGAGGCATGTATTTGTTTACATGAAAATAATAGTTAATGATGGTAGAATTCTAAGAAGCAAATGTGTGTTGAGTACATTAAAGAAGATATATTATGATAAGATATTGCATGCACAAAGAATATCCATTGTGTTATAGAGATATGTCATTTGCATGGATAGAAGAAATATTTAGCTATTTTTCTTTGCGAAAAATATGTGATTACTTTTATCTATCATAACTATTATGCTAGTTTCTTTTGGAATAAAGTCATGCATATGCATGTAAGGCTTGTATTAGCTTTCATTGGAAAGAATATGCATTTGTGCGTGGGAAATGATAACATGTTGTGTTAGCTTACATTGGAAATGATTCTTTGGGAAAGAAGATGAATTACATGCAAAAAAAACCATAGTAATGTGTTGGTTTCCTTGGAATATATATATATATATATATGGGTAATGTTGGTATAATCCTTGGAAAAGAAGACGTGTTTGTTTTTTTTATTGCATTACTTTTATGGAAAATAAAACATGTTTTTGCATGCATTATTATGCTAGATTTCCTTGAAAAGGAAAAATGTGTTTGCATGCTCTATTGTGTTAAGCATTCTTTTGGGAAGATTATTTTGGAAATTATATGCATTTGCATGCATAGGAACAACATTCGTTATGTTATCTTTCTTTACTTATTTTCATGCACCAAAAGTAATAACTGAAGGGTTAGTTATTTTGATAAATTTTATGTAATTCGTATACATGAAGATCATAATCAATGGGTTAGTTTCCTTTAAAGGAATATGTAGACAATTGTAGTGATTTCTCTTGCAAGAGCGTGTGCTTGTGTAAAGGAAACATTAGTAATGTAATATTTATTCTATAGACATCCTTTGATGGTTACATGCTTATAAATTGCACATATGCAATGTTGTTAAGTAAGCATGTCACGATATTTTTCTTGCATGTCATGAATGTACATGAATAGATGGTGAAGCATGACTAGTATAGATTTATTAATGGTTTGATTAATACTTTATGTAATCTTGATAACAATGTATGCTCGTGAGAACACTAGTAGGAAATGATGGTGACTTGTGTAAATGATAGATTATGATTAACATGGTGGCAGGTAAATAATTAATGGTCCATGCTTATGAGACTAAGTTGCAGGATGGTCCACTGTAGGAACAACCATGCCACAATGATATGAATATTGAATATTTGCGGGTAAATGCTATCATGATGATTGTAATAGTTTTTAGCTATATTATTTGTAATTAAATGATATTTTCTTGTAATATTTTATAACAATGGTTAAGGGATGGACTCCCTTATAATACATTGAGTGAGGGGTGAACAACCTTATAAAATTAAACGTTTGCTGGTTTTCACCCTACAGGGTTTCCAGTGTATATCGATGTTGAAATGATGTGATTGCTTGTTGTGACAGTTTGATGATGTAGATTCCTTGCATGATGTGATGTTGATAATTTCAAGTATGTGATTAATTAATCTGGCAAAAGGAACCATGAAATGAATGCAAGGTTACATAATACAATTTATGTTAATATACTATAACATTGGTTTCTAATGGTTATGAAAATTACTATTCCTCTACTAAAGTTACTGTATGTACTGATGAATATTCTATCTAATTATTACTGAGGAATCCTGAATAGTGATTTGGATAGTTACTCGTGGGTAATTTGTATAAAAAAATTCTAACTCCCTGCATTTCCATGTGAAGTTATCGGGGTACTGTTACACACAGTGAATTGGGTCATTTGAACAACAAATCTTCTCGCACATACTACTTCATTTACATGATTAACGTCAGTTGAGATACTATGGGGGATATTTTATTTTAATTATTAAAAATATTAAAATTATAATATTAAAAAATATATAAATATTTTTAAAAAATATCCTGCAAAAAAAAAACATACTTTCATTCAACATTTTAAAGAAAATACATTTACATATACACACAACAATGCATTCATGAGGATCTTCCTAGGTATATGCGTGGAGAAAAGAAAAATAAAACATAATTGTACATTACATATGTTGATAAGCCCTCAGAAAATAGTTGTCCAAAATGGCCTTGAGGAAGAGAAAAAAGCTAAAAAAAAGGAAATTGTACTATAATTTAAAGGAGAAGAGCAAGCAATGTAGAAATCAATTATCTTCATCTTCTTTCCTTTCTTCTTTTAGACCCGTTATCATTCCCCTACTTTGGGATCCACTAGAACTAGACCCATATCGTTCATGGATTTCTCTGGAGAGTGCACTTTATCCGAATATGAGTTTTTTTATGTACATGAACATGATTTTTTCCCATCACGCTATCATCTTTTTGTACCATATTAAACTGATGATATGGCTCCTGAATCACTATTCAATTTTTTCTACACTAAAAGAAAATATCATTTACATTCTTATCCTAGGAGCTCCCAACATCTATTGTTGTATTTTTTGTAACACCCTCCTCCCTCATTTACCCAAGCTAATCGTCCCACCAAGTTAAACATGTGATGAGAGGCCACTATGATGAGATTCAACCTCCTCAGTCACCTTAAGGAAGTGGAATCGATGGAATACAATCAAATTGACCATTCACACATCCTACAGAATCTCCAAGAGCCAACCAACATTTACAGGTGCTTAACTCCTGAAGAAACTTATCTTTTGCTGACCAAAAACCCCAATCGCTCCCATGACAAGGAAATAGTGCCACTGGAACCCTCTATTCACTCCCACAACAAGCCAATCCCGACAACTGTGGACATTTTCAAGTAGTCTTATGCTAGTGAACTAAGATTATGTGCCACTTTTTTAGGGCTAGGACTCATGCCACTTCCCATAACTCCATGAGACTTCCAAAACTGATACATAACATTGAAACAAAGGTACTAATGAAAACATTTGATCAATGAATTGACTGCACTTCTACTAGCCATGATGAGAATTTCGTCAAACATGTAACAAATATGCAATCTACAAGTCTTAACAAAACAAATGAGCATAGAGGTCTCATACTTATCTGAGAATCACTAAGAAGCATTGATTCCTTATCACACTAGCTTCATTGTCATCTACTAGGTAATATATTCAATGTTCATTCATTTTCAAATCAACACACGATGAGAGCCATACATCCTAACTATCATAAAACATACTCATAACTAGCATATAAACAACATAAATAGCAGGGATATAACAACCATATAAACCACATAATAGAAAGTGAATTTACCCATCAAATACAAGGGGACATAAGATATTATTATCATGTGTAAAATGCAACCATGTTTGGGACTTCTAAGTACCACCTGACCATAGAATAGGATGAACCAAATCACTCTTTCATATAGTCACTCCCATGCCATATTCCAAGCATGAATGTGGGATCTCATGAAACACATAAAGCATAACTAAACCAAGGCTTCTAGAGTCCAACCACCTCAATCCTCAACCAATGATTCCACCTCATAGTCGGAAATCACTAGCCATCACCATATCAATCTCTACCAAAGATGTCCAAGGCTCCGGAGCATTTGTGCCAACCAAGGCTCCAATATAGTAACTCAACCCACAATTGTTGTCATACTTCAGAGCATTTGTCCAGCCAAGGCTCTAAGACTAGTGACTCAACCCACCAAGGGATCTAGAGCATTTGTCCAACCAAGGCTCTAGGACTAATAACTCAACCCAAGATTTTATAGGGCTCCAAATCATTTGTCTAACCAAGGCTCAAGGAACTAATAACTCAACCCAAGTTGTTACAAGGCTCCAAAGCATTTGTCCAACCAGGCTCCATAAACTAATAACTCAACCCACATCTAAAGGAACATGAGAACCAACCAAAACCAACCAAAAACAAAAGGAAAGAAACACACAATACCATGGATATCCGAGAAATGGAAAGGCTAGGAAAAATCACTAGCACTCCAGGCAATCCTCCATGCCAATGACATATCATGACTAAGAAATCACATACATGTTCCATGCATGCCAAAACTAGTAAGTAAATCATACACGCAACTCGGTACCTACAAGAAAAACCCGTTGTAGTTAATGATCCTGATGTCCTCTTGCGGTTTTTTGCTTCTCCTTTGCCTTCTTTCTCCAAATCCAAAGTATGCCACACACCTCCAATAGTGCTCCAAGAAAACTCTAAGTATCCAAGAGTACAAGAGAGAGAATAGAATGAGAGCTCCAAAACTGAACTAACAAAAAGCTACCAACTGATCCTAAGAAGCCTTTTTATTAATGATGCCTCTATTTTCCTTCATTTTCCTCCTCACATGCAACTTGTGACCTTTCACCTTAGCCATTTCCTTTTCCAATTTCCATAACCATTAATTAATCACAAGTGATCCCCATCACTATGTTTTTGCCAAACATTTAGCTTGGAATATGTGTCCCATGACCATGGTCTTATTTTACCTTTATTAACATTATTACATGGATTTTTGACTAGGGATGTTACAGAACCCTCCCCATTGGGGAAACACCAACCTCGATGTTCATGAAACCTACAACCAACAAGATTGTTAAAAGCAAAACATACTACCCATGGAGCTTTATTACTTAGCCCATTGTAATGTTTACAATGATCAACCCACTAAGAATAAAATCAACATGATAACATAACAACATGAAAACCATAATGACATGACACCATACTTCTTATTGGAGCTTTATAACACAACTCATGGTGGTATTTACATCCATATACATATGTACATAAGCCAAAACATCATACCAAAAACATTTAATCAACTAGAAAATATAGAAGGATACATAGCCCACATCTGATTGGCCATCTCCCATGTAGCTTCATTAGGTCCAAATTACTTCCATTTCACTTTAACCTGCTCAATTGCTCAGTTCCGGAGTAAGAGCATATTTCTCTGCAAAATACACTAAGTTTCCAGCTAGAATTCTCCTTCTGGCTCCACCTACAATATAAACCATTCAATCACATGATCAAATTCTTTAACATACTTATTAAGCAATGACACATGGAAAAAATCATGGATTTTCACTGTCGGAGGAGGTGCAAGTCAATAGAATACTGGTCCAATCCTTTCAAGAATCTTGAAAAGCCCACAAAACTGAGGTGCCAGCTTTGCACATGATCCAGTCCTTAAGGAGCTCTTCTTAGGCTTGATGCACAAGTACACTTGTTCCCCAACCTGAAACTCCTTAAGCAACCTATTATTATCTACATAAATTTTCTTCATATCCTGTGTTGCTTTCAAATTATTCTTGATTACCTACATTTATGTTCCATTTCTTCCAAAATGTTTGGTCCAATCAATACCCTGTTAACTGGACCATTCCAATTGATAGGAGTATTACAACTCTTCCCATAAAGTGCCTCAAACGGACTCATCCTCAAAGACTCTTGATACCAATTATTATAAGCAAACTTAACCAACGGAAGGTACTCCTCCCACCTTCGTTGTTGATGCATCAAATGCATCCTAAACATGTCCTCTAGAATCATGTGGACTCTCTATGTTTCCATCTGTCTAGAGATGATAAGTTGTGTTTAAGGCCAAATTTGTACCCAAACTTGAAAATAACCCTTTCCATAGTCTAAAAGTGAAATTAGCATCCCTGTCTGACACAATATTCCTCAAAACACCATGCAATATGACCACATCTCTAATTAATACCTATGCCACATCACTAGATGAATACATAATAGTCATTGGAATGAAGTGTGCTACCTTAGTCAACCAATCTACTACAACCATGATGGAATCATGTTGCCTATATGTCCTCAGAAAACCTGTAACGAAATCCATGGAAATTCTCTCCCATTTCCACTCTGGAATGGAAATCGGCTGTAGTAATCCACCTGGATTCTTACACTCTAATTTTACTTGTTGAAAATCCAAGCATCTAGCCACAAAATCTGCCACTTATTTCTTGAAATTCATACAATAGTACAACTTCTTCATTTTTGTCAATGTCTTTTGATATCCTAGGTGACCTGAATAAGGTTTCACATGGAACTCCCTCAAGATAATATTCTTGAGGTCACTACTGTCTGACACATATATCCTATCCCTACTGAGAGATAATAGTCCACATCCTGCGCACCTGTACCTGTACCTATACATGTACCTATACCACTACATATACCTGTACCTATAGCGCTACATGTACCTGTACCTATACCTATACCTATACCACTACCTGCACTTGTACCAATACCTGTACGTGTAGCTGTACTTTGCTATAACTTGTGCCTAATCTCTCTTACTTGTCATCCTGATAACCTACCTGTAAAATCCGATCCTATAGATCTGTCCCATAAGAAAAGATTGCTTCAATGTGATTTACTTGTATCCACCTGTTAAGAGCATTTGAAACCATGTTCTCTTTTCCCTTGATGTACCTCATCTCGAAGTCAAACTCACTAATCGTGGTTAACCTTCTAGCTTTCCTGGCATTCAGATTCGGTTGGTGAAATAGATACCTCAATCCACTGTGATTACTCATCATGATTAAAAACTTATTTCCAAGAAGATAGTTCCTCCACATCTTCAATGCATAGATGATCGTTGCCAACTCAAGGTAATGTGTTGGATAATTCTACTCTTTCTCATTTAGTTTCCATGATTCATAACACACTATTTGTCCTTCTTGCATAATAAATCCACTGAGTCCTCTCTTGTAAGAAAATGTGCATACCATAAATTCTTTATCCAGATCTGCAATATTTAAAAATGGAGCATTTTTCAACAACTAATTCAAATGTTCAAAACTTGATGCACATTCCTATGTCCATTCGAATGTCTTACCTTTTCTTTGCAACATCGTAATAGGGTAAGAAATCTGTGAGAAGTTCCTCATGAATCTCCTGTAATAACTTGCTAACCCCGTAAATGACCTTAATCATCCACATTCCTAGAATATTCCCACTCTATGATAGCCCTTATCTTCTCTGGATCCACTCCTATTCCTTCCTTGGAGACCACAAGCCCAAATTAATGTACCTCTGTCTGAAATAAAATACATTTTCTAAGATTGGCATAGAACTGATGCTCTCTTAGAAATCTTAATATTTTTGCTAAATTCTCAACATGTTCTTATTATTAGAATATATCAAGATATCATCAATGAATAAAATAACAAACTTGTCTAGATAAGGACACAACATGTTATTCATTAAGCACATAAAAGTAGTTGGTGCATTAGTAAAGCCAAATGGAACTACCAAAAACTCATAATGTCCATACTTGGTCATAAAGTTGTCTTGTAAATATCCTCTTATTTGATGCACACCTAATGGTATCTTGATCTCAAATCAATCTTCAAGAACATTGTTTCTCCCTTCAACTGGTCAAACAAGTCGTCAATCCTCAACAACGGATACCTATTCTTGATGGTCACCTTCTTCAACTACCTCTAATCAATGCATAGCCCGAGAGTACCATACTTATTCTTCATAAAAAATATTGGTGCACCCCACAGTGATATACTTGGCCTAATGTATCCCTTGTCAAGCATTTCCTTCAACTGTAACTTCAACTCTACTAACTCTGGAGTTCTCATCCTATATAGTTCCTTCAATGTCGGTGTTGTTTATGGTACCAAATCAATAGAAAAATCTATTTCCCTATGAGGTGACAACTCTGAGATCTCTGCTGGAAACACATCCTGAAACTGCTATATAATCGAGTACCTGCTCGATACCTACGCATCCTCAACTTCCTTACATTTATCACTATAAATGTGCACTCCAAATAACACACACCCTTTCCTGCAACTGTGCTTGGCTTGCATAGTTGTCACCATCCTAATTGATGTTTCTTTCTTCTTAGCCTGTAAAATTATTTGTTCTCCATTATCATCCAAACACTCAATATTTTTTTTCATAAAAATCCATCTTAGTCATATGAAGATACAACCAGTCCATACCCAACAACATACTATATGATTCCAAAGACAATTCATTCAAATGTGATGATGTAGGCAGACCATTCAGTTCAAATGCACAAGCTCTTACCCATTGATGAACTCACTTATTTGTACCTAAATCCAACTGCACTAACCAATATTATGCATGCACTTCCTTACTCAAACCACATCTATCCACTAGGTGAAGATTAACATAATTATAATTAGATCTAGGGTCAGTCAAAATAGAAACAACTTGAGCAAAAACATTACCATCCATCTCGATAATAGACACCTGGTGATAATCCTGCATGTTATCCAACGCTGCATAGATCTAAGGAACACTTTGTCCAACATCCTCCACTGTCTGCACCTCTTGAGAAATGTAAATTTGTAGTACACCACCCTAATGTTGTAGAAAATATCTCTGATGATGATCTTTTCCAGAAGTTGAACACCATATGGGCTTCCTATCATCACCCTTCTTCTTCTCAGACTGAAATCCTTTTCCTTTATCGGATGCATTGAACTTCTTATGCGGCACTGCATTCTCTTTTTTACGCATGTACTGAGGCCTTGCCCGCTTCCTATCCCATTTTCCTTTATTATTATCATTACCTTTCCAATCCTGCTTAGTCTCAGATATGCACTTTGATTGTTCATAAAAATGATTTAGCTTCCTGATGGCTTCCTCCAATGATCTAGGGTCATCAAATTTAGTCACGTCCTTGAATTCTACTAACAACCCTCTAATGAATCTCTGAATCTTGGCCTTCTCCTCCTTGAGGTAAGGCACATATCTCAACAACTCCAAAAATATTCTAGTGTACTCCTCATCAGTCATAGATTCCATCTTTAGCTCACAGAATTATTTTTCCCTATTGTCATAGTATCTCTCTCATAGACAGTTCTTCCTAAATAGTCTCTCAAACTCACTCCAAGTCAACTCCTCTTCAAAAATATCTCTGACATAATTTACATCTTCAGACCAAATATCGTGTCATCTTTATCTGACTTGTGCCAAATATGATATCTACTACCATATGCCCCATTAGTCCTATATTCATCTCCATGGCTGATCTGAAGTGGTCCCTATCTCTGCAATTATGAAAAAATTTGAAGAATTACTGCATTGCATTCTGATTGTTTCTCCTGTGCCTGCATGATTCTATCATTATTTTATTTGCAACTCATTTTTTCTTCCTTAAAGCTCCTCAATGTGTTTTCTAAGTCAGAAGATTTCCCAACACCATGCTGCTCATCTGATCCATTGGAAGAGTTTGGTGAACTATAGTCTACCACTCTTCTAGCCATCTTTTTCCTTCTCTTGTTGCAAGGTATATCATGTCAGCTAAACAAAATCATAGATAACAAACATACCTTAGTATAGTTCGAGGAGGATATCTCATCTACAAGAATGACCAAATTAGCACGATACATATATATAAACATATTCAAGTCAACATATAATAATCATTTCAACCATTATCCAGTTTATCGTGCATTATGCCACAACCATAACACCAACTAGACTGCATGCATACAACATATCAACGACACACATGCATACCCAATACATACAAGCATTGACACGCATAACCAATGCATAACTGACATATACCAATGAAAAACACCTCCAACATCAACACCATCAAATTTAACATGGCGACATAACAGAACCATTAACAACACTATGCATACACCACAAGCACATAGTCCACAAACATGAAGAACACAAATGCAACCAACACGTATGCAAGACCAGCACATCGTCTGTTAGCACTCCATATTTTTCCTAGGCTGAGGAGGAAAATTACAAAGGTAACCACAAACCACTTTTAAAGATGGTATCTAGCCCTTCCAGCTTCAGAGAGGGCTCTCACTATATGATTTAATTTTTGCTTTCAAGATTCTAGGCTAGATATTAGAGTTCAAGATAGATTTTTTAAAATTTTGGTTTAAAATGAAGGAAATGTCCATTTGGAATGGAGTCATTTAAATTATTAGTAATCAATGAAAAAAATAACAAAGTGGTTAAAACAGGATGAGGTAAGCAAAATCCTGGATCTTAAGATATTTTATGGTGTCTAGATGAGATGAAGAAACATATAATCAATTAAATATAAAGCATACTTAGATTAATTTTATATTTAATCTCAGAAGGAAAACATTAAGATTGTTTTAAACAAGCCAGAGCATAGTACAAAAATTAAATTCAACTCTTTATCTTCTTGCAACAATCAGGAAAGGAAATCCATGTGAAAACCTAGAAATAAGAACAAATTAACATGAAGAAAACATCACTATTTGTTTGACACAAGAATCCTGGAAGAAAACTGCCTCTGTATTTCTAAAATTGATTACTTCAAGTGAAGTTCACACACTAGTACAAAATGGCTAATTAGTTACCAAAAAAATGACTAAAATTTGCATAAAAACGACTATTTTTCGGTCGGTGACCAATAGTAGCTAATTTACAGTATCTTATAACGCGACCAACTTTTGGTCATTTTTAGCTTAGTCATTAATTGGTTATCTCAATTTTGTTTTCTAGTTGTATATTTGGTCATTAATTTCTTCACTGATTTAGTCATTAATTTATTCATTGATTTGATCATTAATTTGGTCATTGATTTGGTCATTGATTTAATCATTGATTTGGTCATTAATTGTCACAATTAATGACCAAGTATACAACAAAATATATTACTATATGATCACCTGAAAAAACCAATTAATGACCAAAGAAATATGATCAAAATGTTGGTCGTGCTATAAGATATTGTAAATTAACTACTAATAGTCATATATATGCAAATTTTAGTCATCATTTGAAACCAATTAATGACCAAAGAAATATGAATAAATTTTAGTTGTGTTATAAGATACTGTAAATTAGCTACTAATAGTCGTATATATGCAAAATTTAGTCATCATTTATAGTCACAAATTTATCATTTTCATTAGTCATTTATTCATTATATAAATGACTAATTTAGTAGTTTATATTCATTTCATTTACTTTCATTAATAGTCATTATAAATGACTAATTTAGTTATATATTCATTTTATTTATGTTCATCATTAATTAGTATAAACTACTCATTTAGTAGTTTTAAATTGATTTTGTGTTCATTATTAATCAACATAAATTAATTTGTATGATTTAAAAAATGTCATACAATGTGCATGTTCATCTAATATGAAAACACAAAGTTTCATATTTTAATTACAATACTAAACAATATCAAGTGCAACTATAAATAATTTCAATCACATAAATTATATTATATGAAATGTTAAAGTATTACAATATGATTTTCCAACTTAATATTGGTTGGACTACAATTTATAGAGGAAATGGTGTTTCATCACTTCAGAACATTATCGTTGTATTTTCAAGGCATTGCAGATGAATTCACCAACTCTGAAGACTTGACCATCAGTCTTTATATGTGTGTTTTATGCGGGATATTGGCTCTAAGCGTATCACAAGACAAGTTATCCTCTCTCTCTTTTTGCATTTGTCACTCCAATGTTATTGCTCCCCTCTTTTCAATTCATGCTTCTTACCATCAATACTAAGTTCATTTTCTGAAAACAAAAGAAGATACAATGCAGAGTGTAAAAAATGAAGAACAATGAACACTAGAATATAAACTAAATTAGACTATAAATAATTTATACGACATATACCTCAACATCGGCAATGTCAAAGCCATTTTTCCCCATACAAGTAAGAAACTCGAACAAATTTTCTTCATTGGGGCGATAATTGCCACTATAATGTGGCCAGATAACCTGTATAAACAAAACAAATAAAATATCACCATATATATAAAATAACACCTTAGGAACAATCATGTCAACTAAGTTATATGCTAAAAAGCTCAAGCTGTAGATAACTTGTGAAAACAAATAATCTGAGGTGTGATGTTTAATCCTTGTCACTTTATTCAAAACAACATTTCATTTTCTAATGCATGAACTTAGTCAAGTATATAAACAACATGTACTCAAATAACAGCATGAAGTAACTTTTTATGATAGTCATGAAAATATTTTAACACAAAATAGCTATAAAGATTCCAATCAATACAGTGTAATACTAATTTCATCTTCAAGCTTTGGTTGTTGTTTAAATAGACATGGTCCTAAGTATTTTCAATTTCATAGTTAAAAGACAACAAAATCAAAAGAAACGTCCAAAATACAATCAAACAATAAAGAGAGGATGTCATGGAATGGAAATTGAAATTATAAAAAATTTGTTTACCTATCCATCGATGTTGTGTCTGGTATTCCTAAAGCATTTGCTTGCCCAAAATAATAACCATGAGGTGAAATAATCACAACATTAAAAACCATGGTAATTCCTACTAGAAACATTTCCAAAGTCAATGGCTTAGGTGTCTAAGTGATCTCTAACAACGAATGAACCATATCCAAGACATGATATGCATCATCTCCCTGTCGTTTCAACCTTACTTAACTGTAACACACCCACAAACGAGTCAAGTAACAATAAAAAAACGTTGACATTTGTTTTTATCTTTTATATCTATAAAATTTGAATACGATTTTTTTCATGAACATATTAATTTATATTTAAAGCCTTTACGACATGAGACATGTTGTGATATTTTTGGTAGAAAAAAGAACATATCTACAAAAGAAAAATGCATATATTGCTTATGGTCAAACTTTGTATATGGTGTATTCTTAAGCAGTTTTTTAAGATGTTCCTCCGCCTTTACCAAAGTGAATTGTAGCTTGGTTAAACTATGTATCCTTTCATTTAGCATCAATTTCTACAAGATAAATGTTAAACATTATTCTTTCCCATTTCTCAACATGCTACATATGATAAATTAAAAGTCGCATAAAACCAAGAACAAACCATTTTCTAGCCAAAACAAACAAACAAACAATGTCTCTAATAAAACTTCATTACAATATTAGAAAATGAAAAGAGAGTAGACCATTTTTGTTGTTTAACTTTGCCTATTTTTGTTATGAAAGTGCTCGAGCTTAAAGAACCAACAAATGTGAGGGAAGTCGTAAATGTGAAAAAAATTATGTTGACCTAATTTATAGACTTCTTCAAAATGATGTGAATGATGCCATTTTCGGATGTGGTAAATCTCATAATAAGAAATGGCATGTCTTCTAATAAATTACATTTCAATGACTATCAGGGGCCTCCATGGGTTATAAGTCCTCAGTATGTTAATCTTGATGATGAAAGAGAGATGACAATGATAAGAATGGGTGGTCCTAGTTTGTATGGTGGATATCTTCAAACAAAGGTCATCATCTCAATGAACCTAGGTTCTGACATGGTAAACATGGATTTGGTCTTCACCCAATTTCATTCCATTATACTTTGTCAAGACTCAAGAGGACATAATGGTCCTTCCACTTATAATAGGGTTTCTTTTGAGGTTATAAATAAAGCTTATCCAAATCAAATGGATTTTTGGGCTCCAAGAGATATGGATAATTTAAATGATAACAATTATATGTTTTTTCCCCAAGATTCAAATGTAGGGATACATTTTGTGGATTTTACTAATAAATAGAATGAGAGAAATAATCCATGAGGAGAATCTACTCGTCATTGTGATTAGGGAAATACTCGGAGATAATAAGACTATTTAGGTTCAAATCAAAGATGGTGTTCATTCTTGTATCTCCTCAGTTGTTGGTAGTTTTTAAGGTAGGAATTTTAGTTCTTCAAGGGTGGGGTCCTTCAGCATAATTTCATCTACCTTGGTCATATCACCCAAAAGCAAAACATAATCAACAAAGAGTAAATATGTCAAGTTTAGGGCAAATCTTATTTGTATAGTTGTCAAGCTTATATTTCTTTTTGACTTTGTTATAACTCTGTTGAGACCACCTACTCTACAGTAAAAAATGGTAGAGGAGCCATTAGTCATAGCTACCCATGGTCTCTTATAGGCATGATAGAAGAATAGGTTGAGCCATTAATTAGAATTGCACATATTTTAAGGAAAGACAATTCATTATCTAGTTAACCAATTGCACATTGAACCCTATATGGATGAGTAGCCCTAAATAAAGCTAGTTTTCTCTATCATATGCCTTGGAAATACAAACTAACATTGCTTGTAATTTTTTTGTTTTCATGTTATAAATTCGTTCTTGGGCAACTCCTATTTCGTAATGGATTTGTTTCCGAGGAAGGATGCAAAATTGTTCTAATGACATGGAATCATCTTAGTGGATTTTGACCCTACACGACCAAGGAACTCATGAGCCTTGGGCACATCAACAGTAGCATCCTCCAATGAAAATAGTACAGTCTCCAACCTAGAAACATCAAAATTATATATAGTTATAATTCATAATAAAAAATGACCATAGATTGTGGCAGTCCTTAAATAAATTCAAACTTGAATAAGAAAAAACACAAAATTTCACATTACCCTTCAGTAAGTTGTCCTTGTTTTAGTAAGAAAGGCTCGGACTTGCATAAATGTGTAAGTATATTCCCATAATATCAATTTCAACATCTTTCTTGAAAAAAGAATCTAATGTCCAAAGAGAAACCATAGTTGAATGGAAAAATGGTGCTTTAAGGTCATCTACACAAAAAGTTGCCTCCTTCAAATCTCTCACATTGGATGGTATGTCATGCAAGATTAAGAAAAATTCAAGGAAACTTGTCGACTTCTCTAAAAGACATAATGAAAATGAAAGGAATCTTTGTAAAGGAAGGCACCTGTAATATTCTTTCATTTACATTTCAGCCTTTTTCCTAAGTTGAACCTCAAATTTCTTTGAGAAGAATGTTCTTACAGTTGAAATTTAGCATTTGCAGTCTTCCCACCTCTGTCACGTGATGAGTATAAATTATTAAACTCTCTTATGTCATTATCCAAAAAATTTCTTTCCTAGACACATGATTTTGCAAATAAAGGCTTTTATGCAGCATAAGTCCTTGTCAAAATTTCATCTCTCATACCAACTGGCATCCGGTCATAACTTCAACCTGAAATTGGACCTGCATCTGTTCGTTTATTACTCAGGATGTGAATGGTGGAATATCTGCTAGAGCATATGGCAGAGGCTGAAACCTCCCTCTTATTCCCTTGCCAAGACCTCCCTTAGGACCAAGAGTCAAGTGGCTATCATCAGAAGCCCTGTGTGTTGAGGGGCTTGGCATAGACTAGTTTTCAAATTGAGCCCTATCCACAATACGAGCATCTTGACTAGTGAATCCACGGTCACGTGGTCCCATATGGGGTTATTTCTTTTTAATCCCACCCATATGTGGAAGTGAATCCGTATGTGCACCTGCCATGTAAGGTGACATCGTAGGTCCTCTCCCACCATGATCAAGTGGTGTCACAAGTCTCCGACCTGGATGTCCCATATTGGTACCTCAAGAGCGGCCTCCATGTCCATGTAGTTCTTGCACAACATCCCAATGCACTTCCTCTATTTTCTTGGGGCCCTCAACTTTCTTCCTTTGTTGCCATCCATTCCTCCTCAGATCAATCAGATCCTTCAACATGAACCTCAGCCTAGAGGGAAGCCCTTGGTTATTGGACATTTTTGTCATCCTATCGAAGTAAGCATCAATATGTTCCTTGCCCTTTGAATGGTCAATCATATGACCAATAGTGCTCATCCGTTTGCACAAAGCTTCAACATTTTCCTCCTCTGGATGCTGAAATTCACCAATTAATTTCTTGATGTGCGCTTGCATAATTATTTCGATCAACATACTTTCTTTATAAAGATCACAAATAAACCTTATAATTCCTAGCATTCGTCATCGTGATGCAACCTTCTTCTCCCATCTTTCTTCTGCTGAAATGCTTTTTTCACCATGCTCTTCTACTTTCTCAGCCTCTGCCTCTTCTCTTTCATCTTTTTCAAATTCTTCCTAGCATTTGTTCAAAATAACTCACTTGAAAACAACCTTCTCATTATCTTCATAAAATTCAGGTATTCCTACAGCAAGCTAAAAAATGAATTTTGCATACATTTCACAAAAAGCCAGCTCCATCAAGGCTTTCAAATATTTGAATATTATACCATGAAGACATGATGCAGAGTCAATGTTCACTCCTTTGACATGTTCAAAAAGTTTCTCAAAGTTTTGGGGCATTAATTTATTAAGGATGGATTTAATTTGTCTTTGTTTCAACCGATCCTCATCAGAAACCTTGCCCACTTCATATTGGTTCTCTGATATATGAAATGTGGGCAGAGAAGGCTGTGGAGGAGGAATCAAACCCTTTTATGAACCAGAAACACGTTTCCACCTATCAGCATCAGAATTATTTCTCACTAGTCCAACTTGTGGAAGTGGTTCTTGCACAGAAGGCCCTCCAGAAAGGATGACATTCATACTTTCTTGAAAAGCCAGTATTATAACCTTGGCCAGGTCGAAACACATCAAAGGAACCACTAAGATCCACATCCATCCGCATATCACAGCCATCAGCAAAAGAATCCACTGACTTGGCCCATATATCATCATGAAAATTGACCATATTTCTCCCACAAAGTTCAAGTAGATAATTCCCACTCAGTTGCCTGTCAAGTCCTCTTGCAGTGCTTGCTAATGCATCAACCTCTCCTACATGAATTGCAAGTGCTTGGGAATTTCCAAGTAATTAAATAATGTTTGGACAAATTTCAAAATGATTTGGTAGATCTTTGCACTGATCCTTGATTGTCAAAAAAAAATATCTGGAGTACTTTTTGTCTCCTGAACATTCAATAACTAAAATAGCTACTTGATTCATAGGAGTTGAAAGCTCGGCTAGATCTTCCCAGTCATCCACTTCTTTCAGGACTTGCTTCTTAGGCTCCTTTGAAGAAGTCTTACTCTTGATGTCATCGGTTCTATTTTGGATGGTTCACATCTTCCTGCTTCTCCTCTTGAACCTTATAAGCATTATATAAATCCCAATGGGAACTGCAACATTTGCCTTACTGGAAAAATCCCTATGTTTCTTCTTCTTGTTGACAACTACTACCTTGGCAGCATCACCAATATTTGCAACATTATTCTTTGCAGAAGCATTGGAAGAAATTTTATTCTCCTTTTCTGTCAATCTAGCTACTAAATCCTGCTTGCCTTCACTTTCAGCAGGCAAAGATGACACCTGAAGTTGAGCAGAAATTTCACAAATATCACTATTAGTGGTGGATACTTGACCCTTATCTTGTGTGTCAATTGCCTTCACATTGGTAGTTGAACCTTCCCCAAGTACTTTAGCACTATCATGGTTAACCTTACCTTTGTTTCTATAACCAGAAGATTGTTTACAGTCAACAAATTTGTTACCAGACAGAAAATCGGGTTTTTCCTCCAAAATAGCCATATCAACTTTAGGGAGGATCGTTGTAGCTTCTTATTATAATTCCCATTCAGACACCTTACCTGTATTTGTTGTTGACTTCTCAGATACAACTAACACTTCACCCTTTTTCTCTTTGAGCAGATTTTGATCAATAGCGACTGTGCCATTGTCACGTGTTAGGTCTCTATAATTTGCAAGATTGGCAAATACAAACTGCAAAGCCTACATATGAACCACTTTGGGATTCTAGGATCTATCCCTCCTGAATCTAGAGAGGGATCTCTCTATAAGTGTGTTTAAAGATGTGATCTTTAAGGTTTGAAATATGATATTAGGCTAGCTATGAGGAACAAAGTTTTGTTTGTTTTGGTTGGGCAAAGATAAATGAAGGTGAAGGAAGTCTAAAAGAAGAGTGAAGGTGTATGAAAGTGAAAGATTGATTCAGCTAACAAGATAGGCAAGAAGCAGCTTCAATCCATTGGCTATGGAGTCATAGTAGGATTTAATTGAAACAACAAGGTTCAAGAGTGGTCCATGGGGCAAGTCATCTATGTCAAAGGATCTCTTTAAGTTGATTTTATGGAATGGAATGAAACAATAAGGAAGGGAATCAAACAGATGAAGAACAAAGAGCAGCCTAATATCAAGTAAGTACTTTGAAACTATCCTGCTTTTGGCATACACTTAAGAAAGACATAAAAGCTATCTAAGATCATGTAAGTACTTTGAAACTAGCCTACTTTCAATGCACTTTCAATAGAAAACATTTAAAACACATAGAATAGCTTAAGATCAAGTAAGGACTTTGAACCTATTCTGCTTTCAACATATTCAAAGGAAAAACATTCAAGATAAATAATAAAATTATTCTAAGATCAAGTAAGGACTTTGAACCTATCTTGCTTTCAACATACTTTAAGGGAAACTTTTAGACAACCTTTGGAGATAAAACTAGAGGACAGGGCTAACCATAGACTTCCCTAGTTCAAATTTGCTTAGCATAAACTGAAAATAACATTCAAGAACAATGTTTAAAGTTTAGATAGTAAGAGATGGGAACACCAACACTCCTAAACTGCTTGGAATGTATTAAATCATTCCTAAATACACAATTGGAAGAAAACATGGAGATAAATGTTATTAGTGAGAGTAGGGTACCTTTGACAGTAGATCCTAACTCTATAATTGCTGCTCTTTATCAGAGAAGATGGACAAAATGGAAACAAAAAGAAAATAACAATTTACGATGAGAAAAACATCACCATTGACATAGATCAGGATCCCATAAATCAGCTTGTATTTGATGCTTCAAACCAATTACAATCATCAAGTCCAGTGGGTCTCTATAGCTTCAAACTTATTGTATCAAATTTAGGTATCTTCAATTACAAACAGAGCTTACAGCAACTTTAGAAAACTATTTACATGCAACGGATATTCGGAGACCAAACTTTGTCTCATCTTCTACAGAGGTATTTATAGAAGAAAAGAGGAGGTGGGATGTAAAATAAGATCTCTAGGTTGAATTAATACAGTTTAATGCTTCTCGGCCTTTGAGAGGCTCAATGGAGAAGATTTCTGGTATTTCCTCTGTATTAATTGGCTTTCATTAAGTTTTTAGGCTACTTGGGAGAAATTCTTGACTTTAAAGCTCTTTCTTATCTTTGTAATAACTTTGCTGACAGTCGTAATAAGTTCCTTGGATTTGAAATAACTGTTCAGCTGTCTTTAGGCAAATATCTTCTATTCTGAGGCAACAACTATGCCTTCTTTGATTTCTTTGAGGTTACATGTGGCTTTTGGAAGCTGGAGAGGATTCAATTAGCCTCTGATGTGGCAGTGGAGGCTTCTCGGACTGATAGATCTGCTTGTCTTCCCCTAAAACACCTTTAATTTACTTTAGATCTGTGTTTTAGGTCTGATTAGGCTTAATTTTTGTCTTCTAGTCTTCATACTGTCTTTAACTGTGTGGATTAGACTTCTGATAGTCTAATTTATGTCTTAATCCTTCAAAAGTGTGTTTAAATCTTTAATTCTTCATTTCTGATTTGATTTTATGCTGTCAAAATGATACTCTCTGTCTGTGGTGTTTGTTGTGTTTGTGTTTCTTTTGCAGGTGCGCAAAGGGTTTTATAGTGTTATCAGTGCTCATGAGGCACAGATAAATCATGCTTTGAAACCCTGCATGATTATCTCCTTGATGAATAAAGGTCTTGGGGATCGTCATCCCCGACCCTTGATTTCCTTTTAAAACAATGGAAAGCCTTTTAAAACCTGCACAAACAAGAGAAAATCATAAAAATCCTGCGTGGATGGGTTTAAACTGCTTCAGAGGTTTAGGTTAGATCGTGGTTGTTGGATGAAAACATCCAACAACGAGGATTGATTTCCGAGGTCAAATGGAGAGTCGGTTGAATGATATGAGGATCAGATTAAGTCTGGGCCGCTGATCTATGTTGATCAACGACTGAGATCAATCGGGGATTTTATAATGCAGAAGGGGAAGAGTTATATAAAAAATGGAGGAAAATGTAATGTAAAAGGTAAAAATATTTGGCGGAAGGGAAAATGGGGCTAAAATAAGTTTGGGGACAACTCTATAAGAGGACCATTAGATTAGGGCATCCAATGGTAGGGATTGATCGAACGGAGTGCTTGGGGGTTTAGATGATGGGCAGATGAATTGGGGGGAAGATCTAATTAGGACTATCAATATTTAGAGATCGGCAATTAAAGCAAAATTTAATGCAAAAGGGAAAGGTGGTTTTTTAGCTAAAAAACCATTGATTTCGCACGACTCTCAAGTGATTTTCCAAAATCTTAAAAAAAAATGTGATATGCCTTGCCGCCGCCACGTGTCCTCGGAAAACCACTTTCAGATTGGGGTTTAAGGACTTTTAAGCGCCTGGTTGCGGGGCTTATGGTCCCATGAGAGGCGGGGTTTATAGAAGTTAAGCCCTCGGGGGCTAAAAATTCTATATAATGAAATATAAGTGTTTTTAAGGCTAAAAATAGGGTTTTTAAGCCAATTGGAGGGTTCCGATAGAGGAAAGAAGGTTTTTTAAACCAAATGGTAGGAGACCGAATGGTTTTAAAAGGGTCTTGAAGTGATTTTGAAGGTTAAATGAGGCTTATGGAGGGATTTTTATGAAGAACAAGGGATGAAAATGGGGTTTACTTGTGTGTGAAAAGAGGGGTAAAAATGATGAAGAATGGGACTTTTTATTAGTCTTCTTTAGGCAAACAACAGATTTTTCTCAGGATTAATGAGGGAAACAACAGTGAAGGTTTTCTGAAGGAAAAGAGAAATCATTAAGACTTCAATAACTCACAATTTGGAAATGAATTGTTTCTTGAAGGCTAGAAAAGATCTAGCCACCATTTGATATGACAAATTTTTATAGGTGGCTAACAGTGGCTCCACATGGGGATGGTGCCTTCTTGACGGTATCAAGAACTTCAAACCTGTCTTCTCTGGAAGCTGATCAATGCCTCATCCATTGGGTTGCAACTTTCTTTCTTTGCTAATCTTCCTTTGCTCTGACATTGTTAGCAGCCATTAAAACCAATAGAATTCTATCAAAACAAGATTTCTACCTACCCAATCATAATGATCTAACATTTTTTCTTCTTTTCAGAGTGCATTTGGATTGGAAAACTCTTTTTACAAACATTTATTCTTTTGAAAACATAAAAATATTCTAAATCTACCCTTATTTCTCCATGAACTCAGATTAAGCAGTTGAGTTCATAAGCTTCTCTACCTAACTACTATTTGTTATGATTAAACTATCTAACTGATTTTTATTCTCTAAATTCTAAAACAAGAAATTTAAAAGCAGACAAGTCAGGATTGAACAGTCTAACTTGTTGCTGATCTGTGGAAAAAAAAACAAGATGCACATAGATTATTATTTGCAGAAAATTTAATCAAAATGGTGAAGGCTTAAGATCTAAAAACTAAATAACATCCTTCACTTTTCTCCAGCTCTGTTTTTAGGCTTGTTTGAGCTGTTTTTCTCTTTGTTCGCTGGTTCAAGTTTTGGGCATATTAGAACCAGTTCTTTTATTCTTGGCTCAAAATTTAAACAGATTAGAGCCATGCATCTTTTTGAAACTCATAGGTTCATATTTTAAGCTTGTTTGAACCCTTTATTTTCCTATCCTAATCTTTCTAACTGATAAGCCAAGATTAAACTGTTTGGAAAATCTATTTCACTAACCTATCAGCAGTAAATTGAAGAATGATTAGTCATGATTAGGCTGTATGAATAACTAGGAGTGTGTTTCTTAGGAGTGGCATTTGAGCTTGCACACTTTCAGATTTGTTTCTCTTTTTGGTATGGGGCTGTACCTTTCTTGTTTTTACAATCTGCCCTCTTTTTACTGCTCTATTGTTTTTGTATTTTTTCATTTTCTAACTTTGAATGCAATGAAGAGTGTGATATTCACAATGAGAAAAAACAAAAAGGCTTCCAAACTGATATGGTCAAGAAAAATAATATTTGAGCATCCTGCCATTGACAGGACCCCAAAACAGTTCAGCTCCATTCAATTCTTGTAAAAAATAGGCATTTTTACCAGCAGTAGAATGAATGAGATAAGGGTCAATCCATAAGTTATCAAATTTCCCATGCTTACCCTTATCTTCTCTCCTTGAATCCCACATTAACACTTTGTCACCAATGTTGAAGTTACTGGCCTTTGTCCTTCTATCAAAAAGATTCTTGATGCTTTCTTGCTTTTGTAATGCTCTGTTGTAGACCTCCTCTCTGGTTTGCTGAAGATGTATGGTATGATTTACACTTCTTATCATGTCATTGACTTCAGACTGTACTTCTTGGATTCGCTTCATGACTGGCACTCCTAGGCTGGTTGGAAAAATTGCATCTACCCCATATATAAGCTGGTAGGGTGAAATTCCAATTGATTTTTTAAGTGTTAATCTGTCAGCCCAAATTGCATGTACCAGCTTTGTGTGCCATGACTTCTTGTTGTCCTCCAACAACTTCTTGATTATGTTCACCAAACTCTTGTTTGAGGATTCTGCTAGCCCATTACCTTGAGGGTAATAAGCAGTAGAATGGCCCAATGTAATCTGATATTTGTGACAGAATTCAACCATATTTTTGGATCCAAATGCAGCATCATTGTCAGTAATAATCTTCCTAGGACAGCCAAATCTAGATAGGATATGAGTTTCTAGAAATTTTATAATAACAGAGTCATTGGCTTGCCTAGAAGGGATGGCTTCTATCCATTTGGTAAAGTAGTCTGTTGTAGTCAGAATCCATATATGTTGGGCAGATGATGGTGGATGGATTTTTCCTATGAAATCTAGACCCCACTGTTGAAAAGGAGCTTCAACAGTGATTGGATGTAAGGGTAAAGGAATAAATTTTCTTTTGCCTTCAAAAAGTTGACATTTATGAAAGAGAATAATAATTTTATGGACATCATGAAAGAGGGTGGGCCAATAGTAACCAGCTCTAAGGATTTTGTTGGCAGTTGTATTCCAATAGAGGTGGCTTCCACATTCTCCTTCATGGAACTCATGCTTGATTTTCTCTGCATCATTCTCAAGCAAACATTTAAGCAATAACCCACTAGCATTTTTCCAATAAATACATTTATCTAAAATACAGTAGTTAACAGCTTTTAACTTTAAAAACCTTTCCTTTGTCTTAGATAAACCATGAGGTGTATTCAAATTGAGCAAAACATATAAAATATCAGCATACCAAGAGGAATTCATAAAATAATCTTCAACAATGGGAGTTGACAGTTCCTCTTGTTCATCTAATGCATTTATCATGTTTATATCAAGAGCTTCAAAGTTTGATTCAGCCCTTAATTTGATTTGCTAGTCCTTAGCCTTTTATGAGTTTATTAGGCTTGATTTCTAAATCATATTCAAGTATCACAGCTATCCACTTACCTCTTTTTCCATCCGGGTCCTGTGTTAGAATGTCTTTCACAATTGAATTTGGAACAAAGGCAATGATGTGGGAGTGTAAAATGTATACTCTGAAGTCTTTTAAGCCTTTTACTAAAGCAAAGGCTTGCTTTTCCATGATGTTGTACTTCAGAGGAGCATCTCTCAATGCCTTGCTAAATAATGCAATTGGCTGCTCTTGTCCCTGTGGATTTTTCTGCAATAGGAAAAAAACCACTGTATGTTCTGATGCAAATAAAAAAATGAAAAAATCCTTTGAAAAATCAGGACTTATAAGAACTAGTGTTTTGGTTAATGCTTGTTTTACCAGCTCAAAAGATTTCTTTGCTTCCAAGGTCCATTTAACTCCTTGTTCCTTTTTCAACATGTTTGTAATGTTTCTAAGGAGTTCAGCTAAGTTGGGTATGAGCCTTCTCAAGAAATTAATCTTTCCAATGAAAGATTGAAGTTCCTTGATGTTTCTAGGATGAGTGATTTGCAATATACCCTCAATCCTCTTTGGGTCTATCTTTATTCATTCTTTTGATATGATGTGTCCAAGTAGTTTACCGTCTTGGAGTCCAAACATTGTTTTCTTAGGATTTAAAGATAACCCAAATTTTCTGCATTTCTCAAAGACTATTCTCAAGTGTTCTAGGTGTTCTTCATCTATTTTGGAAAAAACAATGATATCATCAAGATAAATAATGATGAAGTAGCCTAATTCTTCCGAGAATGCAATATCCATGGATCTCTGAAATGTAGCACCAACATTCATTAAACCAAAGGGAATTTTCACATACATGAAAGTGCCCCAAGGTGTAGTAAAAGATGTCTTTAGTTAATCATTAGGATGTACTAAAATATGATTGTATCCTGAAAAACCATCTAACAAAGAAATCATTTTAGAACCAACTAGCTTTTGTAAAATATGATCCATCTTGGGTAAAGGGTAGTTGTATTTTAACGAGGCTTTGTTTAAATGCCTAAAGTCAATACAAATCCTAATCTCTCCTGTTTTCTTCCTAACTGACACTAGATTAGACACATGCTCTGAATATCTAATAGGAACAATAGTTCCAACTTCATACATTTTCTTGATTTCCTTCTCAACCAAAGGTAATTGAACAGGGCTTATTCTACGCAGTTTTTGTTTGAAAGGTTTTTGGTTTTCTTTGAGAGGTATCTTGTGCTGAATTATTTCTGTGTCACAAGATTTGAGATCCTCATAACTCCATGCAAAAACATTAGAAAATTCTTTAAACAACTCTATGTATTTCAGTTTGATGTGAGCTGGTAAAGTCTTAGATAGTTTGATCATTTTTGGGTTTAGTTCACTGCCTATACTACACTCTTCTACTTCAGTTTCCACGGGCTCCAGTTTTGGTTTCTTGGCAACATCATTGAAATCAAACAATTCTTCCAAAGGGACCAGTCCTTTTGGCAAATATTGTGTGTTAAATTGCAGTGTTTCTAAGTCTTCTTTTTCTAAATCTACACTAATATCTGTGGTATGTCTAAGTTCATTAGTTAACAGATTTATATCAGCAATCTTGGGAGAGGTTTCTTCTTCATCAAGTAGATTTTCTTCATTAGAACAGTCACTGTCATACTCGGAATCCAAACTTGGCAGCTCAAATTCATTTTTGGACTGTAAGAAGTCTTCTATTTGTTTGTCTCCATCAAAGATTTGCCAATATTTTTCATTGTTAGGGACAGATGGTTGAAATTTGATTTAGGTAGTGCATAGTTTGGTTTCATAAGGTGTCAAGCATGTTCTAGCAGCAAATGCCAAACCATTAACAACAATATTCTGATTTATTGGTACAAAGACAAGTTGAAATTCATCAAATGTTTTCAATAAACCAAGGGTATCATTCCTATAGGCTCTAAGTCTGGGATGTTTCGCACTATATTCCCCATTCACTTGCCTAATTATCAGTTCAGAATCACCATGAACCTTTATCCTTTTGGCCCCTAATTTCTTCAATAAGTGTAGGCCTAAAAGGAGGGCTTCATACTCAGCTATGTTATTCATGCATTGAAAATTTAATTTGCAGGAATATCCTTCAGCATGATTTTTCACTGTATTGTGAAGCCACACTCCTACACCTGCATCACTCTTAGTGCAAGATCCATCAAAGTGCATACTCCAAAGAGGACTAGTTTCAAATTCACTAGTTTGGTTACTATCCTCTTTATCTAGTGTGCTTTTGGGTTGTTTTTGAAGATCGACACTATGTTGAATTTGATCTAACTCCTCATGTTCTTCATTGTGTTGAGGATTCTTCTCTTGAATCTCGAGGTTTAAAAGCAGTGGATGACTGATTTGCAGCTCTAGACCTGTGTTTTGTTTGCTATGATTTTCTGATTTAGAAAATTGTTTTGACATTTCTGCCTTGTCTTCCTCTTTTTCTATATCTGCCACTAATTCAGTTAAGGTTTCTTTCTCACTGAACATTTCATCATTGAAAAGGATAAATGAGTCGAGGTTTGTGTGAACAGAACAAAGAGGAGAGTTTTCTAGTCTCTCTCGGCTGGTAACCATGTACTGCATGTGAGTTTCCCTATAAAGTCTCCTAGTTTGATTAAAAACAGGGATGGTCGCATATGTCATGTCCATCTGCATTGTTCCTTGTAACTTAGCTCCCAAAGATCTTGATAACAACATACCATACTTGGGGGGTACATCAACCACTACAATATCCATCACTAAACACTTGGCTGGAATTTGTGCTAAGTTTACACAAAGGTCTTTGATTAATCCTAAAAATTTCACTCTGTTTGAGTCAAAAGAGTAAAGATCTTTGTAAGGTCAAGTGATTTCAAGACCTAGGCTCTACATTATAGCTTTGGGCATTAAATTGTGAGAGGCCCCTGAATCATGCATGGCATTGTGTAAAATCTTGTCATGAATATTCAAACTAACATAGAATGGAGGAACTGGCCCTTCTTGGTATCTACCTTCAATATTTGGACCAAATAAAAGCTCTGGTTCGTCATCATTAAGATTGACAGTGTCATTATTCTCTTCTATGTTAAAAGCCTTCAAAATTTTGGATCTATATACATCTCGGGTGGCTAATTCAGTGAGAGGAACAGAGATTTTGATTTTGGCAATTTCTTGTTACAAACTAAAAGGCATCTGATTTTTTAACATGTTGGTTTCAGCCTTATTAACCACCACTTTATCAACAAAATCAGTTTGTTGATTTCCTCTATTTACATTGGTCAAAAATGTTTTAATAGGAGCACTAGCTGAGGTACTAGCGCTGCTAAGATCTACACTCTGTTTTTCATTGATTTGAGTACCTTGTTCTATGTTTTTATCAGAATTTGTAGCCATTGTTTTGTCTTTCTGTTTTGCAGTCTTGGGTTTGTTTACAGGGTTGTTTTTACAGATTTATTAGAGGTTTGGGTTTTGGGAGTTTCCTGATTGCTTTTACTCCTAAGGTCATACTCTTTTGGAGTCTCTATGATGACATTTTCCATCTCTTGATAATAAGTTTCATCCCCTGCTCTTTTATCATGATAGGGTGTGTATCGACCTTTTTTCCTATTATAATGAACTTCAAAATCATCATTGTCTACTCCCAACATGTTTATATAATATTCCTCTGTTTGATCAATTGTGTCTTCGAACTCACTTACATAATTTTGATGAAAATGAGGCATAATATCCTGATCAGGATCTCTTGGTCTGTTTTGAGGCTGATTTCTCCTAAAATTCTAATTTTGGTTTTGAGATTGGTTTCTGTTTTGAGAAGCTAATTGATTTTGACTTGCTTGTGCTTTCTCAAGTATGCTCATCTTTTTCATCATCTCCTCCATCATTCTTTCCATCTTTGAGCTAGATGTGCAAGGTGTATATTCCTCTCTAAAGGACACTTTCTTCTCATTCTTCATTCTTGCTCTTTTCTCCATTAGATTAACTTCCACAGTAAGAGCTCCTTTTTGCATATCTTCAAGAGTCAAAGGATCTCTCTCTCTCAATTGATAGGCCATTTCAGGATCAAATCCTTCAGGAAACTTGTTTAAAGCTGAGCCTTGTGGAGGTTTTAGATCTAGGGGAAGTGCATTATACACACTATTAAACCTAGTGCAATAAGCTTGAACACTTTCCCTGGTGTTTCTTTGGAGATTATTGTAGTCCGAAAGTATTTGGAGAGGGTTTTTCTTCACTTCCCATTTGTTTAAGAATGACTGATGGAAGGCTTGGAGATCATTAATACTGTGAGGGGTTAAGCCTTTGAACATTTTTCTTACTTCTCTTCCTAAACTTTGAGCAAACAATCTAAGTTTGACTGTTTCATCATCAATATCATTTCTGTCAAATCATCATTCATCTTGTCCACATGTTGTGAAGTATCAGTAGCACCACTGGCATCATACAATAGTATCTTGGACTGATAGTCCTGTGGAAGATTGACTAAGGGTAAAGGAAGGACTAGAGGGGCATACCATGTTGCCATGATAGGAAGTTGTGGAAAAAGTGGGGGGTTTACAGGTGGAGGATGTAAAATGAGAGGGTTTTGATGGAATGGTGTGGTTTGGATAGTGGATGTATGGATAACAGATGTGGATGGACCATCAAGAGATTGTTGAGCAGATCTAGGATGAGAGAAACCAAAATTATGAAGGAAATGTAAATCAAGTGGTGTAGTTTCTCTGCTACTAGGATGCTCACTTCTGTCTTGGGACGAAGGTGGAGATTCAGAGCCTATCTAAATTATATCATCAAGTGACCTAGTTTTGAATGGATTTCTTAAGTTAACTTGTGATTGTGGTAGAGCTGTAAGATTATCTGGGACAGAATTGGCTCTATGGAGTGATCTGACAATAGTTGAAGATTTGGCCTTAGGAGACTTCCTAAATATTCTTTCAGGGTTGTCAACTGTCTCTGGGGGTTTGGATCATGATGCCTCCTAGTATGAATTCTTTTAGAAGCCACTATGATATGTTTTTCAGACCCAACTAAACAAGAAAAGTTTAACCAAATATGACAATTTTTAGGAGGCTAACTGATCTTTAAAACAAGAAAACTTTAATCCTTAAAGTCTTCTAATTGATTTTGTACGATGTTATGAGAGTAATGGGTTTCCCAGTGGAGTCTTCAAGTATGTTTATGATTTTGGAGTCACCAGGTAGAAAGTTTTAGCTCTTTTGGAGGTAAAAGGTTTTATGGTCCACCACCATGTTTATTTGACTACCAATCTAAAATATTTTTGGGTTTTCTGAGTTTTTTCAGTCCTATGGGTTCTAAGAGTGTCCTAAATCTATTTCAACACTTAGCTACGGTGATGAGACAAATAAAGTTTACTCTTATGGCTAAGCTCGCTGATTCCTTCAAGGTTTGCTAAACTCTTATGAGAATCCTAAGGGTTCCTTAGTTTGTCACTGATTCAAATAAGTTTTATCATGATTACCATTGCTTTGGTAGTGCTTGAAGAGAGCTGATTGATACCTCAAATGTTCTTGAATCAAGGGGTTTTCTGAGGTCCTAAGGGTGTTTAAGATGAAATTGATTCAGTCCCCAGTGGATTCTCCAGAATGTTAGGTCTCTGTAATTTTCAAGATTGGCAAATACAAACTGCAAAGCCTACATATGAACCACTTTGGGATTCTAGGATCTAGCCCTCTTGAATCCAAAGAGGGATCTCTCTATAAGTGTGTTTAAAGATGTGATCTTTAAGGTTTGAAATGTGATATTAGGCTAGTTATGAAGAACAAAGTTTTGTTTGTTTTGGTTGGGCAAAGATAAATGAAGGTGAAGGAAGTCTAAAAGAAGGGTGAAGGTGTATGAAAGTGAAAGATTGATTCAGCTAACAAGATAGGCAAGAAGCAGCTTCAATCCATTGGGCTATGGAGTCATAGTAGGATTTAATCGAAACAACAAGGTTCAAGAGTGGTCCATGGGGCAAGTCATCTATGTCAAAGGATCTCTTTAAGTTGATTTTATGTAATGGAATGAAACAATAAGGAAGGGAATCAAACAAATGAAGAAAAAAGAGCAGCCTAAGATCAAGTAAGTACTTTGAAACTATCCTGCTTTTGGCATACACTTAAGGAAGACATAAAAGTTATCTAAGATCAGGTAAGTACTTTGAAACTAGCCTGGTTTCGATGCACTTTCAATAGAAAACATTTAAAACACATAGAATAGCTTAAGATCAAGTAAGGACTTTGAACCTATCTTGCTTTTAGCATATTAAAAGGAAAAGCATTCAAGATAAATAATAAAAGTAGTCTAAGGTCAAGTAAAGACTTTGAACCTATCTTGCTTTCAACATAATTTAAGGGAAACTTTCAGACAACCTTTGGAGATAAAACTAGAGGACAGGGCTAACCATAGACTTCCCTAGTTCAACTTTACTTAGCATAAATTGAAAATAACATTCAAGAACAATGTTTAAAGTTTAGGCAGTAAGAGATGGGAACACCAACACTCCTAAACTGCTTGGACTGTATTAAATCATTCCTAAATACACAATTGGAAGAAAACATGGAGATAAATCTTATTAGTGAGAGTAGGGTACCTTTGACAGTAAATCCTAACTCTATAATTGTTTCTCTTTATCAGAGAAGATGGACAAAATGGAAAAAAAAAAGAAAATAACAATTTATGATGAGAAAAACATCACCATTGACATAGACTAGGATCCCATAAATCAGCTTGTATTTGATGCTTCAAACCAGTTACAATCATCAAGTCCAGTGGGTCTCTACAGCTTCAAACTTCAAATATCAACTTTAGGTATCTTCAATTACAAACAGAGCTTACAACAACTTCAGAAAACTATTTACATGCAACAGATATTCGGAGACCAACCTTTGTCTCATATTCTACAGAGGTATTTATAGAAGAAAAGAGGAGGTGGGATGTAAAATAAGATCTCTAGGTTCAATTAATACAGTTTAATGCTTCTCGGCCTTTGAGGGGCTCAATGGAGAAGATTTCTAGTATTTCCTCTGTATTAATTGGTTTTCATTAAGTTTTTAGGCTACTTGGGAGAAATGGTTGACTTTAAAGCTCTTTCTTATCTTTGTAATAACTTTGCTGACAGACGTAATAAGTTCCTTTGATTTGAAATAACTGTTCAGCTGTCTTTAGGAAAATATCTTCTGTTCCGAGGCAACAATTATGCCTTCTTTGATTGCTTTGAGGTTACAGGTGGATTTTGGTAGCTGGAGAGGATTCAATTAGCCTCTGATGTGGCAGTGGAGGCTTCTCGGACTGATAGATCTGCTTGTCTTCCCCTAAAACACCTTTAATTTACTTTAGATCTGTGTTTTAGGTCTGATTAGGCTTAATTTATGTATTCTGGTATTCATACTATCTTTAACTGTGTGGATTAGGCTTTTGATAGTCGAATTTATGCCTTAACCCTTCAAAAGTGTGTTTAAATATTTAATTCTTCATTTTTGCTTTGATTTTATGCTGTCAAACTGATACTCTCTGTCTGTGGTGTTTGTTGTGTTTGTGTTGCTTTTGCAGGCGCGCAGAGGGTTTTATAGTGTTATCAGTGCTCATGAGGCACGGATAAATCATGCTTTGAAACCCTGCATAATGATCTCCTTGATGAATAAATTTCTGTGGGATCGTCATCCCCAACCCTTGATTTCCTTTTAAAACAATGGAAAACCTTTTAAAACCTACACAAACAAGAGAAAATCATAAAAATCCTGCGTGGATGGGTTTAAACTGCTTCAGAGGCTTAGGTTAGATCATGGTCGTTGGATGAAAACATCCAATGGCGAGGATTGCTTTCCGGGGTCAAATGGAGAGGCGGTTGAATGATATGAGGATCAGATTAAGTACGGGCCGCTGATCTATGTTGATCAACGACTGAGATCAATCGGGGATTTTATAATGCAAAAGGGGAAGAGTTATACAAAAAATGGAGGAAAATGTAATGTAAAAGGGAAAAATCTTTGGCGGAAGGGAATATGGGGCTAAAAGAAGTTTGGGGAGAACTTTACAAGAGGACCGTTAGATTAGGGCATCCAACGGCAGGGATTGATCAAACGGAGCGCATGGGGGTTTAGATGATGGGCGGATGAATTGGGGGAAATATCTAATTAGGACCGTCGATCTTTAGGGATTGACGACGGAGATTAAAACGCGAAAATGTAATGCAAATGGGGAAAGGCGGTTTTTAGTTGAAAAACCACTGATTTCGTGCGGCTCTCAAGTGGTTTCCAAAATCTTCAAAAAAAATGCGATATGCCTTGCCACCTGCCACGTGTCCTCAGAAAACCACTTTTTTTGCATTTTTTCTCTGTGTTAAACCCTGGATGCAAAAAAAAATGCGAAATGCACTGTGAGCCGTCGGATGGAGAGGCTCAGATCCAACGATGCGGATCACACACGACAAAGGGTAAGTTGCACAGACGGAAAGGTAGGTGGGGTCAAGGGCAGTTTAGATGTGGATCGCCGGATCAGAGGAATGGACGGTGAAGATCCCTCGACGGGGAAGGTAGATCCCAAAGGAGTTGGGCCTATCGGGATGAATATGGACTGTAGGATCTAAAAGATTGACGGCCCAGATTTAAACATAGGGAAAATGAAAGGAATATGAGGCCCGGGTCGGGCGTATATCTGGTAAATGTGGACTGTTGATCTGTAGAGATCAACGATAGATCTTCGTCGAAGAGTTTTCAACTGCGGGGCTTTATGAAATAATAGAGGAAGTCAGGTTCGATCTGGACCATCAGATCTATGAAATGGATGGTCCAGATTCAATCGCAAGATCGCAAATTGGCGGAGGCAAAGGGAAGCAACAATAAAATGCACCAATGCGATTAGGTGCGGGCCGTTAGATCTAGGAGAGATCAATGACCAGGATTGAATCGACGAGTTTAAATGTCGAAGGGCTATGGCGGAAGGTGATTAATCTAGGCCATCATTTCTTGTGGTTTCAACGGTCCAGATTGAATCTCAGGATCACAATCGGAAGAGGGAGAGGGAATGAACAAAAGGTTTTATGCGATGCGATTGAGTAAGAGCCATTGATCTCAAAACTAGATCGACGGTAAGGATTTGATTGTGAAGGCCAAAGGTGGAAGGGTGGGTTTTTAACGTGGAGCGATATAGATCGTCAGATCTAGGCATGATATAGCAAATCAACGGCCAGGAATTGATCGTTGGATCGCATCGGCGGGGGGAAAGAACAAAAGGTAAATTAAAAAATTGCGATGCGATTGGCCTATGATCGTTGATCGGTTTAGATCAACGACTGATATTCGCTGAAACATTAAACGGTCGGGTTTTATTAAAGCATAAGGAAATTCGAATTTTTTATAAAATAGAAAGGAAAGTTGTGTTTCGGGAAAGAATTTTTATGGTGTTTTAGCACCCGATTGTGGGGCTCTGTGTTATGTGAAGAAGGTGAAGGGATCGGGGATTTTTAATAGAAAAAGGGCTAATTCCAATCGGAGAAAAGGAAGGAACCAACAAAGGGTTGTCTGTTTATTTTCGATGTGATTGGCAGATGATTTTTGAACTGTTTAGATCGATGGTTGATATTTATTGAAATTTTGAACTATCGGATTCATGAAATATCCAAGGAAAAGTCGGGTTTTATAAAATACAAAGGAGGAAAAGGTTTTGGACTGGGGCTTAAGGACTTTTAAGCGCCCGGTTGCGGGGCTTATTGTCCCATGAGAGGTGGGTTTTATAGAAGTTAAGCCCTCGGGGGCTAAAAATTCTATATAATGAAATATAAGTGTTTTTTAGGCTAAAAACAGGGGTTTTAAGCCAATTGGAGGGTTCCGATAGAGGAAAGAAGGTTTTTTAACCAAATGGTAGGAGACCGAATGGTTTTAAAAGGATCTTGAAGTGATTTTGAAGGTTAAATGAGTCTTATGGAGAGATTTTTATGGAGAACAAGGGATGAAAATGGGGTTTACTTGTGAGTGAAAAGAGGGGTAAAAAATGATATAGAATGGGACTTTTATTAGTCTTCTTTAGGAAAACAGCATATTTTTCTCAGGATTAATGAGGGAAACAACAGTGAAGGTTTTCTGAAGGAAAATATAAATCATTAAGACTTCAAGAACTCACAATTTGGAAATGAATTGTTTCTTGAAGGCTAGAAAATATCTAGCCACCATTTGATATGACAAATTTTTATAGGTGGCTAACATCATGTATAGCCAGTTGAGATGCCAACCTACTCTCATGCATTCCATTGATTTTGCTCTCCCCAACATGCAAACAAGATTTTTCTTTTCCAATGACAGAATTGGAAAAATAAGCCAGCTCTTTGTTTATGTCAACATCAGGTGAACTTGAAAACTTAGATGGGGAATCAAAAACCACAACAGTCCCATGCTCAGGATGGAGAACATTTCCAAGATCTTGCTTCTCTCCAATTACCGAATTAACAAAATTATTGTTGCAGCTTTGTCTAGCATTATCGCTTGTTGATTCAGATTGTTTATTCTTCACATTTCTAAGTTTTGAATCTGATTTAATGCCATCCTCACTGCATGGTGAGATTTTCAATGTTCCTACAAGAACATTATTGTTATCAAACTTCATATCTTCTGTTTTTTTCCTTACTACTCCAGCATCCTTTGTAGAAAACTCCATAACTGGCCGAGAATTTTCTGTTTTTCATTCATATCCCTCACCAGAGCTTCCCAAAGATGAAGACATATCAGCAATGATCAATTCACTTACAAATTTTGAATCTTGTAAAGGTTCCAAGGTTCCCCTAGAAATATCCCTTTCAGTGATCTCATCTACATATGATGAAACTCCTGATATTCTTAACAAGGGAGTGTCCACAACATTAGCCATGTTTCCTGATGAATTCTTTGGAAATGGTATATTTTCACATTTTGTGGGATTGTTAAATGACCCACAAGGATGCACTGTAGAATCAGGCTTTGGCAGTGAAAAATGCAAAACTATTTCTATAGCTAGGTCAGAATTAGCCTCTCCATCAACAACTTTAACTGTCTTCTATAGGGTTGTCATTAAAGGAGTTGTTGAGGTAGATGATGAAGTCTGACTCAAAATTAACTCCTCCACATGCCTATGAGAACCGCTAAGTTTAGTTCCTCTGCAACCACCTCTCCTTTTGACTCCCTTTCCATATTTGAAGAGCTTCCTACCAATGCCACATGTTGTTGCATTTGCTGCTTTTTAGGCTTGTGCTCAGATTTTGTCATATTATTTGAAAATTAATTTGTTGAAAGACTTGCTTGTTTTTTAGATATGTTTTTATTCTTTTCACTAGTATGATGAGAATCTAGACTCAAGTGTAGAAACTACAGAACAATTTGAAACCGTACCATCAGAGAGATCACATGTTGTCACAGTAGGCATGTTCACTAGTGACAGTTTAATTCCATTTGATTTATCTATAGTCAATACTTTAGATGGAGGATTGATGGAAAACTATAAACTACAATTATCTTCATTGTTGAAAAATGCAACTGCAAGAGAACTTGATTAATTGGCAAGATATTTTGGCAAGGAGTTTGTCTTTCCATCCAGAACTTGAACTGGAGCCAGAGTGGTTTCTGAAGCCTGTGGGAATGGTTTCAATATATCCAGCATCTCACCAGAATGGATTGTAGCCAGTTTATTTTGTCTTGTTAATGGGTGTGAATCATTCGATATGTCGATGTTTGTCTTTAAAGGTTGATGAAAAGTAGATGAAATGTTACCATATGACCCAGCTAGCATCGATGAGTAGATATTCATTGGGCGTGAACCACTTAAAGAAACAAAACCTGAAAGTGGAGGTTTGTATATAGACAGTCCTGCTAATGGAGGAATGGAATCTTTAATTGATGACACAACATCAAAGATCAAAGCAATGAAATAAAATCATCGTGGAAAGAAATATGAAAAACTTGCTCATTTTTTGCATATCAAATATGCTCCAAGTATGGGCACAAACATAAGAGTTGAATTTTCAACTCTCTGGGATCTTGTCAATGTGGTCAACCAAAAATATGTAAAAAAAACTAAATATTTTTGGGGATTCAAAACTTGTTTTGGATCGAGTATGCTACAAAGTCAACATAGTGGCCCTTCATTTGGCTCACATTTTGCAAGGTATCAAACAAGTCTACAACAAGTTGGATTGGTTCTCTTGTGGCCATATATACCATGAACTCAATACCCTATCAAAGAAGCTCTCCAACTTATTCCACAAGTGCTAGAATACCAAGAGTATACGAATAATAATTTTGTGGGGGTTGTTGCCTTCCTATCTTGTTTTTTGTCTCACTTATTACTATATTTTGTGATTATATATGTAAACAATCCAATGATATTATCCGAAAAGTGATAGATATTTTTTCTGGGGGTTCAAATGTAAATAACGTAGATTATGTCATAATATACTTTTGGATTGGTAACTGAAGAAATAAAGTGCCTGAAGCTCAATAACATGAATTCTGATGTTCATTATCAAACTATCAGAACCCATTGAGGGATATTTTTAATATGTTCAAGAGTAAGTGAGCCCTTTGTGCTTTCTATTTTTTGTGATTATTTTCAGCCTAAAGTCTTCTACTGCTGCTCCACTCTTCTATGAGCATAACCAGAAGCAAGTGGAAAAAATTGTTTGTGGGTCTCTACTCTTGTTGTAGTTCTCGTTAAATAATTTGTTTACATTCATGTACTATTACAATACTGTAATTTCATGGTACACTGAAGTACACTAAAAATCTAAAAATCAATTTAAAAGCTGTAGTTATTGTATGCTACCACCATTTGAGTATTATTTATCCAATCGCGTTGAATCGAGTTCTTAGTTTGTTTGTTCTGGTTTGTCTTGGATGTATAGTATATACTGCAGGTTTCTTCTCATGTGACTACAATTGCTATATGAGAGAGAAAGTGCCTATATCTTTGCCAATACCAGCTCCTCCTGGTATCTACAGCCAAGGAGGAACTACAGGTCGTTCTTTCAAACTGTACTATTAAGTGGTATTAGGATGTTTTTTTTTATTAGTGACATGTAATGTTGTGGTCTGATTAATATCATTTGTTTTGAGATGATGCCACATTGTGTCGGTTGTTTTCAAATATGCAAACATCAACTCTGTCTCTATGCGCATGCTGATAATTTTGAGACGTATTCTTTTGAATTGCGTGAACAGTATAATTACTAGAAGCTGGATTGTTCACAAAACTGTTATTAAAATTTGCGCATGCTAATAATTTTGAGATGTATTCTTTTGAATTGCGTGAACAATATAATTAATAGAATCTGGATTGTGCACAAAAATGTTATTACAATTTACTGTTCATGGTAAAACCCTTTATCATTGATAGTACTGCAAGTATTTTAGTGCGAGTGGATTTTGTCTCCATTCCAAGAACTAATTGTTTGATGGTTTTTTTGAGATATTGGTGTTAACCAAGTGAGAATTTAAACATAGCAGGGCATGATTGAATGTGGTAATTTCTATTAATCTCCAAAATTTTACAGAACTTTGTATTATACTTCTGAACAAACTCACATTAATTGTAAGAAAACTGAGAAACACTAATATTTTTTGGAAAAGCTAGAAATGAATGACAAGATAAGATTATGATTAAGAAAAAATCAATAAGATTAGAGGGTGCAAGAAGTCATAAATTGACTATGGGAGCGTTTCCTAAATGTTAAATGATAAAGTGATAAGGGCACTCCTAAATGCTAAAACATTGGCAACATTAACATCATTGTTGGAAATAACAACAGAGGAAGAGGAGGAAGTATCATTGACTCTGTCTATTATTGTTAAGACGTTGATGTAGAAATTGATGATGCCCTCTAGAGAGTACCTAGAGCATAAGGGGCATGTCTGTACAATCCTAGGTGAAATCTAAACTGAAATGAATTCTCTCCTAATATATAAGTCTGAGGGGAATAACCTCTTCATGCATCAATCAATATGAAGGCATGCCGACCTTGATGATGTCCTGTGGAGAGTACATAGATTACCTGGTGATGGGGTTTGAAAATTTGACCATGAAGGATGAAACACAGCCCAAAAGGACACCCAAGTGCCCAAATACTTGGCCTAGGTTTGGGACAACGGCCCAGAAATGCACCTGGGAAACAAAGCCAAAGACTCAACGTAGATTGCCAAAATGCAGCCCAAAATTGCAATCTAGAAAAATAGAGAACCGTGGACCAAAAACAAAACGAGTATTCTCTCTAGATAAATTTTAGATAACCATTTTTAGAATCAAACGTATTGGATGAATCTTAGCTTTAGGAATGCATAATGAATTAGAGAAAACAAACTATCCTTGGGATTTTGATTTAGTAAATTAGTGGGTATTTATAGTTGTTAATCCAATTTTAGGGTGTAGAAGGACGCTTGTAGATTGGACAGCTTACAAAATTGTTAGCTGCAATCCTAGAATGGATTTAGGGTAACGTATGAAAAATATCACCTCAAAATCAACAAGAAGATTATATCCAAGCAAAGTCTTAAAAAGAACAGAAGATTATTTCAACTTTGACCACGAAACAGGAGCCTTCTTTAAAAACTCGACATTTTTTAAGGATGCTGGTAAGGAATCAATAATGTGCACATCTTCCTTCAGTGTGTCAACAAAGTGGTGAACATCAAATATATCTTTAAACTCACTGCAACATTTAAGCATTTCAATATCAACCAAGATTTTCAGAGTTCCAAAGCAGAAAGTAACGACATTATATTTTTCTTCATGTGAAGTCATGACAAATCAAAGAAATATGTAAATACCTTGGATCATCCTAGAAAGAACTGTGATCTAAGGTTGGTATGACAAGCACAACATTCATAGTCCTTGCAATGGCAACCATATCATAGATCTGCACGTTAAAAAACAATGTATAAATATACAAGATTAAACACCTACATAACTTTCAAAAAGGAACCAAAAAAAGTATTGCATGTTGAACTCTTTGTACTTACTCCTGTACACATCTGATTCAATCCACCATTAGCATTCACAACAAGATAACCATTGGGTCGCTCTTGTGGGGCTGTAATAATATTTTTATGGAAATCAAGAATGTGAATGGCTACAGTACAATTGCTTATGATTCACTTTAGAAATTTTACTGAGGAATGGGAAGAACATACGCTTATAATGTCGAGGCCGATCTATTCAATGGAAGATATCCCCTTCTTTTTTGACCTGCAAAACTTGCCTGCATATCTCTCCCTCATCATGTGCTTTCTTGATCCTTCCTCTACTCCATTAACCTTCCTCCCGGCTGCCAGCGCCCCCATCCTCCAAGTTTGCGTGTTTTCTCCATATTTATCTATTTCCCACACCTGCAAACCCTCAAAACTCATTGCCGACGGCTTCTTCCATGCTCCAGCTCCATACTGGGTGGGAGAAATGTTATTTTAACTCGACTTCTAAAATTTAAAAGAAAAATGAATACTCCCTCCCTCTATTTTCCAAACATCATTTTTAATATTATGCTCTCCAAATATCATTTTTAATATCATACCCATTGTTGTTTTGTTGTTTTGATAGATGTTGAGCACACTTTGTGATTCTTTGTAATTCCTTCTAATGTCAACAAAGCTTCAAAAATAAATATAATTTCATTCTAATAAATTTATATAAAACATTGATGATGAACCACACAATGAGTGGTTCAAAAGGCGTCGATTTTAAAAAAATTATGTGATTTATCTAGAAGAGTTTTTAAAGAAATTAATTAATTAATTATTAAAATAAAATTGAGATCAAATAGTAAATTTAGGAGAGCTTTTTGCAACCCATGGTTTTTCTCATGGTATTCTACCTTGCTAGCAAGGGGGGATTAACCAAATCGTAGGTCCCAACTAGACCTACTCTCATTTCGAATGGCTAATCCCAACGGGTTTTAAGGATTGTTATATGGGTTAGGGGAATAATGAGTTAGTGGTTAAGGGATTAAGGGTTAGGGGAATAGGGGCTTAGGGGTTAGAGGTTTAAGGTTTAGGGGTTAGGGAAATAATGAGTTAGTGGTTAAGGGGTTAGGGATTGTGGGCTTAGGGGTTAAGGGGTTAGGGATTGCGGGCTTAGGGGTTAGGGGATTTAGGCGCATTTAGGGGTTAGGGGAATAATGAGTTAGTGGTTAAGGGGTTAGGGATTGGGGGGGGTTAGGGGATTTAGGTGCATTTAGGGGTTAGGGGAATAATGAGTTAGTGTTTAAGGGATTAGGGATTAGGGGCTTATGGGTTAGGGGATTTAGGCGCAATTAGGGGTTAGGCGAATAATGAGTTAGTGGTTAAGGGATTAGGGGCTTAGGGTTAGGGGTGAGGGGTTAATGGGTTATGGGATAAGCGTTAACAATTTACGGGTTTAGGGGTTAAGGGGTTAGGGGTTTAGGTGTTAGTGGTTTAGGGGTTTAAGGGTTTAGAGGTTTAGGGTTTAGGGGGTTAAATGGGTTAGGGTTTTAGGGGTTAAATGGGTTAGGGGTTTGGAATTAGGGTTTAAGGGTTAAGGGTTTAGAGGTTTAGGGTTTAGGGGGTTAAATGGGTTAGGGGTCTAAGGGTATAGGGGGTTAAATGGGTTAGGGGTTGGGAATTAGGGGTTAAGGGGTTAAGGGGTTAGATGTTTAGGGTTTGGGGGGTTCAATGGGTTAGGGTTTAGAGGTTTAGCGGGTTAGGGGATTTAGCAGTTAATGATTTTAGGGGTTAGGGGTCGTTAGAGGTTAATGGGGTTAGGGTTTAGGGGGTTAAATGGGTTAGGGTTTTAGGCGTTTAGGGGGTTAAATGGGTTAGGGGTTGGGAATTAGGGTTTAAGGGGTTAGGGGTTTAGGGTTAGAGGTTTAGTGTTTAGGGTGTTAAATGGGTTAGGGGTTTAGAGGTTTAGGGGGTTAGGGGATTTAACAATTAAGGATTTTAGGGTTAGGTGTTAAGGGGTTAAGGGGTTAGAGGTTTAGGGTTTAGGGGGTTAAAATGGTTAGGGATTTAGAGGTTTATGGGGTTGAGGGATTTAACAGTTATGGATTTTATGGGTTAGGGGTTAGGGGTTAATGGGTTAGGGTAGGGGGTTAAATGGGTTAGGGTTTTAGGGGGGTAAATGGGTTAGGTGTAGGAATTAAGGTTTAAGGGGTTAGGGGTTAATGGTTAGGGTTTAGAGGTTTAGGTTTTAGGGGGTTAAATGGGTTAGGGGTTTGGGGGTTTAAGAGGTTAAATGCATTAGGGGTTAAGGGTTTAGGGGTTAGGGGTTAAGGGTTTAGAGGTTTAGGGGTTAGAGGTTTAGAGGTTTATGGTTTAGGGGGTTAAACGAGTTAAGGGTTTAGGGGTATACAGGGTTAAATGAGTTAGGGTTGGGAATTAGGTTTGAAGGGGTTAGGGGTTAAGGGGTTAGAGGTTTAGAGTTTAGGGGTTAAATGGGTTAGGGATTTAGAGGTTTAGGGAGTTAGGGGATTTAGTAGTTAAGGATTTTATGGGTTAGGGGTTAATGGGGTTAGTGTTTAGGGGGTTAAATGGGTTAGGGTTTTAAGGTTTTATGGGGGTTAAATGGGTTAGGGTTTTAAGGGTTTAGGGGGTTAAATGGGTTAGGGGTCAGGAATTAGGGTTTAAAGGGTTAGGGGTTAAGGGTTTAGAGGTTTAGAGTTTAGGGGGTTAAATGGGTTAGGAGTTTAGGGGGTTAAATGGGTTAGGGGTTAAGGGTTTAGGGTTTAGAGGTTTATGGTTTAGGGGTTAAATGGGTTAGGGGATGGGAATTAGTGTTTAAGGGGTTAGGGGTTAAGATTATAGTTTCATTGGTCTCTGTTTGTGCACAATAGTTGCTTATTCTTTGTGTCTCAATGTAACAATTTTGTAGGTATTGTTGCTTGTTTCCATGTCTTCTCTATTTATTAATTTCTAGTATTTGTTAGCCATTGCTTTACATTTATTGATGAAGATGTCTATTGCAATTAAACCAAATGCATGTTCAATCTCCAGTTGTGGTGGTCCAGATGGAGGTGATGGACATGGTGGCGAAGCAGCCGCTACCTCCCCCTGCTGATCCTGCTTCGGATTTAGAAGGTACTTACCCTTGCCCCTCCTCCCCTATTTAAACTATTTTGATCTTTTATTCAATATTTTGACTAAGCCTGGTCCCTCCAAGCTTACTTCCTCAAAATATCTTTGTGTTATTAACTTATCTATGGCTATGGATAGTATTATTACCACAATCCCAATATATCCATTCACATTGTCCCTTATAATTTGAGACCCAGAGAGAAAAAAATTATTGATAAGGAACTTTTTGGGGATCTGGGGAAATCACCCAATATCGAGAAAGGTAAAAAAATCAAGGGTAGGAAGTCTGCCCTTTCTAAAGCCCAAATCAAGGCCATTATTGACATTGTTGATGGCAGAAAATTATCCCTCAAAGGGGCGCTTAGAGCGGCGAGTTCCCCGAACCTTGTTTCCAAATGATTTTGCTCTCTTTTAATTGTAGGGGTTTAGCTAGTGAGCCCAAAAAACTAGCCTTTAAAAACCTTGTTCATTTGCACCATCCAGACATCATCATGCTCCAGGAAACCTTAGGTATTGGGGCACAGATCACTCAATTTATGTCTTCTTTTCTTCCAAATTGGACCTTTGTTTCTTTCGATGTCAAGGGCTGGTCAAGTGGACTTATGACTGGCCTTAAGAAGAATTCAGTTAATTTGATCAATTGTTGGACATCAAAATCATTGATTGGTGTGGCGGCCTACTCCATGGAACTGGGCTCAAATTTTTCGGTGGTAAATATTTATGGTCCTTGTGTGGAGATAATTTATTTCTAGAATAGTTTGAGGAACAAATCCTTTATGAATGATCCAAACCTGATTGTGGGGGATAAATTAAATTTTTCCTTGGGCTGTTCTGAAGCTTGGGGTCCATGTGCTCGGATTGATCCTCTTGCAGATTATTTTCTGAATATGATGCGGGATGGGTCCCTTTTCGATCCCTCTCTTACAAAAATAACTCCCACTTGGAGGAAAAATGGAGTGGGTGAGGCCCGCATTTCCAAATGACTGTAATGGTTCCTTTTAAGTGATGAATTTTCAAACAATCCTATTGGCTTTCAGCAATGGGTTGGTTGTGGTGGTATCTCAAACCATTCCCCTATTCTCTTGGAGCTGGTGGGTCCATTCAAGAAGCCTCCTGCTCCCATCAAATTCAATGCTGGTTGGCTCAAGGAGGCGGATTATCACCAATTGGTGGTTGATCATTGGAGCTACCCCCCGGTGGATGAGGGCTACTCACATGCCTAGGAATTCATTGACAACATGAAAAATATTAAAAAAACCACCATTCAATGGGCCAAAAATAAGGCCCAAAAAGATATGGAATCAATTAACATTATCAATGAGTCCTTGGGCTCCTTGTACAATGGTGGGGAGAAGGGTTTTGTGGATGAGGAGGCTCGGAATAAGATTAAAGAGTTGGAATCTAGAAGGAAGAAAATCCTTAATGATAGAGAAGAGCTTTGGTGCTTGATAATCAGAGCCATTTGGCTTGCAGCGGGAGATGAAAAAAAAAAATCACAATTATGCTAAGGGGAGGAAAAACACCAATACCATTTTGGAAATGGAAAATTCAGCTGGGATTAAGGTGAAGAATTTCAAAGATCTTTCTTCTATGGGGAGAAATCATTTCAAAAGCCTTTATACTGCTCAAGAAGGGGTTAATATCAGGGAAGTCATTCAAGTTGCTCAACGTTTTCCTTGTTATGCTGAGGAAGAGAGCAATAATTTACTCTTGGCCCCTATGGAAAAGAAGGAGATTGAACATATTTTAAAAGCTATATAAGCTAACAAAAGCCCTGGGCCTGATGGTTGGACTGTGGAATTCTTTCAACACTTTTTTGACTTGATGGGGGACGCCATTACAAATGTGGTGGAGGAATCTCAGTCACTAGGCCACATTCATGACGTCATCAAATCTACATTTTTTACCCTCGTTCCAAAAAAAGATGCTCTGTCCTCTTTCGATGACTTCCGTTCTATATCCCTTTGCAATTGTATCTATAAAGCTATTTTTAAAATGATTGCCAATCGATTAAAGCCTATCCTCTCAAGATCCATATCAGAAGAACAATTTGGCTTCCTGGATGGAACACAAATTCATGAAGCCATTGGGATGGCACAAGAGACTCTCCACAGTATTAAACTATCCCACAAAAGATGTATGGTTGTAAAGATTGATCTCTCTAAGGCATATGACAGAATCAATTGGTTATACCTTAGACTTCTATTGACCCATCTTGGGTTTCATATTGATTTTATTAATTGGGTTATGAGCTGTATTACAAATATTTCTTTTTTTTTTCTTATTAATGGAGCAGCCTCACAATTATTTTCAAATCAAAGAGGCTTGAGAGAGGGATGTCCATTATCACCATTACTATTCCTTCTGGCAACTGAAGGCCTTAATCAACTCATTCATCGGGCCAGAAGATCTGGGACCCTTAGGGTATTGAATTGGCTTCTAGATTTATCATTACACATCTCCTTTTTGTGGATGACATTATGTTATTCAACAACGGTAACATGCGCAAATTCAAAACATTAAAGGAAATATTGGATCTTTTCATGAAGGAAACAGGCCTAACTATCAATAATCAGAAGTCCTCCCTCACACACAAGGGAATTTCCGAAGCTGGCCTCTTATGGACTTCTGTCCTCCTTCATTTTCTACAAGCACCATTGGGAACATGCATTAAGTACTTATTCTTTCTGCTTAAGCTGGATGGGTATCACAAACAATATTGGTATTGGCTGGTCTCGAAAATTGAAAAAATAATTAATTCGTGGAGTCATAAGTGGCTCTCTAGAGCAGGAAGATTAGTTCTTATAAAATATGTTTTATTAGACATCCATGTCTATTGGATCAGTTTGGCGTGGGTCCCTATTGGTATTCTCAATAAAATCAGAAGCATCTACAACAAATTCCTTTGGTCGGGCAAGGAGGACAAGAAAATTCTTCCTTGGGTGGCGTGGGATAAGATTGCAAAACATAAGGAATGGGGAGGTTGGGGTATCAATAAAATAAAACCTTTCGCCTCGGCTCTGGCTACTAAATCTATCTGGAGGATTGGGGAGGCTAGGGTATCAAGAAAATAAAACCTTTCGCCTCGGCTCTGGCTACTAAATCTATCTGGAGGATTCTTTTCGAAAATAATTTATGGACCTCTGTGGTCAGAAGAAAATATATTGATCATGTTCCTCTAGACGATTGGATTACAACACTGGATAAAGAAAATAAGAGAGTTTCCAACATTTGGAAAGCTACCATTCATGTTTTTGATCTGGTGGGACAAGGACTTGCCTGAAATATTGGTAATGGGGAGTGTTGTAGAATTGGTCTAGACCCTTGGGTTGGCTGCGATGAAAACTATTTTCTCTTAGAGGGTCATAGGGCTTCTTTGCACCAGAAGGGCCTTATTATGCTTGCCCATATCATTGCACCTGGTTAGTCCACCATTTGGGCTCAGGCATGGAGAAAAGTGGATGATATTGGACTGGAAAATAAGTGGGTTGATGAATGGCAGGCCTACATAAAAGTGCTGGAAAATACCTGAGTGCGTTTAAAAGAGTCTCCGGGTAGTTTTGTTTCGGTTCATTCAAAATCTGGGATATACTCACCCAAGGCTGGATATGCTTATATTATGGCCACTAAGGAGGAAGGGAATAAATAATGGTCGTACAAGGCTCTGTGGGAGCTCGGTTTCCCTGCAAATTCCAAGTTATTTTCCCGGAACATTCTCTTCCTGAAAGTGTCAACGTGGGATTCTCTACAAAAACAATGGTCCCAGGTGGTGCTGTCTATGTAAAGAGGTGGAGGAAACTATTGACCACTTATTCATATTTTGTCCCTTCACCAAGAAGGTCTAGGAATATACTCTTACACACTGTGATGTGAATTTTTTCTGGGCGGGAAATAATTGTAACGATGCATGGAAGTCCTGGTGGGAGAGATGCAAAGATCCAGATCACAGATTTTTGCCACTGATTATTTCTTGGGGCATTTGGCTGTCTAGGAAAAAATGTGATTTCAAATATTCCCTTTCCTCCCCGGCACTGGTGGCAGGTCAAAGTGTTGCGATATTCATGGCCTCCTCGTCCACTTCCTCAACTGCTAATCCCAGACGGGTGCCTAACGAAATCATTCTCCCTGATACTCCTTGGGCCTATTTTGATGGAGTGGTTGCTCAGGGGCTATGTGGGACTGACATGGTCATTCACAAAAACTCAAACATAAATTTTGCGGCCTCTATCAGTTTTGACGTGGGGACAAACAACTTTGCAGAGCTACAAAACTGGCAAATCTTGTTGTGTTGGTTACTTCACTTGGATATCACCTCGATTCAAATCATTGGGGACTCATTGAATGTCATAAATTGGTTTAACAGCATGCATAAATGTCAAAATTATTTATTACTGCATATTCTTGATGAGATTCTATTACTAAAAACACATTTTACATGGATTTCTGTTTGCCATAATTACAGGGAACGGAACCAACACGCTGACGTTTTGTCTAAGATCGGTCTTAGACAAGCTTAGGGCTCATGGTCAATAGAAGAAAAGGATGGTATGGTGGTCCATGTGTCAGACACTAGACCATACTGATGGAGGGCCTTCCCTCATCATGCAGAGTCATGTTTATATTTACTATTTTATTTTCTCCAGCATTGTAATATCTTCTGGTGCTATGTATATTTGTTGCCTCATATTTTCTACAAACATATATATTTTTTGTATATTTATGGATTACATTGATTACATAACACATTATTATTTTATTGAACTTGCTAGTCTCTTCATTGTGGAGAGGTCGGGTTTAGGATGGCTTTGCACCATTTTCATATATGTCCAGTGTTTCTCCTTATTTGGAGGCCCGAAGTGATGACATGATTATGGTTGCTATGCTATTTTACCACTTTAGCAGGTCTTCTGTCTAATATGGTCTCCGAGTGATATCTTGATTTCACAGTTGGAACCTTCACTTCCATGGGTGTTGGTTGGCCGGTCTTTTCTTCCTTGTTCCCTCTGGGGACAAGGACTTGTGGAATGTTATGACATATGCAATGCAACTTTTTGTTTCTGATAATAAAAAGTTCAATTTTTTCTCGAGGAAAAAAAGAAGAAATGTTATATTTATCTATTATTAAATGTAAATATGAAGATTTAACCTTAGATATAAAAAAATTCACACGTTTAACATAAATCAATGAAGTTTAAAAATTAAACTTTATGGCCAAATATTAATTATAAATATAAATATTAATTTGTCTAATATATAATTAATAATATAACCTTTACTAAAATTGTAATGAAGGCATTAGTATAAAGTTGATAGATGATACATGCAATTATGTTAATTGTAGATGAATCCATCTGCACTATTAAACTTTAGAGACAAAAGGGTATTCATAATTTTAACACTGTAAATTTAGAGACCCATTTGTCTCTAAATTTTAACACTGCAAATGGATTCAGAGACACCTATAGTGAAATGTAACACTTCGATACCAAAATTGCAATTTTCCTTATTTGGAGTGACACAATTAAAAATTACTGACATAAATGACTAATTCATATACTTTTTGTACTTGTTATTTGGCCATATTTTTATTCTTGGACTATAATAGTCATTTACATTAATCATTATTAATTTTTTCACTTATTATCTAGTCATATATTTTAATCCTAGACTAAATTAGTCATATAAGTTAGTCGCTTTTACATTAGTCACTTATTATCTAGTCATATATTTTATCCCTAGACTAAATTAGTCGTTTTTAGTTTAATCACTTATTATCTAGTCGTATATTTTATTCCAAGACTAAATTAGTCATTTAAGTTAGTCATTTTTAGTTCGGTCACATAATATTGTTCAAATTTAGTAGGAATTCACTTGAAATAATTGCGGTGACTAACATTTTTAGTCACCTAGTCATTAATTTCATCATTTTTTACTAGTGACAACTTACAATAAAGAAGGTCTTATCTTTTTCATTATCCAACACTTTCTAAGTCTTATTACAAAATATTTATAGGTAATCTGAAAAATAAACTAAAGATAAAAACAATCACCAGAAAATATTCAACCTTCAAATCTTGAACTTGATTCATTAATGTTGATCCTATGCCTTGGAATATGGAGTGGTTGAAGTTGTTTTCAGAAAACCTATTAGCTTCCCTTTCAAACTTTATTAACTTTGCTGCCCGTCTCAACTAGTTTTCCCTTTCGCTGCTATTTCTAAGTAAAAAATCTGAAAATAATTGCATGCCTCCACCTAGTTGATCAATGAATTATTTGTATTTTGGAGTTAAACCAAACTTATATGTTGACATTTTTCCCATAGCCTTTTGCTTCATCATCTTTTAAATACTTCACCATTGTCACAAAATATTTGGGAAGAAAATATTTTGATAAATATTTTCGAAATATTTTTCTTAAACCTGTAAATGAATTTCATAAATAAAATCTCAAAATATTTCCTTAAATGATTTTATAAACCATTCTCTTGTTTTTAAATCCATGTCTTATTTCCCTGAATTTATATATTGATGAAAAATGGGATTCATAAACATATTTTATAAAAAACATTGACTGATTTCCTTCTCATGGCTTTTAAAAACCATGTCTTGTTTTGCCATGGTTGGTAAGGTATCTTTTACTTTTCCCTTTTACTCCTATAAAATATTTGGATAAGTATTTATCCAAATTCTATGTTCTGTGAATTTCTCCTCTGTATACCATAGCAAAAACAATATTTCTCTTCTTTGTAAATTTTCATTTTACCTCATTTTACTCAGCCTCCTTTTACCTCAGTCTTTCACCCGTAAACTTATTTCATAAACATATGACTGGAAAAGTCTCCTTTCCTTTATCTCCTTTTGTACGAACTTTATAATATATAAGCTTTCTTACATACTTCATAGACCTTCTCGCCATATATTCATAAGATTTAAATCAATATACATAATGGTTTTTTTTTGGGGGGTGGGGTGGGGGGGGGAGGTGTGTGAGAGCGTGGCGGGTAGGTTAAAAATCGAATAGGAAACCCACCCCCTCCCCGAAATCCATCGATAACCATTGATTTAAGTATTCACACATCTTGAGGCATTTAGATTAAGGCAGTTTAATGTATGAAGTGCGGGGTGGGGTCATAATTTTAATTTGACTTTTTGATTTTGACTTGTGAATTTATTATTCGTTGACGTATTTTAGCGTGATAATAAATATGGTTCCTATAGTTTAGAAATTGGGTTGATTTGTTATTTTTAAATTAACTTTGATATTTTAAATAAATAATTTTATAAAAAATATAATTATATATATTTTATAAAATTAAATCTCATTTACAATAAAAACTATTAAAAATAAATTAGAGACATTTCATCCTTTAGATAAATAACTGGACAGATAGACTTTGATTATATAAATTATAGGACCTTAACAATGGCTCCAATGGGGATGGCATCCTTCCTGTGAGGTTCCAAGAACACCGTACACTAGTAGCCTGATCCATTAGGTTGATCCCCAACCTGCAACATGCTCTGCCCTAAAACCACTACAACTGAAACCCAACTGGTGATATGTTCCAATCCACAAACTAAACCAAACCCATTCTTCAAATTGCAATCTGAACTATACACTGAAAACTGAAAACTCTCCTGCAAAATGAAGATGAAAAGAATGCTCAAGGTGTTGAGCTTATTCATCATACTCCTACTCACTCTAACTGATCCACAAGTTTCTTTATCAAGTGAAGTAAACAAACCAATGTAACCATGAAAGTAAATGGCTTGATGCCTAGACTTTTCTTTCATTTATTTCATATAAAAAGGGAATTTTTACAATTGGAAACTCAAAATTTAACCAAAATTGATAATCATAATCCATAAATACACGAAATTCCATCTTCCTTGATGACTGCAAGGAATTGGAAAAAGGGTCTTGGAGATCATGAAGTACTTCATTTGGTTCATCCTTCTCAAATTGTAGTGCAACAATTTGTTCTTTCCTATCATCAATATTAGAGACAAGGTTTTTGTGTTCTTTCAATTCTTCAATTGAGGCAACCACATCTTAAATAACAAAAATTTCTATGTCCACAGGGTCTAGAAAAACCTGATCTTCATTACCCTCTTGTAACTGTGGATTATTGCTACCATTATCTAACTCATTGTTCTCATGAATACCATATTCCTCATCATTTAAAATGAGCTTGCTGCTTTGAATTTCCATCCATACAACTTTAGAAATATGAACTTGACAAACTTCTTTTTGAAATGAAAATTTAGAAAATGAAAGTATGAAGAAAAACTCAAATGAAAATCCTCATCAATGTGTTGGTTTCTTAAAATCTGAACATTTTCGTTAGACCCAAGGGAAAAAAATTGAGTTTCCACATCAAGATCCTGACTATCTTCATCCTTATCATGATCACATAAAAACTTGCAATCTTGTTGCAAATTTTCATCACTTTCAAGGGATAAAACATCACTGTCATCATTAAATTCCAGTTATTTTTCATCTTCAGCCAAGGGAATTAGTACTTGTTGTAATTTCTCTTGAATTTCATGGAAACTAACTTCTAGTTTTTGTTCTTGATGTTGAGATGAAAATTCATAAAGGGCTTCCTTAATTTCATCACCCATACACTCCTCATCATAAATATCAATTCCCAAATGTTGCATAAGAGTGTCAAAATCTCCACAGATGGTTTCAACCAACACTATAGAAGAGTAACTATCTTTATAGTTCTTACAAAATACTATGTAGAAGTATTTAAGGGAATACATGCTAGAAGGAGACAATCCTTCATGCCAAGACCATGCTTTTTATTCTAAAATTACCATAAAAATCATCATTAAAAATTCCTCATGAAAATAAATTCCTAATCTATGTATGTGCATATGAAATTTGATCAAATGAAAGGGAACATCATCTCCTTTTTCATCTTTGAATTTTGGAAAATATGATTGTTAATCTATATGAGGCATGTGATTTGGAAATCCTAAAATATGATCTCGATTCATGTGAATGCACCTTCTGGATTGAGAATTCATATTAAAGACATGGAAACACCAGTGGAACTTGAAAATATGGATTCTGCTTAATTGGAGTCACCAAGTGAAAGGTACAACCTTCTTGTGTTTGAGTGTTGTCCACCATCAACAATCAGATCTAAAACTTGATAGTCTTTCTCAGAGAAGATAAAACCTTCAATTCGAGTACAGTCGCCAGAATGTAAGCACTTCGTATTTTTCTTAGGCCGAGGAGGAAAATTATAAAGGTAATCGCAAGCCACTTTTATAGATGGAATCTAGCCCTTCCAACTTCATAGAGGGCTCTCTCTATATGATTTAATTTCAACTTTCAGGATTTTAGGTTAGATATTAGAGCTCAAGATAGATTTTTTAAAAATTTGGTTGTAAAACGAAAGAAAATTCCATTGGACATGGAGTCATTTAAATTCTAGGTAATCAATGAAAAAATAAAAGAGTAGCTGAAAGAGGGCGAGGGAGGAAAATTCCAGGATCTTAATATATTTTATGGTGTGGCTGAGATGAAGAAATAGATGATAAATTAAATATAATGCATACTTAGATGAATTTTATATTTAATCTCAAAAGGAAAACATTAAGATTGTTTTAAACAAGCCAGAGAAGAGTGCAAAAAGTAAATTCAACTCCTTATCTTCTTGCAACAATCAGGAACGGAAATCCATGTGACAACTGAGAAAGAAGAACAAATTAACATGAGGAAAACATCACCATTTGTTTAACACAAGAATCCTGGAACAAAACTGCCTCTATATTTATGAAATTGAATACTTCAAGCGAAGTTCACAACTTACAATAAAAAATGTCCTCTCTTTTTCATTATCCAACACATTCTAAGTCTTATTACAAAATATTTATAGATAATCTGAACAATAAACTAAAGATAAAAACAATGACTATGTCTTCTCTTTTTCACTATGTTTTTCCACAACATTCAACCTAGAATATGTCCCATGACCATGGATTTTACCTTCATTAACTTTATTACATGGATTTTTGACGTGGGTTGTTACATTTTTCATGGTTTCTCCTTTTTCTTCTTCAGAGAGATGAGGATCATTAAACTAACAACCCTTTGGATTATGTGCCTTTTTATTTTTGGTTTCTTCTTAGCCTATGGGCATGCATTTTGCAAGTGTCATGTTTGAAAACAAGAACGACATCTGAATGTGATATTCTCGTAGTCTAAAGTTGTGTCCACTAAAAGTTATGTTTCAATATAATGTGGTTTGGTGAACCTTTGCTAAGGTTTATCTTGACACATATTCTGGAAAAGATAAAAATACCTATCTTTATTCTCTCCAAGTCCATCTTTTTAATTTTCCCAAAGTATTCCCTATACCCTCAAGGACCTGATGGTGCCAAAAAGGAAGAGGGAGGTTTGGGAGTCTCACCCAAACCAAAAATGTTGAGACAATGTTGTTTATTGCATCAAAATATGGAAACCATGGAGTAATAAAGAGCCCAACTCTACCCCAAAACCATGACCCTTCATTTAGTGCAAAATTCATATATTTCTATGTAGCAAATTGTACAATGAAAAATGCTTTGGAAGTTAAGTAAATATCACAATTGGGTGTCTAAGAGGAAAAAAATCACTAGTGTAAGGTTTTTGATTTGGGCCAAAAACCATTAAATCTATATGAAATTGCCTCGATTAAAAGGTTTCTAAAAGAGAATTTACCTCTAGAAGGTTTATTTCCATGGACGGTTAATTCTATAATTGATCAACAATCGAAGGTATTGGATTACTTAGTATCTACTCTACTGGAGTAGGAGACTTCCCCTTTACAACATCTTTGAAAAAGGTTGATACTCCATTTGTATTCCTTGATCCTGAAGCACCAATTCCTAGGGCTCCTCCTCTCAGCCTTAAGTTTAGGATTACAATTAAGTTCATTTTGATATTATATTCTTGGATCTGTGAGGAGTTCATGAGCACCTTCCCTTCATATTGCACACTTCGAAAATTTATTAGAAACCCTCCTTTATTCTCAATGGCTACTTAAAAAAATAACAAAATCAAAGTTTATAGTCCAAAGAGAAACAAACTCATAATTCGTACTCTTAATAAAAATAAGATATTTTTCCTACTCCATCACGTCCAACGACACAAACTATGCCCAGCCCACCAAACAACACGAAGCATTATCAATATAATACATTCCTTTGGGAATCAAATATGGAGTTGTCACTGACTGGTCCCATTATACATAAAATTCCTTGTAAAATAAGGAAGAAATAAAGGGAGCTTGAAAGCATACCATAATGAATGCAATCGTTCATTTCTTCTCAGCCGAAACAAAACTTGAAACTGGCTTACTACATTTGCATTCTTGAAGGTCCTCGGACCCTGATGCACCAGATGGCCTGCCATTCCTCCACAGACCATTCACGGTGCCTCTTTTTGTCAGCTTCAAAGAAACAACAAGTGACCACTTCTCCTCCACATAACCTCTCCTCGCAAGCAGCAACAAACCCCAACTAAGCGGCGGTAGCCGAGTAGCAATGCCAGAGAGAGTGAACCCCAAACCTAGCACACTCCATTTTTCTACCCATTACCCTTCGTTAAATCAAATCTTTTGAATATTTGAACAAAATAAAATAATTTTATTTTTTTTAATATAAAACGTAATAGTAAATGAGTATGTTAAGATATAAATTATTTTTTATGAGTTTTATAGAGAAATTGGGTGTTAGTCAATTTCTAAAATTAGTTTTTTTTAGTGTGATTTTTTGAAGGTTTTTCTGGTCTAATTTCTCTAAAATCAGACAGAAATTCATTGAAAACAGAAGTTTGATGGGTAACCTTGCACAATCGAAGTGCTCTAAGGGTTTTTTAGGGTGCTGAATCCATATATACAGTAAAAAAATAGTTTAAATAAGAGAAATCAAGATTCAACCTCAAATTTTTTCACCAGACTCAGGCACATGAATCTCCAAAAAGTCACACTAAAGACAACTCCTTTCCAAAATATAAAGAGTGTTTACATTTGCAACATTAAGAAGATGGAAGATAAAAAATACTTTCTTTTAGATTTTCTATCTTATATTCACATTGAATCTAATTTTCAAAATATTTGTCACACTATCAACTTTCTTGACCTTTTAAATTAGCAAAATTATGATAATCTTAGAATGTTTTTACACTACTTTTCAACCATAGAAATAAAATATTAGATAATTTCAAGATATAATATTAATAAATTTATTTTCTTTGATTTTTTATTTTTAGTTTAATGAATACTTTTCAATAAGGTTTTTATTATTACTTTCCCATTTTAGATTATTGTAAATTATTCTGAGATTATTTTTATTATTTCATAAATATATTGTGAATTATTAATATCAAATATTATTAATAATTAATTTATTTTATTTAGTTTTAAACTTAAAATATATGTGTGGCCTCCTGGGTGAAGTTTAATTGATGATGGTTGTAATATGAAGTATTGTATAAATTAAGAGATCAAAAGTTCAAATCTCCCAAAAGTAATTCCATCTAAAAAGAAAATGATAAATTGTAGGCCCAAAAATATAACTATAGCCTTAAAGTTAAATAGTGGAGTTACTCATGAATTTAGACATTATATATGGAGTTCCTTTAAATTTTATTAAAATTCAATAAATTATTATATAAAAATAAATTTAAAAATTTTAATATTTTTTTTCCATATTTTTAATTTATTAATATTATTATTTTTTAATATTTTAATTTTACATTAATAAAACTATTGTGGTTTATCATAAATTTTCTAGAAAATCACATTATTATTTGAAGATTCCATATTTCTAATACTTTATTATAATTAAATTATACCCAATTAAATTTTTTAATATACAATTCTATTTATTTAAACTGAAACACAAAACAAAAATATGATATTGATTTTTTTAATTATATAATTTTTATATCAATTTCGACAATTTTGATTTTTTTTAAAGCCATAATGTGGATTTACTTGTGAATAAGTCAATTTCAATGTGATGTAGAAGTAAAATTTTGAGGGGTTATTTTCTCCCACCCAACTGTAGGTTTCTCCCACCGAACCCTATTAATGCGGTTGTGGCTGATTAGATTCAAAAGATGTTGAAAATTGAAAAGCAGTCATCTTCTCCCACCTATGTGGTACAAACTATTTGGAGTCTGAAACTGACTCGTTGCCAACCTAAAAAGAGGATTTTGTCTTACTTTCTCATCTCAGAAACATAATTATCTTCCAAGTTCCGGAAGACGGACCATTAATTATAGGCCACATTTCACTTTGAAATTCCAGGAGATAAGTTATGTGAAACTACTTAAGAATATTAATAATCTATTTGTTTTTCTCATATTTTTATTATTTATAAAATTTATAAAAAACCTTATAAGTATATTTGGCTCAAGTCATTATTGTTGTAGTGGTACACATATAGGAGAGTAAATGACAAATTTGGAGCAAATTAGAGAGGTTGTACTAAAGAGAATCACATGTAATTGTAATTAGAGAGGGTTGTACTAAAGGGAATCACATGTAATTGTAATTTTTTGGTTCGATTGGTCTATAAATGAGATTTTTTGAAAAAATTTCTGGTTTATTTTCTAATTTAATTGTGTAGAATAGGGTAGGGATTCATTGAAATCACAAGTTTGACGAGTGAACTTTTCACAATCAAAATGTCCTAAGGAGTTTTGAGGGTGTTGAATCCATATATGTAGTTAAAAAACCAATTTAAACAACACAAATCAAAATTTAATCACAATTAAACAACACAAATCAAAATTTAACCACAATTTTTTCAGACAATTCATACCAAAAATCAACTAAAAACTCCAAAAATATCTTATAAAAAACTTAATAATTTTCACTATGAATGAACTTACATCAATATTGTATTTAATATAGAAACTTGAGTGTTATTGTTCAATGATGTACATTATTTAAATTATTCACGTACCTAAATATTATCTAATCACTTTGGTTATACGAAAGTTTGTACAAATTGCTTTTAATTTTTTTTAATGAGGATATTGATGCTATTAAGCTCTAGTCATTGAAAAATCTAGCATTGACATAGTAAAAAGTGCACGATATGATTTATTGATTTGAGTATTTTCATTACATATAATTTGTTGTTTTTAAAATATTTTTAAAAGATTAAAATGGTTTGTTAATTGGGTTTATGAAAATGTTAGTGTTTTTTAGAAATGAAAATGTTAGTTATGTTATCGATTAAGCGTTTTTGGAAGATATTAGGAAATGTTTATATAATAGTATTTAATAATATATATTAAAATTATATAAATTCGTTTACGAGGTTTTGGATAAACTGTGTTAAGACACTTTTTTATGTGAAGTCATGGTTACCTGCCCCAATCAAAGTTGATATATTGGATATGATAAAGATTTTACCAAACTTTATATATATATATATATATATATATATATATATATATATATGTGTGTGTGTGTGTGTGTTATAAAAAAAAAAAATTTATTAATGTTAGGAGTTTTTGCATAATACAATGCCATATAGATAGCTACTCACCATAACTTAAGCAAGTATTTGCATAAAAACTAGATAAAAACAACATGTAAACTACCTATAATATGATCTTTACTAAAATCTTATTATATTAAATTTTTATATTAATTTTTAATATTATATCACTCTAAAATTATATTAAAAATATATCTAATTTAAATGCATACATTTAATATATATGTGTTGAAAATAATCAACAAAATAATTATTATTATTTAAGAGTATTAATTATTTTTGTAAAAGAGGTAGGTATTAAACTACCTATTACATTTGTTATTTTAATTTTTAATTTTTTAGTTAAATAGATAAATGATAATAACATATTTGTGTTTTTTTATTATTAATTTTTTTTTTTTTTTTTTTCAAAATTTTAAATTGGGTAAATGAGCAATAATAAGTTTTATTCCTATTTATTTTATATGATTTTTTTACATTGATTTAAATAATTACTAAATTTAAGTTGAATAGAAAAAAGATCGTACCCAATGTGAATAATCTCATCATGATTATAGTTAAATGGAGTTGTTTTTATTTTTTGAAAAGTTTGAATTCATGGAAATCACAAGTTTGATGGGTAAATTCTGTTCAATCAACTTACTCTAAGGGTTTAAGAAAGTGTTGAATCAAATATTTTGGTCTAATTCCAGCCAAAAAATCCACCCAAAACTCCAAAAAATCACATTAAAAACAACTCCAAAAAAAAATTCTATCAAACTAATTATCTCATAAAATATAATCCTATAAAATTAATTCCATTTTTAATTTTTGAGCATTAAAAACATCTCTATTGAGAAATTGATAAGATGTAATCCTACAGAATTGATTCCACTTTTAATCTATAGAATTGATTCCAAGCATTAAAGACAACTACATAGGGAATTCTATCAAACTAAATGTCTAATAAGATGTAATCCTATAAAATTGATTCACTTTTAATTTTTAATTCATATAATATATTATGAAATGTTAATATTTTTAATAAGTTACAAAATTGTTCATAGTAATTAGTTATGGAATGTTTCACTTTAGGGTTTTGGATTTAGAGTTAGGGTTCTAGAATTATGGAAACCTACCCTTCCTTCAAATTGAACAACCTTTATACTAGAAAAAATTAAGGAAAAAATTTATACATTCTATAAACAAGTATTTTATAAAGAAAGCGATTAAACACCAAAGGAATTCTCTAATATGAACAAGAAACATTTCCATACCCGATGATATAATGTTCGCTCTTTGTTTTCAGTTATTATAAATGTCATATTTTCCCAGATATACCAAGAATTGTAGATTTAATGTTTTACAATATAAGGAGAAGCAATGTTTCAACAAATAACTTCCTCCATTTGTGGTAGAATGACAGAACTTGAGTGAGAATATCATGAGAGTAACCCATATTTTTCAAACTCACTTGATGTGCCATATTCATTATCTCTTTTTCTGGAATAGCTTACACGTTTGGCATCCTATTCCCTGTGATTTGAAATGCTTCTCAATTTGCAGATGCTTCCACCGTACAAAACTTATAACTTCCTCGACTATTGTAATAAAAACTACAACAGAAGATGCTTAACCAGAATCCACAAACTTGACTCATCATCTCAATATCTCTTACTCAGAATCTCAATAATCTTCATTACCTAATGATTATATAATTTTCCAAATCCATTCACACACAAGGAGATATGTTATAAATGCTTCGATTATGTCCACCCACTCCTAGGTTCATCGATACAGTAACAATCAACGCATGGATATGTTGTTCCAAGTCATCAGTTGACATGTTCATTTGTGTGTGATTGGCAGAAAATCGTCTTATTTGGAAATAAAATAGTGATGATATAGACTGACTGAATGGTTTTAATAAAAATTTACTTTTCTGGAGGGGCATTTTATAGATTGTGGATACAAGCATGAACTCATTCTAGGGGACACCATTATAATTTTTCTAACGATGAAAAGTATTGGATATTTTGGTGGGAGAAATGAAATAATTTTGGTTAAAGTGTGATTTTTTTTATTAGTTTTATATTTTTATTTTTTATTAATTCATAATCTTGGAATGTTCACAACTTAATGATTCCAATTCATAAAATATTTTTACTAAATTATGGGAAAATTTAATCAGAATATATGCCAAAAAACCTCTAAAATATATAACAATTAAGCTACAACATCGAAAAGTGTTCTTGGACTATATTATGAAAAGTTGTTTTTTGTTTGATTTGAACGTTATTGGAATCTATGTAACACCCCTCGTCCTGTAAATAATTTTCTTTTACATTTTCTTTTGTTACTATGTAAAACTTGGTAATTCGGTCTCATGAAGGTGGTGAAATAATTTAAATATTAAAATTTTATTTATTATTAATTACTTTAAATGGTTAGATTGGTTCGAGAAAAGATGGGACAAGACATTAAATAAAAAAAAAACCTTGATTTTCGATAAAGTTAGATAGATACTTCCTTCCCAGGAGGATTAAAAAGAAAAATCTCTGATGGGAAAAGCCATGAGTAGCTAAGGGAGGAAGTAATAGGTAAAGAAATGGAATTTACAGGACAATGTCAAGAAGTAGTTATACTATTGTAGGGTCTTCTTAAGCTGGTGGTAACTAGTGGAAACCCTTGTAAGGAATGAATTTTGGGTTGGACTAGTGGTCCTGAGGCTATGGAATGATTGTTGTCTGAGATTGCTTTGGAAAGTAGGAGGCTCGGGGGGGAGGTATGAACGTCATTTCCAACCTCATGGGTTGGGTGGATAAAAGAAGTCTCTTTTGGTCTTATTTTCTGACAAATCTAACCAAACATATAAGTATAATGTTAATAGAACTGTACTACTTCGATTTATTGAATGTTTACTTAGAAAGAAATTGGGATTTTTAATAAATGAGAAAAGTTCCTTGTTGATTTTATTTTCCAGACTGAAAATTTTATTACTGTGGATATTCATATGAACTAAATAATAAATAGTCATTATGGAAATAAAATATTGAAATATCTCTCAGTAATTGAATATAAATTTTTATTGTTGTGATTATAAGAAAATTAAAACTAATTTTAGTGGCAGTTACAATTACCAAATTACAATTATGAAACCCTATTATGTATCATTTGGTAGAAGACTATTTAATATAAATAATTAAGGTTGAGTTGAAATCAATAAAAATAATTTAAATAATATAACCAAAAGAAATTTATACCTTAAAATGCTAGGTTTACTATGTTCCTCAAGGTATTCTCTCTTTCATAGATTTCTTGGCTATTCTATAAAATTTCTTGGTTCAAACTATTTGTTAAATACATCTTGTTATGACCACACACACATTTTCTATTAACATCGTAAGGAAAGATATTTAAGTGTGATGTATCGTGAGATAGAAAAATTTTGTGTCACATGAAAATAAAGTTTTGGCTCATGAAGAAAATGTTTCAGTGATATCAAATCACATCATATGGAAGCTTCTTTCCCTACAAAATATCATGCTTGTTTAAATATCTTATCATAGAAATAGAGGAAAAAGTTTGTTAGAATTTGTTTCAAGGAACTTGGCCAAAACTTCATTTTCACAATATTTTGAACATAAACTAGACTTTAAATGTGGAAAACATAACTCAATGTTGAAATTTCTTGAAAAAAATTGAGAATGTAGTCTATCGATCATTATTGATGTTTCAATGTGATCAATATAATGTAATGTAGCATTGTGATGAACATAGCCCAACATCACAGGGTGTTGAACATAACCTAGTGTCACAATATGATGAACATAAATCTACCTTGAAATGTGTTAAACATATGTTAAAATTGCATTCAAATATAACCCTTCACCAACATTACATTTTGTTGTGATCTAGTGTAACTTGAGGTCACAATGTGACAAACATTACCCAATGTTGCAATGTGCCAATCATAACCTAACATTGTAATTTGACATATATTACCTAATGCTACAATGTAACAAACATTTCCCAACATCATAATGTGATAAGCATTACCTAATGAAAGTGAAAAACATTACCTAATGCCATAATGTGTTGGACATTTCTCAACCTCATTAGTAAAAGTGGCTGATATATGTTGTTTTCACAATGTGACATATATTTATCAATATCACAATGTGACAAACATATCCTTACATTGAATTGTTACTGCATTTTGGTGGATATCACAATATGATACTGATATCCTGATGTCACAATGTGACAAACATAACGTAATGTTCTAGTTTTTCAAACAAAATTGGATGTCACAATCCAGTGAGCATAACTCATTGATGCACTATGAAAACCATAACTTAACATTTCATTTGAACATAATCCTTCACCAACATCCCATTTTGATGTGATTCAACATATCTCCATGTATTAATGTGACAAACACTACTCAACGTTGCAATGTGACAAACATTATGCCATCACAATGTGATCAAAATTGCCCAATGTTGCAATGCTGCAAACATTATCCAATGTTGAAATATGTTGAAGATAATCCCATGTCACAATGTGATAAAGATAGTCCAACCATGGTTAAACATCGATAAAAATGGCCAAACATGGTTATTCGTGGCCAATCATTGATATGAATATGGGAAAAATAGTTTTGTTGTGCTAGCTCCCTCATCAGTTAAATAAAAATGTGTTTAGGATTGTCTCAAGTTAGCCACTTGTGAGGGGGTTTATGTGTCAAGTTTTAAGAGTCTTTAATGAGAAATTTATGAGTTAATTAACTTAAACTCATGTAAAACAAATCAAATGCAAATAAATAACACACATCATACACATTACACAATATCTAATAACGTAGTTCACCCCTGTTGGGATACATCTCCATGGACCTACTTCAACTGGCTAGGCCCTCTTGGGATTAATAGTAAAATGTATGATTACATGCACCTAAAATTATCCAATATATTTTAAGCCTGCTCCATTGGCTTCAGAAGACCCAAAAACCTCAAAAATGACTATTCAATCTCTGAAAATGGTCTCCAGCTGATCTAGGCATGACCTCCTCTCCTGCTGGCCTTGAGTTTGTTGAATCTTCAAAGTGGAAAAAACACGTTCAAAAGTGCTCCAATGTCTCTGTAACCTATTCCATTGTGTTCAGAGCATGCCAATATGTTAGGAAAGACTCTTCCTGAGAACAAATTTGTCGAAAATTTCTCCTGATATGCTTCATTCAATTTTCCTAGGAAATCTCCTCCAAATCTGGAGAAGACTCCAGTCAAGGCCGCCAAAGTTGGAAGTCTGCCAAAACTTGTGGAATTGCCGAAAATCCTGCCACATTAAACTTATGTTTAATTAATGTTAAAATTTGGATTATAATGGATAAGTGCTAATTAATGGCGCACTAATTGTGTTTAAACAAATCGCGTCTAAAAAACTTTAAGCGCCTGATTATGTTAATTAATCTGAATTGCAACTTTAATCCTCTGCGTTTTAACCCCATCCGCACTAGTTCTGTGGAACGGTCATATGGGGAGGGGGTAGAACCCCTCCAAACACCCGGTTTCAAATCCATATACAAACAAATAAATGTTGGGATCATAACTTATTAAGTACTAGTACTGTGGGCTATTGGTTAGCTGCTCCATTGGAGCGGGTGTTGGGCCAGAATTGTAATCTACGGATAAATTACACTTCCCTAGGCAGGTGTTAGCCTAGAACAACAGGTAAAAGAATATACTACCGTTTCTCCTAACTCAGAACAGATACACAGAGAGGATTGGATGCTTACTTGTTTCAGTCGCTTCCAAATGGTTCCTTTCTATCGCTTCCACTACAGCTTCAAATTCAAGCGGTTTTTTTGGCTGAATGCTTCCTGCAAGAAAGAACACTGAAACAATAGAAGATGCAATAATATAGATATCTATTCAAGCTAGTTAGCTAAATCAGTTAAGCATAAAATACATTCATCAACTAAGATCTTGCAATATGAAAATCAAAGTAAACATAGATGCATGTAGGGAAAACAAGAAGTACTCTTTATTGATGATAGAAGGAGAGGTTACAACCTAGTGACTGATTTAAAGTGACCTTCCAGTAGAGTTCCCAAGTCAGATCACAACATAAATCTCTCTAGCAGCAGTTCCACAAATCAAACTCTCTATTGAAAATTCTCCAGCATTTCTCTACTCAAATTCTTTGTCCTCAAACACTTAGATCTGTGTTCAATTTATAGATGAACTGTAGGTTTTTTTGCAATAAATTAAATTCCAAAAATAGGCAAGACATGTTTCCATTCATGTAGATGTCAAATGGACACTTGGATTCGAAGCTTGACACATGTGAACCCTTCTAGAAGACACTCGCCAAGTGGAGATTCCGAAACAATGAGAATTTCACTTCCAATGTGACCAACACACCTTTGAATGTCAGGAAGTGCTTTGCAGAGTAGCCTTAAATGGGGCTACCTGCATATGCAATGCACTTAGGCCCCATAGAGCTTGCGTTGGTGAACTCCCACATGTTAAATAATAAGCTCCAAACCATGGAAATCCTTGCTTGATGAAAGTTTTGTTTGATTTATGTTGTTTCCTGTCTTAGGGCATATAGCAACTAAGATGATGGGGAATGATAGACCCTTGATCATCAGTCCTGGAGATGATGCCCAATTAACCAGGTCATTGGGAATGGTGCCCAAATTGACCTATAAAAATTTCCCCCTAAAGCATGAGATCCAAATAATAAGAACATTTGATTGAGATGCTTTACACTGTGATGAGCCTGGAAACAACGTGGAATGGTCACCTGCATCAATCTTACAATACATTACATAATTATATATCCTCTATTGATCATAATTTCTGAGGGTAGGCATTCCCATAGTCAACACATAAAACAATCTAATAACATGTACATAATTCAGAAAGTCATCTACATTGGAATGTTGCCCAGATGCAGACATGCCTACAGATATAGGCCCATGTTTGGATGACAATATGTATGTAAGGTCACCGTACATATGATGTGTACAAAAATCCTGAAATCACAGCCCAGATGGCTGAAACTAGATCCGGGGTCTTCTTATCTCGTTCACTCGATCATTCGGGTACAAGTCTAGCCATGCGAATATATGATTTGTCGTTGAACATGGAAAGACATTGTTTGATTACTAGCCAATAATGTGAGCTGTTAACAAATGCGAGAGAACCACCATTAATGTCAATGGCCCTCAAGGTACTGCAGTACATTTCGTAAGGCATGAATAGATGATTTGATGTCGAACGCTAAACAAAATCTTTCGATCAAAGGTCCGGAAGCGAGAATCTGGTCGATGCTATAACAAGCCTCATGGTTCTGGAATCTGATGTTGCTAAGTGAACTTCCTGGATATTGATTTGTAGTCGACAGGAATTCACCTTATTGCAAAAGTGGAGTTACTGATTTCAGAGAGAAGGGTATGACTTGATATAGCAATTTTCAGGGATGATGGTCATGAAAATGAAGGTTTATGAGTATTGCAGATGGATGAGTTCTTAATCACTGGATGAATTCTCTTGAACATATCGGTGACACTGTGATGAGTTGGAAGCATTGACCCAAAACTGAAGTGAAGGTACGATGAACCATAGGTGTGAATGAACCGTCAAGATGATTACCCAACCCAAACAGTCACGGACATGGAGTGAAAGAAGTGTCATGTTCAAAAGCAACTTGCCACCAAAAAGAAACTTTAGTTGCTTTTCCCAAATTTTCCCCGATCATTTGTTGACCAGTGCTTCTTTATTTTTTAACAAGCTTGAGGAGGATAACATTTGCTTGATATATAATTCAACCCTTTGGGCGAATAAAGAATAAAGTATCGCTATTTAATAACTTAACGAGTCTAGCGATGAATGAAACTCGATTCTTGCCATGATTGACAAGCCCATCGCTATCTTATGGTTTAACGAGCTTAACGACAGTGATAGCCCCGTCCTTTTTCATGTTTAGAGAGTTCAAAAAAGAGGACGAAAGAGGACTCCAAAAGCACTTTTTTCGTAAATTTGTCTCTCAGATCCAAAAAAGTGTAAAATGATATCTAAAAGAACCTCTTTGGTCATGTTTAGCCAAGGTATTCCTTTTTCATAAATAATCCATCTAATTCCGGAAAAGGGTTAAACTTACACTGAGTAGATATCAATTCATTTACTTTAACAAGTTCGAAATGACAAGTTCTCGGCAATATTTTCACATTATCAGAGTTTGAAAAGAGCTGAAAGAAGACTCCAGGGATTCCTTTTTCGATATTATTGAAGCTCGAAAAAGAGATAAAAGTGCGCTTCATATCCTTTTTAGTTTTTAACAAAGCTCGAAAAATAAGGAGAAAAAGTATGCTTTGTGGTCAAGTCTTTCTTTGAAATAAATCTACACAACTAAACTGTTATTCAGTTGTATTTCCTATTCAGAACAACATCAAATGGATTAAAAATACCTGTTTCATGATAAAAAACATAATAAAACCATAGTCATAGCAATAAATTTATCTTGCAAGTAATTAAATGACTATATAAAGAAATTTCACTATTCATTTTGGAGCTCTAAACCTGATTTCGCCCCAGAACTTCAGTCATTGATTGCGGTCGATTCTGTGGACGGATTTCATCGTCGTTTGATCTAGGTTAGTAGCATGAACCTCCTCTTTCTTTCAGTATTCATTTCATTACCATTCCTTGCAATTTTTTAGGGTTTTGAGGCCCCTAGGGTAAATTCTACTCAAATTGAGGGCAACGCACCCTTGAACATCGAAACCTGCATTGCATAGTAGGTACAGTGAAGTGTACCTGCATGTGCAATGCACTGTCTCAGCCCAGGGAGTGCGTTGGGCGCAGTTGAAGTTTTTTGTTTTCATGCTGTGTCCAAAATTTGCCTCGTTTTTTGCAATGGATGGTATCTAATGGATCTTATGGTTGATTTTCAGGTTTCCATTGGATTATAATGATGATTACATGGAGAGAAAGAGAACATGAAGAACAAGATATGATTGCCTTGAATGATCCGGGTACTGTAAGAGCTTTAAGAGATTGCGGCCTACTTAATTACTTCAAATTGTCGGGAATGAGGCAACAAATAGAAATCCTAGAATTCCTTGTTCGAGCATGGGATCTGGCGATGGAGGCATTTCACATAAAAAATCAAGTGTTGTCCATAACAGTTGAGGATGTGTATTTTCTCATAGGTTTGTCAATGAGAGGTTTTCCCATTTCACTCACAGGATCTACTGTTGGAGGAGAAACAGTGAGGGATTATGTTATGTAGTATTGCTATCCGGGGTCAGAACCTAGCAAAGATGGAAAAATAAACATCCGTGATGTCAGGGATTTGCCTTTGAGAACCATCCTATTCACGATCGCTAAACTAGCTGGCACCGTTACACTCCATGTAGCAAACAGATCATATATGCAGTATGCGCTAGAGTGCTTAGAGCCAACAGTTTTCAACTGGTCTGAAGCTATTCTATCTCAGATAAAGGAACAACTGAATAAAGCAAAGGGAGGAAGGAAGAAAAATTTCAGTTATGGTTCCATCCTTATCTCTTTTTCTTTGGAACGGATTCCACTGATGTAGCCACAACAAATAACATTGGATATATCTAGTCCTAGAGATCCTCGAATGCAGAGATGGGTAGAACTCATGGGTCGGCATTCAGGCCAATCGACCGTTGTGTTCTCGACTGCATTATTCGCCTGGTTCCGACGACAGATTGTCACCATCGATGAGTATGCATATGCAGGCATCAACTTTCGAGGAGATCCAGATCTAGTTTTACCAAAAGGCGCTCAATGTGGTGCAATAGGTAAGAATGATTTTACCATGTTTTTTGTTTTTGATAAGTTTTATACAAATGTTTTTGTGTTTGGATTTCTTTCCAAGACTAAACTAAATGTTTAATGTAATGCAGATATTGGTCGTGTTCAACTAGTAGAGGAACCAGAGCGCGAAGTAGATGCACCCTCAGAGAGGGTTGTCGGGAGAGTAGTCCTTCAGGACCTTGATATGGCTGAGAATCTTGCTGAGCTTCAAAAACACATAGAGGGGTTGACCTTCGGGATTTCGGATTACCGGATTGAAGAGCTTCCCATGCGACTGTAGCGACACACAATTGGTGTTCCTAACTATTGGATGCGGTTGCTCCGTAGGATTGCTAGATCTATAACGTGTTACCATGAGCACCACTAGTTTACTTATGAATTTTTGCATACATTTTGAGGTCATATGACCAACGTGTCTTGGGCACAAATTTTGTAAAAACATATAACTATCTATCTATATGTTTTTAGAGTTTTTCCTATGTTTAATGCGCAATCCTATTCAATGATGTGAATGTTTTCTTTACCTATATCGCAAATGTCTATCTAAAACTTGATTAGCTAAAGAATCAGTTAAAGTGTTCAGAATTCTGGAAATGTGTTGATATTGAATGAAATCAAAATGTCTCTCCAAAAGTCAAACTCTTAGGAACAATCTAAGAAGTTTTGGATTTCTAACAGAATACATACTAGTAAGTTGTAGTACCACAAGTTGTGAGTCTAACTTGATGATTATGCGGTTAATACCAAATGAAATGGCATCAAAGAGAAGTTCGGTCAACGCGCTATACTCAGTGATATTATTCGTCGATCTACCGATACAAATCCCTTGAAAACTCACTAACTTGTCGTTCGGAGCGAAAATGGATCACGTTGTAGAGGATAGATTCTGCGTACTACGACTAGCACCATCAGCTTATCCAAAAAACGGTTTCGAAGATTCAGACATCTGCCATAAAATTTAAAGCGGATTACTAACGTCAAGAAAACTCTAAAAAAAATTAAGATAGTGAATGCAAATCAACAACATATAAACAATATAATACAAAAAATTAATACGCTCATGATTAAGCATAGTAACATTTAAAATACAACCCATTTATAGGTTGTGCCAATGGAATTCCATCGTAATCAACTAACTCGTAGGCACCCTTAGCAAGAACTCTTTTGAAAATATAGGGGCCATGCTATAATGGCGTGAATTTCCCTGTACCTATTACATCAGCTTCTTGGTTGTAAAGAAGGACCAAGTCGCCCTCTAAGAAGATGCGAGGCTGGACATTTTTGTCGTATTGTGACTTTATATGTCTCTTATGTGCTTCATTGGCCAATTGGGCTTCACGACGTCATCTATATGGATGAGGTTAAGGAGACGCACTTCTTCTTCTGAGGTGTCAGGTAACAAGTCTATTGTGAGTTTTAACGATGATATTTCACATTGGATTGGTAAGATAGCTTCCAGACCATACAACAATTGTAAAGGAGTAAATCCAGTCACGTTTCTCACCGAGGTTGGATACGCCCACAAGGTGGAGTACAGGATCGAGTGCCAGTTCCTTTTACGGACTCCTATCATTCATTGAAGCATTCATTTAAGAATTTTGTTTATAGCCTCAACTTGTCCATTTGATTATGGATAATAAGGAGTAGAATTATCATGCGACAATCCTAACTTGGCTGTCAATTCAGACATCATATGGTTGCGAAAATTATTCCCATGATCCATAACTATAGCCTGTGGGAGCCCAAACCGTGCAATGACGTGATTGAAGAAAAACAATGCAGATGTTTTTTCGTATATTGTTGAATGTAGGCATCGCTTCAGCCCATTTGGTAAAATAGTTGACTGCGACAATAATATAATCATGCCCCTGGACGAAGGAGGGTTATAGGTCATGAAATCGATACCCCATTTCGTAATTGGTCTAGCAGAGACAATAGGATGCATTGGCGCTGGCAGTTTACAGATTTTATGGTCATAAATATGGCATGCATGAAAACTTCTGACTGCGAGGATACAATCTCGAAAAATAGAAGGCCAAAAGTAACCGGCGCGAAGTATCTTCTGCGTGGTAGCATAACTAGATAAATTTCCACCACAAGCCCCAGCATGGCAATCATTTAACACTTTTTTGGCCTCCTCATGAGTGAGACACCTCCTTAAAATGGTATCGACACCACGACGATAAATTTTATCGCCGATGATCAGATAATATTTGGCTTGGTATCGAAAACGTCGCTGATCAGAGCGAGAGGTATTAGGTCGAAAATTTTGGGTTTGGAGATAAATGATGAAATCTCCATACCAGGGATCAGCTGATCTGATCAGAAACAGAGATTCGTCTGGAATATATGGTTCTGACGTAGTTGCAGTACTATCACAGGGAAGGTCACTGAGAAGCTCAACCAAAACTAAAGACTTCTTTGACTTGGATTTGATGAATTCCGAATCAAATTCCTGCAAAATTACGATCCATTTTGAGTATTTTCCCCCCAGCAATTGACGTGATAAGATGTAAGTCATGGGGTTACAATCCGAAACTATTGTTGTTTTTCGGAGCAGGATATAATGACGAAATATTTGGACAACTTGAACAGCTGGCAAGGCAAGCTTTTCCACTTATGAGTACTTAACTTCCGTATCATTGAGATTATGACTCAAATAATAGATTGGATGTTCAATTCCTTCTTCTACTTGGACCAAAACCATAGCGATGGTTGTTTCAGCCGTGGTGATATATAGGAAATAATCATTTTGATAATTTGGAGGATACATTAATGACGCTCGGACAAGATGGTCCTTGAGAGCATCAAAAGAATCTTGGTCAACTTGGTCCCAATGGAAGGGAACCCCCTTTTTCAATAATCGAGTAAATCCTTTAGCCATTTCAGCATAGTTTGGAATGAACCTTCTCAGGAAGTTAGCCTTTCCTTGAAGTTTTTATATCTGAAGTAGGTTTGATGGTGCAGGAAAATCAAGAATGGCCTGTACCTTCAGTGGGTCTATTCGAATTCCTTCTTTTGAGACTATGAATCCGATCAATTGACCAGACCCAACACAAAATACACATTTGTGAAAATTGAGGCGTATCTTGTAGTGCCGGCAGCATAAGAAAATGGCTCTCAATTGCATCAGGTGATCAGTCCTATTTCGTGAATGCGCTGGTAAATCATCTAGATATGGTTGAAAAATGTGCTTTATGTCGTTGAAATCATAATCCATTACTCTCTAAAAAGTTGCCCCAATGTTCTTTAAACCAAACGGGAGTTTCCGATATGAGAATGTGCCCCAGGGACAGATGAATGTTGTCTTATGTTGGTCATCTGGGTAGATATTGATTTGATTGCAGTCGGAAAATCCATCCATGAAATAAAATATTTCACATCCAGCACAATCATCAATAATCTGGTTGATAAAGGGAGTAGGATAGTTGTCTTTTGGACAAGCCTAATTAACATCTCGATAATTGATGCACACTCTAATGGTTCCTTGTTTTTTCATAACATGAACGATATTGGAAACCCACCCAGTTAGCGAAACAGGCTAAATGAAACCAGCACGCAAAAGTTTTTCAACTTATTCTTTGATGGCAACGACTTTCTTCGGATGAATAGGACGAAGTCGTTGACACACTGGTTTGACATTAGGATACATATTAATAGTGTGTTCAACTATGCTAGTATCTATGCTTGGCATTTCCTCGTAAGACCAAGCGAATATGTCACGAAATTCATGAAAAAGAGAGTGATATGAATCAAGTTATAATGGAGAATAGGATACACCGACATGAATATTTTCTAAAATGCCAGGTTTATTTGAAATATCAATAGAAATTGTTTCTTCAATATTTTATAAATTTCGCTCAGATTCAATTTCATTAATCGGAAAAGAATTCGAAAAGAAAGTTTGAATCGATGGGTGATATAGTTCACTGAGATTATTTTCTTCATAATTTGGAAGATGGGAACGATGATGATAATCTTCCCATGGTTCTCCTTCTGCCATCATAGCTTCCAGAATATTTTCATCTGTAAAAATTTTTGGAGGAAAACGGATCAGATGGAGTACCAAAATCTAATGAACGATCAACCCAAACACTCGGCGACGCTGATTTCGGATTTGTTTCCCAAGCCAAACAGATTGATTTCTATTGTAGCTCAATAGGGCTGAGCGGTAAAACATCATCCAAAGTGGAAATATCAGAATCACTCGTACTCTTCCTTAAGTTAGATAGAGTGGAAGAGATCATGTAGCAGGTCTCTATGCTTGAAATTTTTGCCGACGTCGCGGACGACGGTAATGAAAAGGTTCCCATAAGAGTGGAATACTTTAAGAGTCCTACACCAATGTTCTGGATTTCTAGTTGGGGTAAGTGAATATACAGAATTACTCTAGTTACCTGCAAAGCGGAGGCAAAAAAGGATAATTGATTAATGACTGTAATAGTACCTTTATGAGGAAAGGAAACCATTCTAAAATATGTATAAATAATAGCAGTCATTGTGTTAGGGCCTAAATCTATCTCAGGCTGAGAAAGGAAGAATATAGTGTAACATCAAACCACGCTTAACCTGGTAGCTAGCCCTACCAGATTGGGAGAGGGCTCTCTCCTTGTCAATCTCAGCAAAAAATAATCGATCAGGCTTGAGATGACTTGATGTAAAGACTGATTTTAGGCTAGGTATGTGTGCAAAGGAGCTTGATTGATTTTTAATGATATTTTTTTGGCTCAAGAGGAAAGGCAAATTTGGGTCTGGGGAATGAGGCTCAGTTTTGCAGAGATATGAATGGGGCAAGGTAGGCAATTGATTTGACACTTCAATTTGAAAGAAATGGAGAGTTGAGACAGGTGAGGAGTTGAAGAGGGAAAGAAACCTTCAAGGATCCTCTTCAAATAGCTAAAAACATAGAAAATTAAACAAACCCTAGGTAGAGCACTGCAAATTTTAATGAATTCTACCTTTATCCTTGTTTGTTTAAGTTAAGAAGAAAAAAGAGAGAAAATGGTATACATAAAACACCTGTAGACTTAAATTTATAGAGAGAAACACACTATCAAAGAAAAATGCCACATGAATCGCATAGAGTGTTTCAAACCCTGGTCTATTCCTTTGCCAAACTGCAGAGATGAATGTACAATGATGCTCAAAGCATTCCCAAAAGTCCAACCATGCTAATGACTGAAAAACCACAAGATATAGACAAAAAATAACTCATCCCAACCTCTAGGGGTCGAGCTCATAAGTTTAGGAGTTGTTCCAACAAAATCTAAACTGAGAACTAGAAAGTAGGCAGTGGAACAACTTGCCTCTAAAAACTAGGAAACTGATTCATTCAGTTGCAAATTACCTTTTGACGGATGAATCTACCTCTATGAGTTAAAATTTAGAAAAATTACATCAAAATCCATCATGTTATACTTAATTACATTATGATTTTGACAACTAGAAGGAAAAAGTCAAACTATAAAAAAAACTAGGCGAAAAACAGAGTTTTTGACCAAAAATGAGTAAAATCCTCCAATGCGCCGCACCTGATTTCCCTATGCATCGTGCCTGTTTGCAGCTGATTTTGGAGGCCTTCCCGGTGTCCAAATTTTCTCCAAGTGAGCTTGTTGGAAAGGTACGCCTGTCTACTTTCCAACACAAGTGGAATTTCTACATTTGGCCTTCATTTGCCCCTCCAAAACGGAGTTCTCCCAAGACTGCTTCCTATGTGTCAAAAAAGGGGCAGAAAGGTCATTTTTGGGGTGTTTTTGACCTTTTTGGAAGCCCAAAGCCTATCAAAATTCCTTGGCCATTGGTATACATGCATATTTTTCCATGAAAAATCCAAAAATGTTGAGTTTTCATCAAAAGGAGTCCCCCATCAAAAGCTAGCGCCAAGTGCCGCGACGCATTGGGCAGAAAAACCTGTGTTTTGGCCCAAAAATTTCAAAATTGCAAAAAGTGTCCCAAATTTTTTGAAATTTGGGCTAAGTATCCTCCATTAAGTGCTATGCTGGGCCAAGGAAGCCTCGGCCAAGATCTGAATTTTATCTTGCACTTTTTGCCTCCTCGATGCCTTCTTCAACTTAGCCTTCAAGTTCCTGATTCTTGCTTTGCACGCCTTGTTTCTCGCCAAGTAGTGGTATGCCATGTTCCTCAACATATTTTTCTCATTTTTGGCCTTCTCTAGCATCCTTTCCCAAGTGCAAGTTTGTTCTCTCAAGCCAATATACGCGGTCATGTTTAATCTCTTGCTCATACCCATGATCACTGTCTCTTTCCATTGTTTTCCTTTGGTTTTGAAAAATGTGGTTGTACATGGATGGCTTTGTGGATAACAATGTGAAAATATGGTGGAGGAATGAAATGGGTAGAGTGTACGGAAAAGAGTGTAAAAATTTATGTGTGAACAGAGTTTAGGGATGGGAGTAAGAGTTTTAGGGATGTGAGTAGGGTTTAGGGAGTGGGATTAGGGATATGGGAATTAGGGAATTTTGGAATACGGGAATACGGGAATGAGTGGATGAAAGTGAAGAATGAATGAAGGAGTGAAAGAATGATTGCGTGGACTTGGTAGCAAAGACACAAATGCAGCCCTAGACAATTGTTTTTGAGCAAATTTGGAAGGAGGTAGGGTGTGAATTCTATCACACTAAACCATCATAAATTTTAAGAAAAACTTCTTCACTAGCAATGGAAGGAATCTTAACTTACTTGCACACCATGGATTTGAGAAAATCTAGAAATTTTGGGGAAGTTTATGGTGAAATTGGGCTTGCAGCTCTATGTGTCGCGCCACAAACCCAACGCACCGCGCCTGCTAAATGCGCCGCGCCAGTGTATTTTTTACACTGTGGAGGCCAGCCCAATGCACTGCGCCACTTATATGCGCCGTGCCTCTCACCCAATGCACCACGCCTCACAAACTTGCACAATTTTGCTACAATTTTACTCCCTTTGTTCAACACGGCCTTGGCTTGCTCAATCTTTTATTCTTTGAATGCAAATAAGCTTTTTGAACATGACCAATGAGTTTATATACATATAAACCCACCTTTATAATGTTTGTCTTGTAACTTACTTTTTCAACTCTGTTTTGGGCAGTTTGCTTCATTTGCCTCTGATTAACTGAATGACTTGATTTTTTTTTTGCCTTGCAAGGGATGGAGTTGCTGAAGCTTGGCAAGGTGACCAGGATTTCCACTGAAGTTATTTACATATGAGAGAACTTACATCAAGTTTATACATAAAAACCTAAAATACTATGTTTTTCCTCAAAACCGGGTTTTGAGGAAAAATATATTTTTGAGCAAGTGATTATGAAATTTATTAGTACTGGAACTTTATTCAACCTCCTCATGTGCTTGCTGACCGTTATTGGAAATTTTGAAGACATTTTTGATGAAACCCTAGACCTAATGAAACTGAAACCCTAGACATGACTCTTGCAGATTTAAAGACAAAAAGTGACTGCAGATGCTCTTGATGAATGGAAATGGGCCAGTAGGTAAAGGACATGAGGGAAAATGTGCAACAGGACAATACCGTCAAATGATCCATGCTCCTAATGGAATGCAGCTGACTGAGCGAGACACCTAATATGCAATGCAACAAGAGAATTTGATCACTGACGGAGGGATGAAGATACCGACACTAACATTGGCTCCAATGGGGATGGTAGCTCCTTGGAGGTGCCAAGAACTATAGATCTCTGGGAAAGAAGGCAGTGCCTTCGTCCATTGGGCTATGGAGTCAAAAACTCAAGTTGAAATGCATGATTGAAAACTGATGACTTGACGACACAAATTGACTCTCACTCAACTAAAAACTGACTCGATAGTTGAACACAACCAACAAACTGGAAATGATGCTCAATATGAAGCTTATTCAATACAACCTACTCTAGTTGTTCCATTCATCACCTGATCAAGTGAAATGAAACAACCAATGCAACCAAGTAAGTATTCCGGCTGTTGTTTGAATTCTCCACAAGTGCTCGCTTATGAACAACAAGAGAGAACTACCGAAAGGCAACTCCCATGAAAACTTGGAAATAGATCCGTTGAATGATATGGATTCTCTGTCCGCCTCCAAAAACACTGCATAAGGATCTTGAAGTTCATGCACACTGGGACTTAGCTCATCCAATGGATTACTTCTCTTCTCCTCATACCATTAATGCAAACTTTTTTTTGAGCTTTGTGACGAGACTCTTGCTAAAACTGACAAAGAAACGGGCTGCCGGATCAAGTTTATATCAGCACACGTTTCAAGCTCACATGTAGTCAATGGAGAAAGACTTTAACTGCAGACATCACCCAACACATCAGCTATTGGATCATGAAAAACTTGAAAAGACTACTGCAACCCATTTTCTATTGTTTCTGATGAGATTACATGATTTCCTACAGGCTGCTCATTTGAAGATATACTATGCAATTTACCCTTCAAAGACTGAAATGATTCAAAACAAAATGGTACGGAATCATCTTGTATCATTTGATCATATGGTCTGGCTTCCAAGTCTTCATTTGCAACTTGACAATCAAAGGCATTCGGGGGCTACAACTCTGGATATGAAATGTCTTGAACAAGGTTTTCATTGCCCTCAAGATGGTCCAGATCAATACTTGTCGACAGTTGATTTCGGATTGCACGAAATTTGTCTCTGATGAACTGAAACGAGGAAAAACAAAAAGGAAAATATCCTTCACTTACTTCAAAATTTGCTGCACTTTCCTTGTCATTTCCATAGTTGATATGTGATCGCTGAACATTGTACTCGAGCTACTGAAAGTGAACTTCTTCCTCCCAGAAACTAGCTGCTAATTTGTCTGCAAGATTAGCTTCTGTTTGGAGAACATAATCATCATCATATTGATCAAATTGAGGCAAATAATCCGTATAAAACACATCATCAAGCATACATGTCAAATCAATAGCTCTCTCTTCTCCAAGATGATCTATAAAACAATCATTATCAGATCTATGACAACTGGGATAAGAAACAAAATGTTTTGGATCAGCAAATTGTTCTTCTTCAATCGGCGAGCCATGGGCTTGAACATTATACTCATTCCTTGTGGTAATATTTTGCATCATCTCTTCCACTGCACTTACCAAAATGTCAAGCTTTACCTCTAGAGATGTCGATTCCTTCGGATCTATGTTTTTCATCTCTTCTTCCTTCAACTTTGTCCTTCAGATCAGCAAATGAGCCTCTACATCTACTGCAGTGTTCTGCATCTCTTCAAGTGTTGCAAGATTCCTTTTTCTCAGCTGAAACTCCATTTCCGAATCAAAGGCACCCGGGTAGTGCAAGAGAGTGGATCCAAGAGGAGGTCTTATATTAATTGGCGTCGAATAATAAACTTGGTTAAATTTGGCAGAAAACTATTGTACTGTCTCCCCTGGCAGTCTTTTCAGCTGGTTATACTCTTCTATAATCAAGAAAGGGTTTTGTCTGACCACCCACTTGTCGAGGAAAACTTTGACGAACTGCTGGAAATCTGAGATGCTCGCATCAGGTAGGGTTTTGAACCAACTCTTGACTTTGCCTTGCAAATAAAGAGAAAAAAGCCTAATACTGACATCTTCTTCATTAACTTCAAAAAGGTCAAGAAAAGATTCAAAATTCAGAACATGTCTCTCAGCAGTGATGTTGTCGCGTTCACCGTCAAATCTTGGTAGATATAGGTCATGATTTTTAGGGAAAGCATGGGATATAGGAGGTAAAATCATAGGCTTGTATCGATCTGGAATTTTACAAGGTATAGGGGTATGTACAAATGCTGCAGAATCAATCTTGGTCTCTTGAGGTTCATCAGTTTGAAGATGGTAATCACAAGATTCGGAAGAAAGGTCTTGATCAATCTCAAAAGCATGCAAATATTTGGTATTCACAATCTTAAAAGGGAAGGAATCAAATGCGGGCCGAGGATCTTTTCTCAAATACAATATAATTTGCAAAGCCTTCTTGACATTCTCGAGAAAAAGAGAAGAAATAATTTATGACAAAGAAAAAAATGTCTTGGATGAAATTCCAACTTGAATACCTGATCTTTCCATATTGTCCTTTCATGTTTCTGCTGGTCAGGTTCATCCTCCAGTGGAGTCCTTGGATCTGATCTCAAAACTGATTTAGAGTCGCCAGGTGAATGATTTCAGCCTTGCGGTGTCTGATCGTTGTCCACCATCAGCAATCAGATCTGAACTTGATTACATTTTACTAAGGAAACCAGATGTTCAGTTCATAAACTAAACCAGAGATTGACTGAAGCTACGTTCATCTACTTTCGCTAATGCAAAGCAAGAGCGTTTCGAAGGCTACCTGGCTAACTTCAGGCTCCATCTGTAGTTTATAAAGCAAACAACAAACTTTTCGTCTCTCCAGTATGGTCGCCACTATGTTAAGGCATAAATCTACCTCAGGCTGAGAAAGGCGGAATATAGGGTAACATCAAACCACGCTTAACCTGGTAGCTAGCCCTACCAGATCGGGAGAGGGCTCTCTCCTTGTCAATCTCAGCAAAAAATAATCGATTAGGCTTGAGATGACCTGATGTAAAGACTAATTTTAGGCTAGGTATGTGTGCAAAGGAGCTTGATTGATTTTTAATGATATTTTGTTGGCTCAAGAGGAAAGGCAAATTTGGGTCTGGGGAATGAGGCTCAGATTTGCAGAGATCTGAATGGGGCAAGGTAGGCAATTGATTTGACACTTCAATTTGAAAGAAATGGAGAGTTGAGACAGGTGAGGAGTTGAAGAGGGCAAGAAACCTTCAGGGATCCTCTTAAAACAGCTGAAAACATAGAAAATTAAACAAACCCTAGGTAGAGCACTGCAAATTTAAATGAATTCTACCTTTATCCTTGTTTGTTTAAGTTAAGAAGAAATAAGAGAGAAAATGGTATACATAAAACACCAGTGGAATTACATTTATAGAGAGAAACACATTATCAAAGAAAAATTCCACATGAATCCCATAGAGTGCTGCAAACCTTGGTCTACTCCTTTGCCAAACTGCAGAGATGAATGTACAATGATGCTCAAAGCATTCCCAAAAGTCCAACCATGCTAATGACTGAAAAAACACAAGATATAGACAAAAAATAACTCATCCCAGCCTCTAGGGGTTGAGCTCATAAGTTTAGGAGCCGTTCCAACAAAATCTAAACTGAGAACTAGAAAGTAGGCAGTGGAACAACTTGCCTCTAAAAATTAGGAAACTGATTCATTCAGTTGCAAATTACCTTTTGACGGATGAATCTACCTCTATGAGTGAAAATTTAGAAAAATTACATCAAAATCCATCATTTTATATCTAATTACATTATAATTTTGACAACTAGAATGAAAATTCAAACTATAAAAAAAAACTAGGCGAAAAAAAGAGTTTTTGACAAAAAATGAGTAAAATCCTCCAATGCGCCGTGCCTGATTTCCCTATGCATCGCGCCTGTTTGCAGCTGATTTTGGAGGCCTTCCCGGTGTCCAAATTTTCTCCAAATGGGCTTGTTGGAAAGGTTTTCCTGTCTAATTTCCAACACAAGTGGAATTTTTGAATTTGGCCTTTTCTCCTCCAAAACTGAGTTCTCCCAAGACTGCTTCCTGTGTGTCAAAAAAGGGGCAGAAAGGTCTTTTTTGGGGTGTTTTTGACCTTTTTGGAAGCCCAAAACCTATCAAAATTTCTTGGCCATTGGTAGACATGCATATTTTTCCATGGAAAATCCAAAAATGCTGAGTTTTCATCAAAATGAGTCCCCCATCAAAAGCGAGCGCCAAGTGGCGTGGCGCATTGGGAAGAAAAACTTGTGTTTTGGCCCAAAAATTTCAAAATTGCAAAAAGTGTCCCAAATTTTTTGAAATTTGGGCTTAGTGTCCTCCATTAAGTGCTATGCTGGGCCAAGGAAGCCTTGGCCAAGACTTGAAGTTTATCTTACACTTTTTGCCTCCTCGATGCCTTCTTCAACTTAGCCTTCAAGTTCCTGATTCTCAATACTTTGCACACCTTGTTTCTCGCCAAGTAGTGGTATGCCATGTTCCTCAACATATTTTTCTCATTGTTGGCCTTCTCTAGCATCCTTTCCCAAGTGCAAGTTTGTTCTCTCAAGCCAAGATTCGTGGTCATGTTTAATCTCTTTCTCATACCCATGATCACTGTCTCTTTCCATTGTTTTCCTTTGGTTTTGAAAAATGTGGTTGTACATGGATGGTTTTGTGGATAACAGTGTGAAAATATGGTGGAGGAATGAAATGGGTAGAGTGTACGGAAAAGAGTGTAAAAATTCATGTGTGAACAGAGTTTAGGGATGGGAGTAAGAGTTTTAGGGATGTGAGTAGGGTTTAGGGAGTGGGATTAGGGATATGGGAATTAGGGAATTTTTGGAATACGAGAATGAGTGGATGAAAGTGAAGAATGAATGAAGGAGTGAAAGAATGATGGAGTGGACTTGGTAGCAAAGACACAAATGCAACACTAGAGAATTGTTTTTGAGCAAATTTGGAAGGAGGTAGGGTTTGAATTCTATCACACTAAACCATCATAAATTTTAAGAAAAACCTCTTCACTAGCAATGGAAGGAATCTTAACTTACTTGCACACCACGGATTTGAGCAAATCTGGAAATTTTTGGGAATTTTATGGTGAAATTGGGCTTGCAGCTCTATGCTCCGTGCCATAAACCCAACGCGCCGCGCCTGTTATTTTCTGACAAATCTAACCAAACATATAAGTATAATGTTAATAGAACTGTACTACTTCGATTTATTGAATGTTTACTTAGAAAGAAATTGGGATTTTTAATAAATGAGAAAAGTTCCTTGTTGATTTTATTTTCCAGACTGAAAATTTTATTACTGTGGATATTCATATGAACTAAATAATAAATAGTCATTATGGAAATAAAATATTGAAATATCTCTCAGTAATTGAATATAAATTTTTATTGTTGTGATTATAAGAAAATTAAAACTAATTTTAGTGGCAGTTACAATTACCAAATTACAATTATGAAACCCTATTATGTATCATTTGGTAGAAGACTATTTAATATAAATAATTAAGGTTGAGTTGAAATCAATAAAAATAATTTAAATAATATAACCAAAAGAAATTTATACCTTAAAATGCTAGGTTTACTATGTTCCTCAAGGTATTCTCTCTTTCATAGATTTCTTGGCTATTCTATAAACTTTCTTGGTTCAAACTATTTGTTAAATATATCTTGTTATGACCACACACACATTTTCTATTAACATCGTAAGGAAAGATATTTAAGTGTGATGTATCGTGAGATAGAAAAATTTTGTGTCACATGAAAATAAAGTTTTGGCTCATGAAGAAAATGTTTCAGTGATATCAAATCACATCATATGGAAGCTTCTTTCCCTACAAAATATCATGAAGTAGTTAATGTCAAGAAGTAGTTATACTATTGTAGGGTCTTCTTACGCTGGTGGTAACTAGTGGAAACCCTTGTAAGGAATGAATTTTGGGTTGGACTAGTGGTCCTGAGGCTATGGAATGATTGTTGTCTGAGATTGCTCTGGAAAGTAGGAGGCTCGGGGGGGGAGGTATGAACGTCATTTCCAACCTCATGGGTTGGGTGGATAAAAGAAGTCTCTTTTGGTCTTATTTTCTGACAAATCTAACCAAACATATAAGTATAATGTTAATAGAACTGTACTACTTCGATTTATTGAATGTTTACTTAGAAAGAAATTGGGATTTTTAATAAATGAGAAAAGTTCCTTGTTGATTTTATTTTCCAGACTGAAAATTTTATTACTGTGGATATTCATATGAACTAAATAATAAATAGTCATTATGGAAATAAAATATTGAAATATCTCTCAGTAATTGAATATAAATTTTTATTGTTGTGATTATAAGAAAATTAAAAATAATTTTAGTGGCAGTTACAATTACCAAATTACAATTATGAAACCCTATTATGTATCATTTGGTAGAAGACTATTTAATATAAATAATTAAGGTTGAGTTGAAATCAATAAAAATAATTTAAATAATATAACCAAAAGAAATTTATACCTTAAAATGCTAGGTTTACTATGTTCCTCAAGGTATTCTCTCTTTCATAGATTTCTTGGCTATTCTATAAACTTTCTTGGTTCAAACTATTTGTTAAATATATCTTGTTATGACCACACACACATTTTCTATTAACATCGTAAGGAAAGATATTTAAGTGTGATGTATCGTGAGATAGAAAAATTTTGTGTCACATGAAAATAAAGTTTTGGCTCATGAAGAAAATGTTTCAGTGATATCAAATCACATCATATGGAAGCTTCTTTCCCTACAAAATATCATGCTTGTTTAAATATCTTATCATAGAAATAGAGGGAAAAGTTTGTTAGAATTTGTTTCAAGGAACTTGGCCAAAACTTCATTTTCAAAATATTTTGAACATAAACTAGACTTTAAATGTGGAAAACATAACTCAATGTTGAAATTTCTTGAAAAAAATTGAGAATGTAGTCTATCGATCATTATTGATGTTTCAATGTGATCAATATAATGTAATGTAGCATTGTGATGAACATAGCCCAACATCACAGGGTGTTGAACATAACCTAGTGTCACAATATGATGAACATAAATCTACCTTGAAATGTGTTAAACATATGTTAAAATTGCATTCAAATATAACCCTTCACCAACATTACATTTTGTTGTGATCTAGTGTAACTTGAGGTCACAATGTGACAAACATTACCCAATGTTGCAATGTGCCAATCATAACCTAACATTGTAATTTGACATATATTACCTAATGCTACAATGTAACAAACATTTCCCAACATCATAATGTGATAAGCATTACCTAATGAAAGTGAAAAACATTACCTAATGCCATAATGTGTTGGACATTTCTCAACCTCATTAGTAAAAGTGGCTGATATATGTTGTTTTCACAATGTGACATATATTTATCAATATCACAATGTGACAAACATATCCTTACATTGAATTGTTACTGCATTTTGGTGGATATCACAATATGATACTGATATCCTGATGTCACAATGTGACAAACATAACGTAATGTTCTAGTTTTTCAAACAAAATTGGATATCACAATCCAGTGAGCATAACTCATTGATGCACTATGAAAACCATAACTTAACATTTCATTTGAACATAATCCTTCACCAACATCCCATTTTGATGTGATTCAACATATCTCCATGTATTAATGTGACAAACACTACTCAATGTTGCAATGTGACAAACATTATGCCATCACAATGTGATCAAAATTGCCCAATGTTGCAATGCTGCAAACATTATCCATTGCTGAAATATGTTGAAGATAATCCCATGTCACAATGTGATAAAGATAGTCCAACCATGGTTAAACATCGATAAAAATGGCCAAACATGGTTATTCGTGGCCAATCATTGATATGAATATGGGAAAAATAGTTTTGTTGTGCTAGCTCCCTCATCAGTTAAATAAAAATGTGTTTAGGATTGTCTCAAGTTAGCCACTTGTGAGGGGGTTTATGTGTCAAGTTTTAAGAGTCTTTAATGAGAAATTTATGAGTTAATTAACTTAAACTCATGTAAAACAAATCAAATGCAAAGAAATAACACACATCATACACATTACACAATATCTAATAACGTAGTTCACCCCTGTTGGGATACATCTCCATGGACCTACTTCAACTGGCTAGGCCCTCTTGGGATTAATAGTAAAATGTATGATTACATGCACCTAAAATTATCCAATATATTTTAAGCCTGCTCCATTGGCTTCAGAAGACCCAAAAACCTCAAAAATGACTATTCAATCTCTGAAAATGGTCTCCAGCTGATCTAGGCATGACCTCCTCTCCTGCTGGCCTTGAGTTTGTTGAATCTTCAAAGTGGAAAAAACACGTTCAAAAGTGCTCCAATGTCTCTGTAACCTATTCCATTGTGTTCAGCGCATGCCAATATGTTAGGAAAGACTCTTCCTGAGCAAAACTTTGTCGAAAATTTCTCCAGATATGCTTCATTCAATTTTCCTAGGAAATCTCCTCCAAATCTGGAGAAGACTCCAGTCAAGGCCGCCAAAGTTGGAAGTCTGCCAAAACTTGTGGAATCGCCGAAAATCCTGCCACATTAAACTTATGTTTAATTAATGTTAAAATTTGGATTATAATGGATAAGTGCGAATTAATGGCGCACTAATTGTGTTTAAACAAATCGTGTTTAAAAAACTTTAAGCACCTGATTATGTTAATTAATCTGAATTGCAACTTTAATCCTCTGCGTTTTAACCCCATCCGCACTAGTTCTGTGGAACGGTCATATGGGGAGGAGGTAGAACCCCTCCAAACACCCAGTTTCAAATCCATATACAAACAAATAAATGTCGGGATCATAACTTATTAAGTACTAGTACTGTGGGCTATTGGTTAGCTGCTCCATTGGAGCGGGTGTTGGGCCAGAATTGTAATCTACGGATAAATTACACTTCCCTAGGCAGGTGTTAGCCTAGAACAACAGATAAAAGACTATACTACCGTTTCTCCTAACTCAGAACAGATACACAGAGAGGATTGGATGCTTACTTGTTTCAGTCGCTTCCAAATGGTTCCTTTCTATCGATTCCACTACAGCTTCAAATTCAAGCGGTTTTTTTGGCTGAATGCTTCCTGCAAGAAAGAACACTGAAACAATAGAAGATGAAATAATATAGATATATATTCAAGCTAGTTAGCTAAATCAGTTAAGCATAAAGTACATTCATCAACTAAGATCTTGCAATATGAAAATCAAAGTAAACATAGATGCATGTAGGAAAAACAAGAAGTACTCTTTATTGATGATAGAAGGAGAGGTTACAACCTAGTGACTGATTTAAAGTGACCTTCCAGTAGAGTTCCCAAGTCAGATCACAACATAAATCTCTCTAGCAGCAGTTCCACAAATCAAACTCTCTATTGAAAATTCTCCAGCATTTCTCTACTCAAATTCTTTCTCCTCAAACACTTAGATCTGTGTTCAATTTATAGATGAACTGTAGGTCTTTTTGCAATAAATTAAATTCCAAAAATAGGCAAGACATGTTTCCATTCATGTAGATGTCAAATGGACACTTGGATCCGAAGCTTGACACATGTGAACCCTTCTAGAAGACACTCGCCAAGTGGAGATTCCGAAACAATGAGAATTTCACTTCCAATGTGACCAACACACCTTTGAATGTCAGGAAGTGCTTTGCAGAGTAGCCTTAAATGGGGCTACCTGCATATGCAACGCACTTAGGCCCCATAGAGCTTGCGTTGGTGAACTCCCACATGTTAAATAATAAGCTCCAAACCATGGAAATCCTTGCTTGATGAAAGTTTTGTTTGATTTATGTTGTTTCCTGTCTTAGGGCATATAGCATCTAAGATGATGGGGAATGATAGACCCTTGATCATCAGTCCTGGAGATGATGCCCAGTTAACCAGGTCATTGGGAATGGTGCCCAAATTGACCTATAACAATTTCCCCCTAAAGCATGAGATCCAAATAATAAGAACATTTGATTGAGATGCTTTACACTGTGATGAGCCTGGAAACAACGCGGAATGGTCACCTGCATCAATCTTACAATACATTACATCATTATATATCCTCTATTGATCATAATTTCTGAGGGTAGGCATTCCCATAGTCAACACATAAAACAATCTAATAACATGTACATAATTCAGAAAGTCATCTACATTGGAATGTTGCCCAGATGCAGACATGCCTACAGATATAGGCCCATGTTTGGATGACAATATGTATGTAAGGTCACCGTACATATGATGTGTACAACAATCCTGAAATCGCAGCCCAGATGGATGAAACTAGATCCGGGGTCTTCTTATCTCGTTCACTCGATCATTCGGATACAAGTCTAGCCATGCGAATATATGATTTGTCGTTGAACATGGAAAGACATTGTTTGATTACTAGCTAATAATGTGAGCTGTTAACAAATGCGAGAGAACCACCATTAATGTCAATGGCCCTCAAGGTACTGCAGTACATTTCGTAAGGCATGAATAGATGATTTGATGTCGAACGCCAAACAAAATCTTTCGATCAAAGGTCCGGAAGCGAGAATCTGGTCGATGCTGTAACAAGCCTCATGGTTCTGGAATCTGATGTTGCTAAGTGAACTTCCTGGATATTGATTTGTAGTCGACAGGAATTCACCTTATTGCAAAAGTGGAGTTACTGATTTCAGAGAGAAGGGTATGACTTGATATAGCAATTTTCAGGGATGATGGTCATGAAAATGAAGGTTTATGAGTATTGCAGATGGATGAGTTCTTAATCACTAGATGAATTCTCTTGAACATATCGGTGACACTGTGATGAGTTGGAAGCATTGACCCAAAACTGAAGTGAAGGTATGATGAACCATAGGTGTGAATGAACCGTCAAGATGATTACCCAACCCAAACAGTCACGGACATGGAGTGAAAGAAGTGTCATGTTCAAAAGCAACTTGCTACCAAAAAGAAACTTTACTTGATTTTCCCAAATTTTCCCCGATCATTTGTTGACCAGTGCTTCTTTATTTTTTAACAAGCTTGAGGAGGATAACATTTGCTTGATATATAATTCAACCCTTTGGGCGAATAAAGAATAAAGTATCGCTATTTAATAACTTAACGAGTCTAGCGATGAATGAAACTCGATTCTTGCCATGATTGACAAGCCCATCGCTATCTTATGTTTTAACGAGCTTAACGACAGTGATAGCCCCGTCCTTTTTCATGTTTAGAGAGTTCAAAAAAGAGGACGAAAGAGGACTCCAAAAGCACTTTTTTCGTAAATTTGTCTCTCAGATCCAAAAAAGTGTAAAATGATATCTAAAAGAACCTCTTTGGTCATGTTTAGCCAAGGTATTCCTTTTTCATAAATAATCCATCTAATTCCGGAAAAGGGTTAAACTTACACTGAGTAGATATCAATTCATTTACTTTAACAAGTTCGAAATGACAAGTTCTCGGCAATATTTTCACATTATCAGAGTTTGAAAAGAGCTGAAAGAAGACTCCAGGGATTCCTTTTTCGATATTATTGAAGCTCGAAAAAGAGATAAAAGTGCGCTTCATATCCTTTTTAGTTTTTAACAAAGCTCGAAAAATAAGGAGAAAAAGTATGCTTTGTGGTCAAGTCTTTCTTTGAAATCAATCTACACGACTAAACTGTTATTCAGTTGTATTTCCTGTTCAGAACAACATCAAATGGATTAAAAATACCTGTTTCATGATAAAAAACATAATAAAACCATAGTCATAGCAATAAATTTATCTTGCAAGTAATTAAATGACTATATAAAGAAATTTCACTATTCATTTTGGAGCTCTAAACCTGATTTCGCCCCAGAACTTCAGTCATTGATTGCGGTCGATTCTGTGGATGGATTTCATCGTCGTTTGATCCAGGTTAGTAGCATGAACCTCCTCTTTCTTTCAGTGTTCATTTCATTACCATTCCTTGCAATTTTTTAGGGTTTTGAGGCCCCTAGGGTAAATTCTACTCAAATTGAGGGCAACGCACCCTTGAACATCGAAACCTGCATTGCATAGTAGGTACAGTGAAGTGTACCTGCATGTGCAATGCACTGTCTCAGCCCAGGGAGTGCGTTGGGCGCAGTTGAAGTTTTTTGTTTTCATGTTGTGTCCAAAATTTGCCTAGTTTTTTGCAATGGATGGTATCTAATGGATCTTATGGTTGATTTTCAGGTTTCCATTGGATTATAATGATGATTACATGGAGAGAAAGAGAACATGAAGAACAAGATATGATTTCCTTGAATGATCCGGGTACTGTAAGAGCTTTAAGAGATTGCGGCCTACTTAATTACTTCAAATTGTCGGGAATGAGGCAACAAATAGAAATCCTAGAATTCCTTGTTCGAGCATGGGATCCGACGATGGAGGCATTTCACATAAAAAATCAAGTGTTGTCCATAACAGTTGAGGATGTGTATTTTCTCATAGGTTTGTCAATGAGAGGTTTTCCCATTTCACTCACAGGATCTACTGTTGGAGGAGAAACAGTGAGGGATTATGTTATGTAGTATTGCTATCCGGGGTCAGAACCTAGCAAAGATGGAAAAATAAACATCCGTGATGTCAGGGATTTGCCTTTGAGAACCATCCTATTCACGATTGCTAAACTAGCTGGCACCGTTACACTCCATGTAGCAAACAGATCATATATGCAGTATGCGCTAGAGTGCTTAGAGCTAATAGTTTTCAACTGGTCTGAAGCTATTCTATCTCAGATAAAGGAACAACTGAATAAAGCAAAGGGAGGAAGGAAGAAAAATTTCAGTTATGGTTCCACCCTTATCTCTTTTTCTTTGGAACGGATTCCACTGATGTAGCCACAAAATATAACATTGGATATATCTAGTCCTAGAGATCCTCGAATGCAGAGATGGGTAGAACTCATGGGTCGGCATTCAGGCCAATCGACCGTTGTGTTCTCGACTGCATTATTCACCTGGTTCCAACGACAGATTGTCACCATCGATGAGTATGCATATGCAGGCATCAACTTTCGAGGAGATCCAGATCTAGTTTTACCAGAAGGCGCTCAATGTGGTGCAATAGGTAAGAATGATTTTACCATGTTTTTAGTTTTTGATAAGTTTTATACAAATGTTTTTGTGTTTGGATTTCTTTCCAAGTCTAAACTAAATGTTTAATGTAATGCAGATATTGGTCGTGTTCAACTAGTAGAGGAACCAGAGCGCGAAGTAGATGCACCCTCAGAGAGGGCTGTCGGGAGAGTAGTCCTTCAGGACCTTGATATGGCTGAGAATCTTGCTGAGCTTCAAAAACACATAGAGGGGTTGACCTTCGGGATTCCGGATTACCGGATTGAAGAGCTTCCCATGCGACTGTAGCGACACACAATTGGTGTTCCTAACTGTTGGATGCGGTTGCTCCGTAGGATTGCTAGATCTATAACGTGTTACCATGAGCACCACTAGTTTACTTATGACTTTTTGCATACATTTTGAGGTCATATGACCAACGTGTCTTGGGCACAAATTTTGTAAAAACATATAACTATCTATCTATATGTTTTCAGAGTTTTTCCCATGTTTAATGTGCAATCCTATTCAATGATGTGAATGTTTTCTTTACCTATATCGCAAATGTCTATCTAAAAATTGATTAGCTAAAGAATCAGTTAAAGTGTTCAGAATTCTGGAAATGTGTTGATATTGAATGAAATCAAAATGTCTCTCCAAAAGTCAAACTCTTAGGAACAATCTAAGAAGTGTTGGATTTCTAACAGAATACATACTAGTAAGTTGTAGTACCACAAGTTGTGAGTCTAACTTGATGATTATGCGGTTAATACCAAATGAAATGGCATCAAAGAGAAGTTCGGTCAACGTGCTATACTCAGTGATATTATTCGTTGATCTACCGATACAAATCCCTTGAAAACTCACTAACTTGTCGTTCGGAGCGAAAATGGATCACGTTGTAGAGGATAGATTCTGCGTACTACGACTAGCACCATCAGCTTATCCAACAAACGGTTTCGAAGATTCAGACATCTGCCATAAAATTTAAAGCAGATTACTAACGTCAAGAAAACTCTAAAAAAAAAATTAAGATAGTGAATGAAAATCAACAACATATAAACAATATAATACAAAAAATTAATACGCTCATGATTAAGCATAGTAACATTTCAAATACAACCCATTTATAGGTTGTGCCAATGGAATTCCATCGTAATCAACTAACTCGTAGGCACCCTTAGCAAGAACTCTTTTGAAAATATAGGGGCCATGCTATAATGGCGTGAATTTCCCTGTACCTATTACATCAGCTTCTTGGTTGTAAAGAAGGACCAAGTCGCCCTCTAAGAAGATGCGAGGCTGGAAATTTTTGTCGTATTGTGACTTTATACGTCTCTTATGTGCTTCGTTGGCCAATTGGGCTTCACGACGTCATCTAGATGGATGAGGTTAAGGAGACGCACTTCTTCTTCTGAGGTGTCAGGTAACAAGTCTTTCGCGAGTTTTAACGATGATATTTCGCATTGGATTGGTAAGATAGCTTCTAGACCATACAACAATTGTAAAGGAGTGAATCCAGTCACGTTTCTCACCGAGGTTGGATACGCCCACAAGGTGGAGTACAGGATCGAGTTCCAGTTCCTTTTACGGACTCCTATCATTCATTGAAGCATTCGTTTAAGAATTTTGTTTATAGCCTCAACTTGTCCATTTGATTGTGGATAATAAGGAGTAAAATTATCATGCGACAATCCTAACTTGGCTGTCAATTCAGACATCATATGGTTGCAAAAATTATTCCCATGATCCATAACTATAGCCTGTGGGAGCCCAAACCGTGCAATGACGTGATTGAAGAAAAACAATGCAGGTGTTTTTCCTATATTGTTGAATGTAGGCATCGCTTCAGCCCATTTGGTAAAATAGTTGACTACGACAATAATATAATCATGCCCCCGGACGAAGGAGGGTTATAGGTCATGAAATCGATACCCCATTTCGTAAATGGTCCAGCAGAGACAATAGGATGCATTGGCACTGGAAGTTTACAGATTTTACGGTCATAAATATGGCATGCATGAAAACTTCTGACTGCGAGGATACAATCTCGAAAAATAGAAGGCCAAAAGTAACCGACGCGAAGTATCTTCTGCGTGGTCGCATAACCAGATAAATTTCCACCACAAGCCCCAGCATGGCAATCATTTAACACTTTTTTGGCCTCCTCATGAGTGAGGCACCTCCTTAAAATGGCATCGACACCACGACGATAAATTTTATCGCCGATGATCAGATAATATTTGGCTTGGTATCGAAAACGTCGCTGATCAGAGCGAGAGGTATTAGGTCGAAAATTTTGGGTTTGGAGATAAATGATGAAATCTCCATACTAGGGATCAGATGATCTGATCAGAAACAGATATTCGTCTGGAATATATGGTTCCGACGTAGTTGCAGTACTATCACAGGGAAGGTCACAGAGAAGCTCAACCAAAACTAAAGACTTCTTTGACTTGGATTTGATGAATTCCGAATCAAATTCCTGCAAAATTACGATCCATTTTGAGTATTTTCCCCCCAGCAATTGACGTGATAAGATGTAAGTCATGGGGTTACAATCCGAAACTATTGTTGTTTTTCAGAGCAGGATATAATGGCGAAATATTTGGACAACTTGAACAGCTGGCAAGGCAAGCTTTTCCACTTACGAGTACTTAACTTCCGTATCATTGAGATTATGACTCAAATAATAGATCGGATGTTCAATTCCTTCTTCTACTTGGACCAAAACCATAGCGATGGTTGTTTCAGCCACGGTGATATATAGGAAATAATAATTTTGATAATTTGGAGGATACATTAATGACGCTCGGACAAGATGGTCCTTGAGAGCATCAAAAGAAGCTTGCGCAACTTGGTCCCAATGGAAGGGAACCCCCTTTTTCAATAATCGAGTAAATCCTTTAGCCATTTCGGCATAGTTTGGAATGAACCTTCTTAGGAAGTTAGCCTTTCCTTGAAGTTTCTGTATTTGAAGTAGGTTTGATGGTGCAAGAAAATCAAGAATGGCCTGTACCTTCAGTGGGTCTATTCGAATTCCTTATTTTGAGACTATGAATCCGATCAATTGACCAGACCCAACACAAAATACACATTTGTGAAAATTGAGGTGTATCTTGTAGTGTCGGCAGCATAAGAAAATGGCTCTCAATTCCATCAGGTGATCAGTCCTATTTCGTGAATGCGCTGGTAAATCATCTAGATATGGTTGAAAAATGTGCTTGATGTCGTTGAAATCATAATCCATTACTCTCTAAAAAGTTGCCCCAATGTTCTTTAAACCAAATGGCAGTTTCCGATATGAGAATGTGCCCCAGGGACAGATGAATGTTGTCTTATGTTGGTCATCTGGGTAGATATTGATTTGATTGTAGTCGGAAAATCCATTCATGAAATAAAATATTTCACATCCAGCACAATCATCAATAATCTGGTTGATAAAGGGAGTAGGATAGTTGTCTTTTGGACAAGCCTAATTAACATCTCGATAATTGATGCACACTCTAATGGTTCCTTGTTTTTTCATAACATGAACGATATTGGAAACCCACCCAGTTAGCGAAACAGGGTAAATGAAACCAGCACGCAAAAGTTTTTCAACTTCTTCTTTGATGGAAGTGACTTTCTTCGGATGAATAGGACAAAGTCGTTGACACACTGGTTTGACATTAGGATACATATTAATAGTGTGTTCAACTATGCTAGTATCTATGCTTGGCATTTCCTCGTAAGACCAAGCGAATATGTCACGAAATTCATGAAAAAGAGAGCGATATGAATCAAGTTCTAATGGAGAACAGGATACACCGACATGAGTATTTTCTAAAATGCCAGGTTTATTTGAAATATCAATAGAAATTGTTTCTTCAATATTTTATAAATTTCGATCAGATTCAATTTCATTAATCGGAAAAGAATTCGAAAAGAAAGTTTGAATCGATGGGTGATATAGTTCACTGAGATTATTTTCTTCATAATTTGGAAGATGGGAATGATGATGATAATCTTCCCATGGTTCTCCTTCTGCCATCATAGCTTCCAGAATATTTTCATCTGTCAAAAATTTTGGAGGAAAACGGATCAGATGGAGTACCAAAATCTAATGAACGATCAACCCAAACACTCGGCGACACTGATTTCAGATTTGTTGCCCAAGCCAAACAGATTGATTTCTATTGTAGCTCAATAGGGCTGAGCGATAAAACATCATCCAAAGTGGAAATATCAGAATCACCCGTACTCTTCCTTAAGTTAGATAGAGTGGAAGAGATCATGTAGCAGGTCTCTATGCTTGAAATTTTTGCCGACGTCGCGGACGGCGGTAATGAAAAGGTTCCCATAAGAGTGGAATACTTTAAGAGTCCTACACCAACGTTCTGGATTTCTAGTTGGGGTAAGTGAATATACATAATTACTCTAGTTACCTGCAAAGTGGAGGCAAAAAAGGATAATTGATTAATGACTGTAATAATACCTTTATGAGGAAAGGCAACCATTCTAAAATATGTAGAAATAATAGCAGTCATTGTGTTAGGGCCTAAATATACCTCAGGCTGAGAAAGGAAGAATATAGTGTAACATCAAACCACGCTTAACCTGGTAGCTAGCCCTACCAGATTGGGAGAGGGCTCTCTCCTTGTCAATCTCAGCAAAAAATAATCGATCAGGCTTGAGATGACTTGATGTAAAGACTGATTTTAGGCTAGGTATGTGTGCAAAGGAGCTTGATTGATTTTTAATGATATTTTTTTGGCTCAAGAGGAAAGGCAAATTTGGGTCTGGGGAATGAGGCTCAGTTTTGCAGAGATATGAATGGGGCAAGGTAGGCAATTGATTTGACACTTCAATTTGAAAGAAATGGAGAGTTGAGATAGGTGAGGAGTTGAAGAGGGAAAGAAACCTTCAAGGATCCTCTTCAAATAGCTAAAAACATAGAAAATTAAACAAACCCTAGGTAGAGCACTGCAAATTTTAATGAATTCTACCTTTATCCTTGTTTGTTTAAGTTAAGAAGAAAAAAGAGAGAAAATGGTATACATAAAACACCTGTAGACTTAAATTTATAGAGAGAAACACACTATCAAAGCAAAATGCCACATGAATCGCATAGAGTGTTTCAAACCCTGGTCTATTCCTTTGCCAAACTGCAGAGATGAATGTACAATGATGCTCAAAGCATTCCCAAAAGTCCAACCATGCTAATGATTGAAAAACCACAAGATATAGACAAAAAATAACTCATCCCAGCCTCTAGGGGTCGAGCTCATAAATTTAGGAGCTGTTCCAACAAAATATAAACTGAGAACTAGAAAGTAGGCAGTGGAACAACTTGCCTCTAAAAACTAGGAAACTGATTCATTCAGTTGCAAATTACCTTTTGACGGATGAATCTACCTCTATGAGTGAAAATTTAGCAAAATTACATCAAAATCCATCATGTTATACTTAATTACATTATGATTTTGACAACTAGAAGGAAAAAGTCAAACTATAAAAAAAACTAGGCGAAAAACAGAGTTTTTGACCAAAAATGAGTAAAATCCTCCAATGCGCCGCACCTGATTTCCCTATGCATTGCGCCTGTTTGCAGCTGATTTTGGAGGCTTTCTCGGTGTCCAAATTTTCTCCAAGTGAGCTTGTTGGAAAGGTACGCCTGTCTAATTTCCAACACAAGTGGAATTTCTACATTTGGCCTTCATTTGCCCCTCCAAAACGGAGTTCTCCCAAGACTGCTTCCTATGTGTCAAAAAAGGGGCAGAAAGGTCATTTTTGGGGTGTTTTTGACCTTTTTGGAAGCCCAAAGCCTATCAAAATTCCTTGGCCATTGGTATACATGCATATTTTTCCATGAAAAATCCAAAAATGTTGAGTTTTCATCAAAAGAAGTCCCCCATCAAAAGCTAACGCCAAGTGGCGCGACGCATTGGGCAGAAAAACCTGTGTTTTGGCCCAAAAATTTCAAAATTGCAAAAAGTGTCCCAAATTTTTTGAAATTTGGGCTAAGTATCCTCCATTAAGTGCTATGCTGGGCCAAGGAAGCCTCGGCCAAGATCTGAATTTTATCTTGCACTTTTCGCCTCCTCGATGCCTTCTTCAACTTAGCCTTCAAGTTCCTGATTCTTGCTTTGCACACCTTGTTTCTCGCCAAGTAGTGGTATGCCATGTTCCTCAACATATTTTTCTCATTTTTGGCCTTCTCTAGCATCCTTTCCCAAGTGCAAGTTTGTTCTCTCAAGCCAATATTCGCGGTCATGTTTAATCTCTTGCTCATACCCATGATCACTGTCTCTTTCCATTGTTTTCCTTTGGTTTTGAAAAATGTGGTTGTACATGGATGGTTTTGTGGATAACAATGTGAAAATATGGTGGAGGAATGAAATGGGTAGAGTGTACGGAAAAGAGTGTAAAAATTTATGTGTGAACAGAGTTTAGGGATGGGAGTAAGAGTTTTAGGGATGTGAGTAGGGTTTAGGGAGTGGGATTAGGGATATGGGAATTAGGGAATTTTTGGAATACGGGAATACGGGAATGAGTGGATGAAAGTGAAGAATGAATGAAGGAGTGAAAGAATGATTGCGTGGACTTGGTAGCAAAGACACAAATGCAGCCCTAGACAATTTTTTTTGAGCAAATTTGGAAGGAGGTAGGGTTTGAATTCTATCACACTAAACCATCATAAATTTTAAGAAAAACTTCTTCACTAGCAATGGAAGGAATCTTAACTTACTTGCACACCATGGATTTGAGAAAATCCTGAAATTTTGGGGAAGTTTATGGTGAAATTGGGCTTGCAGCTCTATGTGTCGCGCCACAAACCCAACGCATCGCGCCTGCTAAATGCGCCGTGCCAGTGTATTTTTTACACTGTGGAGGCCAGCCCAATGCACTGCGCCACTTATATGCGCCGTGCCTCTCACCCAATGCACCACGCCTCACAAACTTGCACAATTTTGCTACAATTTTACTCCCTTTGTTCAACACGGCCTTGGCTTGCTCAATCTTTTCTTCTTTGAATGCAAATAAGCTTTTTGAACATGACCAATGAGTTTATATACATATAAACCCACCTTTATAATGTTTGTCTTGTAACTTACTTTTTCAACTCTGTTTTGGGCAGTTTGCTTCATTTGCCTCTGATTAACTGAATGACTTGATTTTTTTTTGCCTTGCAGGGGATGGAGTTGCTGAAGCTTGGCAAGGTGACCAGGGTTTCCACTGAAGTTATTTACATATGAGAGAACTTACATCAAGTTTATACATAAAAACCTAAAATACTATGTTTTTCCTCAAAACCGGGTTTTGAGGAAAAATATATTTTTGAGCAAGTGATTATAAAATTTATTGGTACTGGAACTTTATTCAAGCTCCTCATGTGCTTGCTGACCGTTATTGGACATTTTGAAGACCTTTTTGATGAAACCCTAGACCTAATGAAACTGAAACCCTAGACATGACTCTTGCAGATTTAAAGACAAAAAGTGACTGAAGATGCTCTTGATGAATGGAAATGGGCCAGTAGGTAAAGGACATGAGGGAAAATGTGCAACAGGACAATACCGTCAAATGATCCATGCTCCTAATGGAATGAAGCTGACTGAGCGAGACACCTAATATGCAATGCAACAAGAGAATTTGATCACTGACGGAGGGATGAAGATACCGACACTAACATTGGCTCCAATGGGGATGGTAGCTCCTTGGAGGTGCCAAGAACTACAGATCTCTGGGAAAGAAGGCAGTGCCTTCGTCCATTGGGCTATGGAGTCAAAAACTCAAGTTGAAATGCATGACTGAAAACTGATGACTTGACGACACAAATTGACTCTCACTCAACTAAAAACTGACTCGATAGTTGAACACAACCTAAAAACTGGAAATGATGCTCAATATGAAGCTTATTCAATACAACCTACTCTAGTTGTTCCATTCATCACCTGATCAAGTGAAATGAAACAACCAATGCAACCAAGTAAGTATTCTGGCTGTTGTTTGAATTCTCCACAAGTGCTCACTTATGAACAACAAGAGAGAACTACCGAAAGGCAACTCCCATGAAAACTTGGAAATAGATCCGTTGAATGATATGGATTCTCTGTCCGCCTCCAAAAACACTGGATAAGGATCTTGAAGTTCATGCACACTGGGACTTAGCTCATCCAATGGATTACTTCTCTTCTCCTCATACCATGAATGCAAACTTTGTTTTGAGCTTTGTGACGAGACTCTTGCTAAAAATGACAAAGAAACGGGCTGTCGGATCAAGTTTATATTTGCACACGTTTCAAGCTCACATGTAGTCAATGGAGAAAGACTTTAATTGCAGACATCACCCAACACATCAACTATTGGATCATGAAAAACTTGAAAAGACTACTGCAACCCATTTTCTATTGTTTCTGATGAGATTACATGATTTCCTACAGGCTGATCATTTGAAGATATACTATGCAATTTACCCTTCAAAGACTGAAATGATTCAAAACAAAATGGTACGGAATCATGTTGTATCATTTGATCATATGGTGTGGCTTCCAAGTCTTCATTTTCAACTTGACAATCAAAGGCATTCGGGGGCTACAACTCTGGATATGAAATGTCTTGAACAAGGTTTTCATTGCCCTCAAGATGGTCCAGATCAATACTTGTCGACAGTTGATTTCGGATTGCACGAAATTTGTCTCTAATGAACTGAAACGAGGAAAAACAAAAAGGAAAATATCCTTCACTTACTTCAAAATTTGCTGCACTTTCCTTGTCATTTCCATAGTTGATATGTGATGGCTGAACATTGTACTCGAGCTACTGAAAGTGAACTTCTTCCTCCCAGAAACTAGCTGTTGATTTGTCTGCAAGATTAGCTTCTGTTTGGAGAACATAATCATCATCATATTGATCAAACTGAGGCAAATAATCCGTATAAAACACATCATCAAGCATACATGTCAAATCAATAGCTCTCTCTTCTCCAAGATGATCTATAAAACAATCATTATCAGATCTATGACAACTGGGATAAGAAACAAAATGTTTTGGATCAACAAATTGTTCTTCTTCAATCGGCGAGCCATGGGCTTGAACATTATACTCATTCCTTGTGGTGATATTTTGCATCATCTCTTCCACTGCACTTACCAAAATGTCAAGCTTTACCTCTAGAGATGTCGATTCCTTCGGATCTATATTTTTCATCTCTTCTTCCTTCAACTTTGCCCTTCAGATCAGCAAATGAGCCTCTACATCTACTGCAGTGTTCTGCATCTCTTCAAGTGTTGCAAGATTCCTTTTTCTCAGCTGAAACTCCATTTCCGAATCAAAGGCACCCGGGTAGTGCAAGAGAGTGGATCCAAGAGGAGGTCTTATATTAATTGGCGTCGAATAATAAACTTGGTTAAATTTGGCAGAAAACTGTTGTACTGTCTCCCCTGGCAGTCTTTTCAGCTAGTTATACTCTTCTATAATCAAGAAAGGGTTTTGTCTGACCACCCACCTGTCGAGGAAAACTTTGACGAACTACTGGAAATCTGAGATGCTCGCATCAGGTAGGGTTTTGAACCAACTCTTGACTTTGCCTTGCAAATAAAGAGAAAAAAAGCCTAATACTTACATCTTCTTCATTAACTTCAAAAAGGTCAAGAAAAGATTCAAAATTTAGAACATGTCTCTCAGCATTGATGTTGTCGCGTTCACCGTCAAATCTTGGTAGATATAGGTCATGATTTTTAGGGAAAGCATGGGATATAGGAGGTAAAATCATAGGCTTGTATCGATCTGGAATTTTACAAGGTATAGGGGTATGTAAAAATGCTGCAGAATTAATCTTGGTCTCTTGAGGTTCATCAGTTTGAAGATGGTAATCACAAGATTCGGAAGAAAGGTCTTGATCAATCTCAAAAGCATGCAAATCTTTGGTATTCACAATCTTAAAAGGGAAGGAATCAAATGCAGGCCGAGGATCTTTTCTCAAATACAATATAATTTGCAAAGCCTTCTTGACATTCTCGAGAAAAAGAGAAGAAATAATTTATGACAAAGAACAAAATGTCTTGGATGAAATTCCAACTTGAATACCTGATCTTTCCATATTGTCCTTTCATGTTTCTGCTGGTCAGGTTCATCCTCCAGTGGAGTCCTTGGATCTGATCTCAAAACTGATTTAGAGTCGCCAGGTGAATGATTTCAGCCTTGCGGTGTCTGATCGTTGTCCACCATCAGCAATCAGATCTGAACTTGATTACATTTTACTGAGGAAACCAGATGTTCAGTTCATAAACTAAACCAGACTTCATCTACTTTTGCTAATGCAAAGCAAGAGCGTTTCGAAGGCTACCTGGCTAACTTCAGGCTCCATCTGTAGTTTATAAAGAAAACAACAAACTTTTCGTCTCTCCAGTATGGTCGCCACTATGTTAAGGCATAAATCTACCTCAGGCTGAGAAAGGCGGAATATAGGGTAACATCAAACCACGCTTAACCTGGTAGCTAGCCCTACCAGATCGGGAGAGGGCTCTCTCCTTGTCAATCTCAGCAAAAAATAATCGATTATGCTTGATATGACCTGATGTAAAGACTAATTTTAGGCTAGGTATGTGTGCAAAGGAGCTTGATTGATTTTTAATGATATTTTTTTGGCTCAAGAGGAAAGGCAAATTTGGGTCTGGGGAATGAGGCTCAGATTTGCAGAGATCTATATGGGGCAAGGTAGGCAATTGATTTAACACTTCAATTTGAAAGAAATGGAGAGTTGAGACAGGTGAGGAGTTGAATAGGGCAAGAAACCTTCAGGGATCCTCTTAAAACAGCTGAAAACATAGAAAATTAAACAAACCCTAGGTAGAGCACTGTAAATTTAAATGAATTCTACCTTTATCCTTGTTTGTTTAAGTTAAGAAGAAATAAGAGAGAAAATGGTATACATGAAACACCAGTGGACTTAAATTTATAGAGAGAAACACATTATCAAAGAAAAATTCCACATGAATCCCATAGAGTGCTGCAAAACCTGATCTATTCCTTTGCCAAACTGCAGAGATGAATGTACAATGATGCTCAAAGCATTCCCAAAAGTCCAACCATGCTAATGACTGAAAAAACACAAGATATAGACAAAAAATAACTCATCCCAGCCCCACTCTAGGGGTCGAGTCATAAGTTTAGGAGACGTTCCAACAAAATCTAAGCGAGAACTAGAAAGTAGAGCGGTGGAACAACTTGCCTCTAAAAATTGAGGACGAAAATGATTCATTCGGTTGCAAATTACCTTTGTTGGATGAATCTACCTCTATGAGTGAAAATTTAGAAAAATTACATCAAAATCCATCATTTTATATCTAATTACATTATAATTTTGACAACTAGAAGGAAAATTCAAACTATAAAAAAAAACTAGGCGAAAAAAAGATTTTTTGACAAAAAATGAGTAAAATCCTCCAATGCGTCGTGCCTGATTTCCCTATGCATCGCGCCTGTTTGCAGCTGATTTTGGAGGCCTTCCCGGTGTCCAAATTTTCTCCAAATGGGCTTGTTGGAAAGGTTTTCCTGTCTAATTTCCAACACAAGTGGAATTTTTTAATTTGACCTTTTCTCCTCCAAAACTGAGTTCTCCCAAGACTGCTTCCTGTGTGTCAAAAAAGGGGCAGAAAGGTCTTTTTTGGGGTGTTTTTGACCTTTTTGGAAGCCCAAAACCTATCAAAATTTCTTGGCCATTGGTAGACATGCATATTTTTCCATGGAAAATCCAAAAATGCTGAGTTTTCATCAAAAGGATTCCCCCATCAAAAGCGAGCGCCAAGTGGCGCGGCGCATTAGGAAGAAAAACTTGTGTTTTGGCCCAAAAATTTCAAAATTGCAAAAAGTGTCCCAATTTTTTTGAAATTTGGGCTTAGTGTCCTCCATTAAGTGCTATGCTGGGCCAAGGAAGCCTTGGCCAATACCTAAAGTTTATCTTACACTTTTTGCCTCCTCGATGCCTTCTTCAACTTAGCCTTCAAGTTCCTGATTCTCAATGCTTTGCACACCTTGTTTCTCGCCAAGTAGTGGTATGCCATGTTCCTCAACATATTTTTCTCATTGTTGGCCTTCTCTAGCATCCTTTCCCAAGTGCAAGTTTGTTCTCTCAAGCCAAGATTCGTGGTCATGTTTAATCTCTTGCTCATACCCATGATCACTGTCTCTTTCCATTGTTTTCCTTTGGTTTTGAAAAATGTGGTTGTACATGGATGGTTTTGTGGATAACAGTGTGAAAATATGGTGGAGGAATGAAATGGGTAGAGTGTACGGAAAAGAGTGTAAAAATGCATGTGTGAACAGAGTTTAGGGATGGGAGTAAGAGTTTTAGGGATGCGAGTAGGGTTTAGGGAGTGGGATTAGGGATATGGGAATTAGGGAATTTTTGGAATACGAGAATGAGTGGATGAAAGTGAAGAATGAATGAAGGAGTGAAAGAATGATGGAGTGGACTTGGTAGCAAAGACACAAATGCAACACTAGAGAATTGTTTTTGAGCAAATTTGGAAGGAGGTAGGGTTTGAATTCTATCACACTAAACCATCATAAATTTTAAGAAAAACCTCTTCACTAGCAATGGAAGGAATCTTAACTTACTTGCACACCACGGATTTGAGCAAATCTGGAAATTTTTGGGAATTTTATGGTGAAATTGGGCTTGCAGCTCTATGCTCCGTGCCATAAACCCAACGCGCCGCGCCTGCTCAATGCGTCATGTCAGTGTATTTTTTACATTGTGGAGGCCGGCCCAATGCGCTGCACCACTTATATGCACCGCGCCTCTCACCCAATGCGCCGCGCCTCACAAACTTGCACAATTTTGTTGCAAATTTTCTCCCTTTGTTCAACACGGCCTTGGCTTGCTCAATATTTTCTTCTTTGAATGCAAATAAGCTTTTTGAACATGACCAATGAGTTTATATACATATAAACCCACCTTTATAATTTTTGTCTTTTAACTTACTTTTTCAACTCTGTTTTGGGTAGTTTGCTTCATTTGCCTCTGATTAAGTGAATGACTTGATTTTTTGTTTGCCTTGCAGGGGATGGAGTCACTGAAGCTTGGAAAGGTGACCAGGGTTGCCACTGAAGTTATTTACATATGAGAGAATTGAAATTACATCAAGTTTATACATAAAAACCTAAAATACTCTGTTTTTCCTCAAAACCGGGTTTTTAGGAAAAATACATTTCTAAGCAAGTGATTATGAAATTTATTGGTACTAGAACTTTATTCAACCTCCTCATGCGCCTGCTGACCGTTATTGGACATTTTGAAGACCTTTTTTATGAAACCCTAGACCTAATGAAACTGAAACCCTAGACATGACTCTTGCAGATTTAAAGACAAAAAGTGACTGCAGATGCTCTTGATGAATGGAAATGGGCCAGCAGGTAAAGGACATGAAGGAAAATGTGCAACAGGCCAATACCTTCAGATGATCCATGCTCCTAATGGAATGCAGTTGACTGAGATAGACACCTAATATGCAATGAAACAAGAGAATTTGATCACTAACGGAGGGATGAAGATACCGACACTAACACATTGCATATACCCATGGTCTTCCGAGTAAAATATTATAGTGAAGGGGTCCATCAGCAACCTCAACATCAATACTTACTGTTTTCCCCCCTAATTCAACTTGCAGGTTATTGATAATACCACAAGGTTTATATGTTCTTCCATCAAAAGCCTTCAACGTCATTGATGATTGTGATAATCGCGGCGCGCCAAGTGACTTCCAACAGTTTAGAGACATAATGCACGTAGATTCTCCCTCATCAATAATAGTGCAATGAACAAGGTGATTGAGAACATTTACTTGGATGGAGAATACCAGTTCTGCTGGTAATTGCAACACATAGCCCGTATGATTAAAGACGACAAGATTAGAATCAGTCGGATCAATTCCACCAATGGCCGACAATAAAGCCTGCTTCTGGGAGGGAAAATTTTGTAATACCTCAAAAGTCGACATAGCTGAAGGGGATTGAGCCAAATATTCAACTATATTATAATTTTGTGCAGCTCTTGCTCGAGGATTATATGTCGATTTATGAATTGCTGCCTTTGGTGGCTTAATCGTCAATTCAGGAATAACAGGAGGTGGTACCGATTCATTAGATGGATTCGTTGTCGAGATAGTAGGTTGATCAGTGGCCAGACAACTATAGTCTTTATTCCGCATCGACACCAAAATATCTTGTGAAGGTTTTGTAGTGGATAACATTAACACTTGGGAAATAGGAGCTGGATCCGTAGCAACCAAATTTGTGTCTGGATTTGGAAATGGGTCTGTCAACACAGCTGATGAATGAGAAGTCTTGATGATTTTTTAGACTTCTGCACGGTGAGGACAATCCCTAACAAAATTTTCCTCATTACAGATTATGCATGGATAACGAGGTTTCTGTGGTCCTGACGTTTGATCAGATGATCGTTCCTGCGGGTTAGAAGTTTGATTTTTATTTTATTTCCCCTTTTTCTTACTTCCTGGTTGCTTATCACTTTTGCCTTTGTCAAATGAGATGGAATTGATTTTAGAAGTGGGAGTAGGATCAAATGTGTAGGGTTGTGTGTGTTTACAGTGCCTATCAAGCCATCTCCGGCATGAGAGTCCTTTATTTGAGGAGGAACATTGAAATTAGATCGCGACGAATTTTGGATTTTCTCATAGAGCGTGCCACACTGAGTATAAATCAAGTCTAAATATTGGGCACGAGCGATAACTTGCTCTTTTTTGACGATGCCACCTTTAGACACATCCTATGTTATAGATGGTAACAGGGATTTGATGAACCATTCAGCAAGGAGCTGATCGGGAACAAATGTCTTAACCATTCATTGACGGTGACGCCACTCATGAATATGATTTGAAATGTGAGTAGCAGTACTCTGTTTGAAGTTGGTCAAGAGTTCCGTTCCAGTTTCGTATCTGATCGGTAACTAGAAATGGGTAAAAAAGATAGTAGCCAAAGCAGTGAAATTGTTGAAAGAAACTCTAGGTAATTCAATGTAGCATTTAGCTATCGGACTTATGGGCGTTCGCTGGAAAAGACGTAATCGAACAAAATCATCATTTATGGAAATTAATGAACACCATAAATGATAAGTCATAGCATGAGTTGATGGGTCTTATCCAGGGTTTCCATTTAATTTAGGAATGTCGGAGGGTAATTTATGTGGTATCACCGGCCACCAAGGAGCATAATTGATAGGATCATTGGTTAACTGGTTTAAATCTCGTAATTCCAAGGTTGCAACAAAAGGAACCTGTCTATTAAGGTCAGGTTGAGCATAACTAGGATAAGATGGAATTTCTTGGGCAACAGGTCTTTGAGCACCAACATATGGGATTTGTTGCTGGTAACCCAGATAGGGGTTGTTTTTCATAGCAAATGATTGAGAGTTCTGTAGACTAAAACTTGGTATGGTACTTGTTGATATGAAGTTTGAGGAATTTGCGCCTGTGGATGCCAAGGGGTCTGTCCACCAATGTTATAACCCAAATTAGTATAAGTTGGATTCGGTTGATATATTTATAACCAGAGTGAGTTTGTGGCATCCCATAAAATGGTGGACCAACTTGTGAATAAATGATCCCTGATACAGGTTGTTGTAAATTAACCAAAGGATTTTGATATTGAGTTGAAGAACTCGCCTGATAAGGTTTATGCACAAGATTTTGATTTTGTAACAGGGGAATAGATGTATGAACAAGTGGTATTGAAGTGGGTGTAACAGGTTGAATTGGTTGATACGATTGAACAACCGTTTGTGGTTGCATAGGTAGAGTGGACTGCCATTGACAAACATTCATGTCAACATTAGTTTGACCGAAATGTGCCTGAGCACTATCATATTGGGTGACCATAGGTTGCCCCCCAGCATAAGGAGGATAATAAGATGGAAAATATTGTTCTCCAAATGCTGGGAGTCCAATTGACATGGTACTTAAAGGAATTGACCCATAAGGACCGACTTGATATTTCCCTGATGATGGATGTAATGATTCAAGTCGTTCAGTACTAACTATAGGAATACCAGTTAAAACACCAGATGATGAAATTGGTAACGATCATGGTCTTGAATATTGACCAGAGAAAGTGCCAGACAATGATTTGTATCCTGTTGGGACCGAAGGGCCACCATGAAAATGACTCTGGTGAGGTTGTGAACATCGACGGAGTAGCGAGGGTAGGAGTTGATGTAATTGGAATAGCAGACCCAACCGAAGATGTTGGTTCAAGCATGGTTGTATGACCAAATGTATACTCTTCGAAATAAACGGGAGATTGAATGGAAATGGGATCAACAAAAGTAGATGGAAACGATTGAGGAAAAGACTGGTATAGGTAAAGGTCCTCCCCAAAGTTTGTTTGACTTAAAGGTGTATCAGGTTGTGGGATTTCTTCAATCATGATTAAACCAGGAGGAAGAACTTCACCGTTAGACCCAAAATATATTTCAGACGATTAACTGTGTGATATAGGAGATTCAGTGGCTATAGATATTTGTGGAGTGACCAAAGTAGGAACAACTTCCAATTGTTCAGGATTCATATTTTCTGGCAAAGAAGAGACAAGATCTGGATCAATTTGTGATTGAACAAGTTTGGGTCCAAAAGGTATGGTCTCAGCGATTGAATGGATCGTGACCATGGGTATCTATGAAGACTCTATTTTGACAACAATAAACGAACCGGCATGTGTGGAAACAATTTGAGCTAGCTCTGGTTTAAATGATGATGTTTTGCCAGAGGTATGAATTGTAATTGATTTGACAGATCGTGATCGCCTTCGCCTACCAGAAATAACTTCTGGTGGTAAAGGTGGTTTCAAAGCTAATCTACGCGAACGACGGGGAGTAGGATTGTGTTCTTCCACGATTAATGATTTATTTTATCTAAAAAAAAAATAAAAAAAAAGAGGGTAATGCTAGGCAAAAGGGTTTACCAAGAAAATGTGAACTGCAGAATAGCTCCTGGCGAACCAAGAAGTACATGCAAGTAATCTCCTCGAATGCTGTGTTTGGTGTATCACAATTTCAGGGCAGCCGACTCGGTTCACTATGGATGGATAGCACCTAAAAGTTGTCCTTACAAATATACCCGAAGGTACGTGGAGGCCCAAATCCATATTAGCGCTGTCTAATGCGAAACCGCACAGTGAGAGCACCCCTTTATACTTATCATACTGTAGCACCGCCCGATATACCCGAGATTGCGTGGACGAGCTATGATATACTTACGTACGTGGAGTGAGGTATCACACTCGAAATGTATCGCAGATAAGTTAACGACAGCTGCTATGTTTTACGACGCCGAAACACGTCTCTAGCCTAGACCTTCTAAATGTTATCGTTAATGTTCCAAAGCATTGTTAAGTAAATTGAGATTTATTTTATGTTGATCTTCCTTAACAATTTTCTTTTCAGGTTCACCACGATGATGTATATAAATTCCTAAAATACATCTATGAATGATAAAAAACTTTCACTTTCAGCTTTTTCAATGAAGAACCTAGCTACTAAGGTAAGAGAACGCTATTTTTTTGGAAAGAGAGCAAATAATTTGTGAGCAAACAAATCAATGAAAAAAACAAAATCAATGAATCACAAACTAAATGCAGATTTCCTAATGTTCCTTTTGCAAAAAACACACAATCCGACATGCAAATGCAAGTTTTTCTTTTTAGTTTCCTTAATGTTATGAATGCAGCAAAGAAACTAGGTGCACTAGATCAATAATCAAAATGCTTTTTACTTTCGAGAAACGAAGAATACAAACAACAATTTCTCTTTTGAAGGAAAAACGAGGATTTCAACAACAATTTCTCCTATCAAGGAAATGAATATTTTACGACAATTTCCTATTTCGAAAGCAAATGATTCTTAATGTGACCATAAAAATTACTTTGAAATCAACCTGTCAATGATAATGAATTTTGTTTTAAAACAACATTGAACAAATTTTTAGTCAAAGGAGAAGAAATATATAGAGTTATTGGTCAATTGAGCATCAAAATTTTCAGAACAAATCAGCAAACAGAACTGAAGCAAAGTACAAAGTCAGATTCAAGGGAATTTGGTCCCTTTCAGGAGCCAACGCAGTCTCCCAGGGGAGACAGTGCTCTGCAACATAAGCTTGGAAGGGAGACAATGCTCTGGAAAGCACTGTGCCCTGACTAAGGGTGCATTGGGCACAATAAACAAAGAAAAAGCTTTTTGTTTTCAAAACTCGGAATCTCCAAAATTCCCATTTTTTATAGTCTACGTTTCGGGTCTAAAACAAGACCCATCTTCAGGACAAATCTGCAAAAAAGAGAGACAATTAGTGTTAAATAAATAGAGGAGAATATGATAGAAAAAGAGAGCCGACCAGTTATTAAGTTAATTAATTTAAATTTGTTTTATTCATATTTGGTTGAGTTTTAATTATTTTGTTTCTTTTTAAATTATAACAATTTCTTTTTTATAAAGTTTAATGAGTTAACGTGAATACTATTTAATATCTTTTTACTATTAATTATATATCCTAGGTTTATAGATTCCTAAGTTTATCCACTTTCTATTTTTATTTTATTTTCAAATTAGATTAATTATTTTATTTGTTTATTATATATTAAAGTGTAGTATTTTTATGATCCTAAATTTATGATCTAAGTACATTTAGAATAATGATTTAAAGATTTGATTATGTTAATTTATTTATTTTTTTTATTTTTTTTCTATAAGGTTCTATGAATATTATAACGTCCAATCTTCTAATACTAAATCTCTATCTAAGTTGCGAAGTCCTAAGCTTTTGCCTAATTATATCTTAAGAATAATTGATTAGTTTTAAAGCTAAGAAGGATTGAATTTTAAAGTTTGAAGGTTTGAATTTTTATGTTTTAAATTCCTACATCTGAGGGTTTGAAATTTATATCCTTAAATTAGATTAATTGATTTATATCTTTTTATTAGATTAATTGATTAAAAGTTTATGAAGGTTTGAATTTTAAAGTTGGAAGGTTTGAATTATATTAATTTTTATAGGGTTCTATGTATATTATAAAGTCTACTCTTCTAATACTAATTATGTATCTACGATGTGAAGTCCTAAGCATTTAGTCTAATTATATCTTTAAATTAGATTAAAGGTTTTGTTTTAAAGTTATGAAGGTTAGAATTTAAAGTTTAGAGTTTTCCTTAAACTAATTTAAGTTAAGAGGTTCTAAGAAGTTTTTAAATTAATGATTAAGGTAGGGGGTTAGGATTTAGGTTGAGGTCTGAGAAAAGGTTTAAGAGTTTTATAAGGTTGATTTTATATGATCTTTCTTAAGGCTTTTTAGAGAAGGGTAGCACGGTATAGGCCCAGAGAAGGGTAAGGGATAGAAACGAATAGGTGGATCAAGGGAGGGTGAAAGGTTAAGAGGTGGAAAAAGCGAATGTCAATAAAATATTCTACAAGGACTGAGGAAAAGGAGGGGAAACAAGCAGTCAAAGACTGAAGGGTGAGAGTACTTTAACGGGAAAGAGCGTGGATCTAATTTCTGCTAACTTCTAAGCCTCCATCTCTATTTAGGTTTTGAGGGTGTTTTATGATTTCCAAGGCTTCACGAATTTTACGTTTAAAATGATGTTTTTCTTTGGCAATGACCACTGCTTCCTCAATGCATATGTGGTGACATGTTTTGCTGGAGTGTTCTGCCAAAGCCGAGGTTTTAATTCTTCCCAGCCTGATGTCTGCCCCATGTTCTTTAAGCCTTATTTTGAATGTTCTACTAGTTTCCCCAATATAGAAATCTCCACATGAACAATTGATTTTATAAACACCTTTTTGTTGGAGGTGGTCGGGGTCATCCTTGACCGATTTCATTCTTTGTCTGATGGTTACTAGAGGTTTGAAGGATGCTCTAATGTCCTTTTTGGCTAGAACTTTGGCTATCTTGTCTGTGACCCCTTGAATGTAAGGGAGGTATGCTTTTGTAGTAGAGGAATTGTCAGTAGTCATTCTTTTATTTCTGGATCTGGCTCTTTGAATAGCTTTGTTAATGTCCCTATAATATACATAGAACCCTATAAAAATTAATATAATTCAAACCTTCCAACTTTAAAATTCAAACCTTCATAAACTTTTAATCAATTAATCTAATAAAAAGATATAAATCAATTAATCTAATTTAAGGATATAAATTTCAAACCCTCAGATGTAGGAATTTAAAACATAAAAATTCAAACCTTCAAACTTTAAAATTCAATCCTTCTTAGCTTTAAAACTAATCAATTATTCTTAAGATATAATTAGGCAAAAGCTTAGGACTTCACAACTTAGATAGAGATTTAGTATTAGAAGAATGGACTTTATAATATTCATAGAACCTTATAGAAAAATAAAATAAAATAAAATAAATAAATTAACATAATCAAATCTTTAAATCATTATTCTAAATCTACTTAGATCATAAATTTAGGATCATAAAAATACTACACTTTAATATATTTTAATAAACACTTTACAACTCTTTATATAATAATTATAAACAAATAAAATAATTAATCTAATTTGAAAATAAAATAAAAATAGAAAGTGGATAAACTTAGGAATCTATAAACCTAGGATATATAATTAGAGTAAAAATATATTAAATAGTATTAACGTTAACTCATTAAACTTTATAAAAAAGAAATTGTTATAATTTAAAAAGAAACAAAATAATTAAAACTCAACCAAATATGAATAAAACAAATTTAAATTAATTAACTTAATAACTGGTCGGCTCTCTTTTTCTATCATATTCTCCTCTGTTTATTTAACACTAATTGTCTCTCTTTTTTGCAGATTTGTCCTGAAGACGGGTCTTGTTTTAGACCCGAAACGTAGACTATAAAAAATGGGAACTGTGGAGATTCTGAGTTTTGAAAACAAAAATTTGCACCACAGAAATCTACAATCCATCAAAGAAAAAGCTACTGTTTTTCTCACTAACTTTGCAAATTAAGCTCTGAAAAAGTCTAATCTGTATGTGAAACAACTATTGGGTGGATTTAGAAAGCAAATCAGAGAGTAAAACACCTAGAAACAAGAGAAGTTCTCCCCAGTGGAGTCGCCAGTTTGTTGGGACAAAATTTTAATCTACGGATAAATTACGCTTCCCTAGGCAGGTGTTAGCCTAGAACAACAGGTGAAAGACTATACTAATGTTTCTCCTAACTCAGAACAGATACATAGAGAGGATTGGATGTTTACTTTTTTTAGTCGCTTCCAAATGGCTCCTTTCTGTCGCTTCCACTACAGCTTCAAATTCAAGCAGTTTTTTTGGCTGAATGCTTCCTGTAAGAAAGAACACTGAAATAGCAGAAGATGCAATAATATATATATCTATTCAAGCTAGTTAGCTAAATCAGCTAAGCATAAACTACATTCATCAACTAAGATCTTGCAAAAATTAAAGTAAACATAGATGCATGTAGGGAAAAACAAGAAGTACTCTTTATTGATGATAGAAGGAGAGGTTACAACCTAGTGACTGATTTGAAGTGACCTTCTAGCAGAGTTCGCAAGTCTCATCACAGCATAAATCTCTCTAGCAGCAGCTCCACAAATCAAACTCTCTATTGAAAATTCTCCAGCATTTCTCTACTCAAATTATTTCTCCTCAAACACTTAGATCTGTGTTCAATTTATAGATGAAATGTAGGTTGTTTTGCAATAAATTTCATTCCAAAAATAGGCAATACATGTTTCCATTCATGTAGATGTCAAATGGACACTTGGATCTGAAGCTTGACACATGTGAACCCTTCTAGAAGACACTGGCCAAGTGGAGATTCCAGAACAATGAGAATTTCGCTCCCAATGTGACCAACACACCTTTGAATGTCGGGAAGTGCTTTTCAAAGTAGCCTTAAATGGGGCTACCTGCATATGCAGCGCACTTAGGCCCCTTAGAGTCTACGTTGGTGAGCTCCCACATGTTAAATAATAAGCTCCAAACCATGGAAATCCTTGCTTGATTTATGTTGTTTCCTTTCTTAGGGAATATAGCAACTGAGATGATAGGGAATGATAGACCCTTGATTATCGGTCTTGGAGATGATTCCCAGTTAACCAAGTCATTGGGAATGGTGCCCAAATTGACCTATAATAGTGAGGGAGGTCGTGGGGTCAACCCCGACCTCCGCCCATCCGATATACATTTTGACACACAACAATGTTCCAAACCTTTGGCAATTAAATTAATGCACCCATATAAATATTTAATCTGACCACTATCAAACTTTTTTATATTGTTGATTTCAGACTATAATGTTAATATGTGTGCCATACCATATGAACTTTGGTATCTAAATTATTATGCCACCACATAAACTCGGACTTTGGAAAATCATCACATTCAGACCATCCATATCATAAAATTTTGATTTTACCATTGGAGAGGGTCCACTAGAGGGGGAATGTGGCGGCCCCTGATTGCATCATGTGTCAGCCTCTGGTTGGGTTGTCCCTCAACCATAAAAAAAAATCGAATTCAACCTTAGGAGCCAAAACTTAAAAAAATTTCACCTTCAAACCTTGACCGATGAATCTTGCGGTGAGACTTGGCACTATGTGATCCGGCGAAATGGAGGAAAACCAAAATTTATAGCCTTTGAACCTGTTTGACCACTTTGAAAATTTTTCTGTTCTGAACGACGGTTAATAGGCTCTAACTTCCTTATACAGACTCCGTTTTGAATGAAATGAATTATGCTGGATTATTGGTGACAGGCTGGATCTGGTTGTTCTAGTTTGGTGCAATTCTAAGCACTTTTAATTTTTGGAAAACTTTTACCCCTAATCCAGATTTTGATCACTCCTTCCCACTAACAGGCTTTTGGACCCACAAAATTTGGTTATCTAATAAGAGCTGAATACTCTTCTCTTTCCCAATTTCTACCATCCTGATTCTACTTGTAAAACTCTCCATGACAACCACTTGGGTTCACTGACATGCCTTACCTTGCAAATGGCTTGAATCTTCAACCAATGTTCTACTTTTGCTGCTGACCCAATCCAACACTTGTTGAATACTTGCTGGTTGAAAAAACACTTTGTTGTTGTTGCAAATCGATCCCTCGGTGCTTGGAAAATTGTGTGATGGCCTTCCCACTAATCATGTTCCTCCTTTGCACAAACATGCATTCGATGCGAGATTCTCCTTGGAAACCACTTTTCCAAGTTAATCCCATCTGAGTGAACTACAACAATGAGTTCCAACACCAGTAATAATAAGAAAATAAATGACCATTATTTTACCTCCACGGTTCCAAATTCCACATCTGGAAGAATGCATTCGCCATCTCCTTCTTTTCTTGGCATCAATACATAAAATGGTATACAATGGCTGCAAACTTTTTGTCTGCAAATTATTTGAGATATTGTCCCTCTTTCCATGATCCTCCAGTTTGACATGCCACTCATGCCATGGATTTAAGAATGAAGGCTAAACATCAGCCTCTTGCTCAAGAGTGGCCCTTCCCAAATTCCTGCGATATCTTGTCACATTTACACAACCATCAATATCAAAAACACATCATGCAAGAAACATAACTTCACGACATATCCTTTTGCTCCTTCAATGTAAAAAATTTCACATCATGTGAACATCGCGATGTACTCTTACATCTTGGTGTCAAAACTCATCAACCAATGCAAGTCAACACAAAATGTCTCTTCAAACAACTGACTCTCAAGTCAAGCATAATCATGTATAAAAATTTGATGATTCTTTTCCCAAAACAAAAGGAATTTCAAATCTCATGAAACACATCATCAACATCTCCCTTTCATCTCTGGAGAAAAAATAGACCTTTCCAAGTCGATATGACATGCATGTAACAATAAATCTATCAATACAATTCTACATTCATGCATGTGCAAAAGATCAACACTCTCAAGTTTACAACATACATTTTAAACAAAGCAATCAATCCCACACAAGGGGATGAGTCAAGCATGTTCATACACGGAAAGTCTCATGCATTTATAAATGCTTCATATCTCTCACAAGTACAATCGTAAGTACAAGAACCCCATTCATATGTACATGTACTTAAAGATTTGAAATGAACAAATTTTACTTCAATAATAGTGAGTCAACATACTCCAATTTCAAACACCTTCATGGCTTAAACATGCAACATGAATTCAATTGGAAAAGAAATGCATCAAACATCAAAAGACATGCAAGGCCTTAGTTGGATAAGAAATCTAACCATCTCTTAATAAACCATTTCAATGGCACTTCTTTCAGCTACACATCATCATCATGTGAATCATCCTGACCCACATCAATTATGGAATCCTCTTTTCCATTCTTGTCAAGATATTTTTCCACCTTCTTCAAATGTCATGGATGACTAGTTGGATACAAAGTTCAACACTTGTCTACAAGATGACCCTGCTTATGGCAGTGCATGCAAAACAATTGCATATTATTTTCCACATGGTTTTCTTTGTTCAGTGGACCTTTAGCTTTCTGCCTCCTTATGGTTATCCAAACCACAAAAAGAACATGCAAACTTTCGCCAAATATTATGTGAATATATATACCATGTTTATCATAATCAAAAGAAACTTGATTAAAAGCAGATTTATACCTTGAACATTCACCTTTGTCGCCTTCTTGAGGAGGCGAATTTGATGAGGTAGTGGCTCTCTTTGGAATACCAAAAATGCATTCAATGACTTTAGAGATTTCAACATCCTCTTGTTTTCCATTCTCATTAGCTGCATGCTTTTGAGCATCTTCTCGGAAAGTGGGTTTAAAATTTTTGCATTCCTCATGAACACAACCTTCACAAGCTTGAGGTAATGAACATGAAATAAAAGTCCTTCTTGGAACACCTTCATGTGCCTTCATGGCTTTTTTTAGCCCTCATTTTTTATCCAATTTCGTTGAATTAAATACACTTAATTTCCATGATATCCATCCATATACCATCCATATTCACTCTATTTTGACCAATTTACGCATATCCAGGTATATACATTATGTTTTGCAATTTTTAGACGTTTTTACAAAAAAAGGATTTTAAGTGCATTTTTGGACAAGACTAAAAATTCTCGTAATTTCTTCATTAATGTCATACTTGCAAGACATCTGTGCATGAGCTGAGCACATTTCTAGAAAGCTTGGGAACTAAGAATGAACGTGCACCTATTTTGTGGTATTTTCCATATTTTGAGAGATTAGATGGATGAGCTCGACCATAATAGATGGGATAAGGATAGACCTGGCTACTAGAGAAATTTTAGTTAAGTTTGTTTCATATTTTTCTATTTAAGCCAAGAACATTGAAGGCATGAATATGTAGAATTTGTATTATTTCACTTTGATATTTCTAAAGTTTGAGAGCTAATTGAAGAAACAATTCTATCTTCATTTATGCTGTTCTATATGGTGAATGCATGATTGAATTTCAATAGGTGAGAAGTACTTTCAGTGTATGAGGCAAGGGTGGAAGGCCCCCACACCGAGCTAAGTGCACTTTCTGGTTAATTTAGCTGAATTTTCTTAAACAAGTTTTGTTTCATGTTTAATCATTTAATTAGATGTATGATGATATGTTATGATTGCTGATGAATCTTAATCTAATTTATAATCTTCACATGAAGGGTCAAACCAGTGTTTAAGTTAAACTCTCCTTCTACCTGATCAAAGACTAGAAACTAGAATTCATCTTTCTTGCTTTTAAGTAATTTTCTGAATTTCGAGTTTTCTTACAATGGAATTAATGATGAATGCATTTATAAAGAAGGAAAACAAGGACCTCCTTAGTTAGGAGTCTCTTCTATTATTATTTTATGCATCTTGAACGATTTTTCATTAGTGATTTCAATTTATGTTCATGAAGTAGTATTGTAGAGAAGGTCAACCAAGTTCTCCTAAGTTAGGAGCTTCTTTTTCTTCTTATTACATATTGAATTAGAAATTATTTAGTCAAGTTTTATATTTGTATTATGCATTTCCTTTAAATTCAATAAATCATCTTATAAACTTGATTGTAGTTGAAATCCATATATTTTGGAGACGCTTCTAAGTTCTACAAAGCAGATTGATAATAAAATACTTATGTTAGTTTACCTAGTAACCAGACCCAACATTTTTGGCACCGCATCTGGGGAAGCATATTTCAAAGTAGTCAAATAGGAAGATTAAAAAAAAAAAAAAAAACAAAACAAAAAGAAAAACACATCAAAAGAGATCAAGAGGGTAGATTCATCAAACAAAACCCCCCAATGATTCAACCATCCACAGGACTAACAACACCAGTTTCTTTATGCCTAGAGATAGAGATCAGAAGGGTAGATTCATAAAAAAAAACCCCCAAGGATTGAACCATCCACAGGACTAACAACACTAGTTGTTGGAAGACCAACTTTAGAGGAGTTAGAGGAAAAACAAAGATCAATACATATTAACTCTAATTGAAAGACAAACCTTGTTGGCCTTGGAGGTAAAATGAAAGGAATCACCAAAAGAAACTCCTTTCTTAGGAAAAAAAAAGGAAATAAGAAAACCAATTGTTGAACAAATCAAGATAGTTGAGGAAACACCAAATCAACCTCATATTGAAACATTACAAATACCTGAATAGGAAATGACTGAAGAAGGAGAAGGATCTAATATTCCAATTATGACTCCTGAATAGAGAATTCAATATGAGAGACAACAAAGAGAATGGAAAAGGAAAAGAGATGAAGAAAGGAAATTATAAGTAGAGAGGAAGAGAGAGGAATAAATAAGAATAGAAGCATAAAGAAGGAGAGAGGAAGAAGAAAAAAGAGAAAATGAAAACAAAAGACTACATGATAATGAACAAGAAAATAATAATGATCAGGAAGCTACTTTTGGCTTTCCAATATTAGATACAAGAACAATACTAGGAGAAGAAGTGAAAATGAAAAACATTCCACCTTCTGTATTGCCCAACATTTATGGAATGTCAATAGGAGATCCTGATTCATTTATTTTTGATTTCGACATCTTATGTAGAAATTATGGATACACATATGACACACACAACCTTCGTGTCTTTCCTGCTACTTTAAAAGAAACAACAATAAAATGGTTTATGGGTTTAGGAGAACATACAATTGATTCTTGGGATGATATGAAGAATTTTTTTCTTAAAAAGTATCAATCTTACTATAGGGCTAGAGACTCAAAAGAAGATATTTTTAGAATGATATAACAAGAAGATGCAAGTTTGGAGGATTATTTAGAGATATTTCTTTATAATCTACAAAAATTCAAACAACATTCTCTGAATCTCGATACCATCCACACAATTTTTCTTAAGGGTATCAGAGATTAATACTTAGATATTCTCAATGTGATGGGCAAAGGAGATATCTCAAGCCTGCCATTTGATGAAATTGCTGAACTTTGTCAAAAATATTCTAGGGGAAGATAAAAAAGTAGAAAAATGAATGTCACATCAAGAGCTTCCAAATATGCAGCAAGTGGAGTAACAAGAGCAGAAATAGGAAGTTTACTAGAAAATTTTAAAACAGATCTCTTAAGCACTTTGAGAACAAAATTAGATGTTTTAAAAGCAAAGAAAAAGAAACAAGAACAAGATCAAATATTAGCAATATTTTGTCCAAAGTGTAGGCAGAAACATCCACTTAGAGAATGTCCTTTTCAAGGTATACAAGTGTGTGGAATTTGTATAGAGAATCATGCAACTGAAAACTGTCCAAAATTGAAAGAATACCAAATGGAAGAAGTAAAAGGGATAGATTCTCTCTACTATATGGCACCAAGGAGACCTTGGAAACCAAGGATGCCTCAACAATTCCCTCAAAAATACCCCCAAAATCATCAGTATCCTCCTCATAATTCATGGAATAGTCCAATGGCATTGCAGGCTTGGCCTCAGCAAAAATATTAAAACCAACCTACACAAGGTTGGAGATGATATAGTTATGGGAACCAACCACCTCAACAAATGTACCCTTAATAATATCAATATCAACAACCATGCCAACAACCATACCCTCAACAACCATTTCAATACCAACAATTCCAACAACATCTGCAATCAATGCCATTTCCACCACAAAATCCTGCACCAATTCTAACTCGACCTCAGGAGCTTTAGCTGATTTCTAACCAACCACCTCCTAGGCCAACACAATTTCCAGATCAGCCAATAACTAATCCAACTAACAAAGTGGATAAACCAGTATACAATGTGGAAGAAGCAACATACTTTCCTACATATTCTATTCTTCCCATACAAGATGTCCACTTAAGGTCTAGGAAAGTGTTACACAAATATTCTCCTCCAATGATAGAAGAACAAATTGAATAAGGAGAACAAACTCAAAAATATCAACCAGAAACTCAAATTCAGAGAGGAAAATCTATTATGACTCAAACACCACCCTATCCAGAGAGGTTAGTACAATATAAAATTCCAATGTCTCTACCTGAATTTGATATTTTGGATGCATTGAAGAATACATATGTCAAAATTCCTTTGTTACAGGAAATAAAAGATATTCCAAGTTATGCAAAAACAATAAAGGAGTTATACATCAAGCAATTTGGCAGAAGGAAAAGAGATCCACCCACAATCCAGGTCATTGGTAGATTAGCTAGTCTCATGTCTACAAAGACAACAATTAAAAAATATATTGACCCGAGGATCCCTATGGTTACCATCTCGATCAATATTTTTTCAGTTCCAAACACTTTAATAGATTTGGGAGCATCTAAAAATGTTATGACTATAGAGACTATGAAACTTTTGAACTTGAACAACATTAGACCTACTACTACAATTTTAGAGCTTGCAGACAGATCTAAAGTTGTACCAGAAGGAATACTAGAAGATATTATTGTCTCTCTAGATTCATGGGAGTATCCTGTAGGCTTCCTCATTTTGTAGCCAAAAACAAATTTAGGAGGCCATCTTTAATTTTATGCAGACCATGGTTAGCCACAATAGATGCCTTCATTGGATGCAGATCGGGAAGTATGATTATTGCACATGGGGATGAAAGGAAACATGTTACACTCTATCCTCTAGCACAATATCCTTCTTTATTATCATGGCTTGATGGACAAGAACAATAGGAAAATCAATATGTTCTTAGTATTAATCAAGTCTATAATTTTAGAGAAGAAGAAGAAAATTAGGATTTATTAGATATTTTCATCTCAGAACCAGATATTTCGGAGAAACTTAGAATAAAACAATATGAAGCTGCAAGTCATCTTTTAAATTAGTGTTTCCAGGAAAACTGTAATATTCAATCACCGCAAAATTCATTTGAAATTATTTTTCCTAATAACTCAATTACCAATTCACAGAGTAAAATCATCGAAATCAGTCTTGGAAGGAATTTGAATATCGTTAATAACTTACAATCATCACAAGAAAAAGAGGTAATAACACTGTTACAGAAATACTAAAAAGCTTTTGCCTGGGATTACACAGACATGCAGGGGATTCATCCAAAGACATGTATTCACCACATTTACACTGACGATCGAATCCAACCAATGAGACAACCACAAAGAAGAATGAATCATATGATGAAGGAAATAGATTGCAGAAATTGTTACAAGTTGTATTCATCTATCCTATTTCTGATAGTCAATGGGTTTCTCCCTTAGTTGTGGTGCCTAAGAAAAATGTAAAGTGGATAATATCTGTAGACTATAGGGAACTCATTAAATCCACATTAAAAATTCATTTCCTTTTACCATTTAATGATCAAGTACTAGATTCATTAGCTTGGAAGAAATTACTTTCTTTTCTTGATGGATTTAGTGGGTACAATCAGATTAAGATAGCATTGAAAGACGAAGATAAAAAACATTTACTTGTCCATGGGGAACATATGCATATAACATTTTGCCCTTTGGGTTATGTAATGCACCTGCTACTTTTCAGAGATCATTCCTTGCAATATTTGCTTATCTAATCCATGAATGTGTAGAGGTCTACAAGGATGATTTCATTGTATATGGCAGAACATTTGATGATTGTTTGAAAAATCTTGAAAAAGTTTTGAAAATATGCATAGAGAAAAATCTATCTCTCAGTAAATTTTAAAAATGCTTTATGATTTTAACTGAGGGGATGTCTTGGGAAACCATATTTCTTCTTCAGTAATCAAGGTGGACCCCAAAAAAATAAAAGTCATTGTGAGTTTAATGCCACCCACAACACAAAAGGAAGTAATAAGTTTCTTGGGTTAAGCAAGCTACTATAGGAGATTCATTGAAAATTTTAGTAAAATAGCTCTGGTTCTATTCAAGTTACTTGCAAAAGATGTTGAATTCCAATGGACAAATAATTGTCAAAATCATTTGAAATATTAAAAGAAAAATTGTCAGTTGCATCCATTTTTGAGGACCAAATTGGTCATTTCCATTTCATATATCTACTGATGCATATGACACTACTATAGGAGCATTACTTGGAAAGAAAGAGAATTAGTTTAATTATGCCATATACTTCATAAGAAAAAACTTAACACTGACAAAATTGATCTATATAGTTACAAAAGAAGAGATGTTAGTTGTAGTACATGTAGTTAATAAGTTTAGGCATTACATAACAAGTTATCAAGTATTCATTCACACAGATCATTCAACCATAAGATATTTAATGAAAAAATCAATTACAAATGGCATAATTACTATATGTTTGTTATTGATGCAATAGTTTAACATCACTGTACAATATCGACCATGTAAGGATAATCAAGTAGCGGACTTTCTATCAAGACTTCATTCACCTGGTGATCCAAATAATGTTTCAGATAATTTCCTAGATGAAAATTTATTTGCTATAACTGTCAAAACTCCATGGTTTACAGATGTAACCAACTATATATCATCTGGAATCCTACCATCCCATTACACAAATAAACAAAAAAGAGAGATAATTAGAGAAAGTGATAAATATAATTGGGTCAATGGTGACCTCTTTTATACTAGTTCTGATCTAATAATAAGAAAATGCGTTAGAGAAGATGAGATTCTAGATATTTTGAAAGCATGTCATGACGAGCCATGTGGTGGTCATTTTGCAGACAAGCAAACGGCATACAAAGTGTTCAAACTTGGCTACTACTGGCCAAAAATATTCAAGGACTCCAAGGCTTATGTTAAGAGATGTGAAAGCTTCCAAAGAATTGGAAGACCTATAGTATTAGATTAAATTCCATTAAAGCCACAAATACTCATAGAACCATTTGAGAAATGGGCTCTAGACTTCGTGGGACCAATAAACCCGCCATCAAATGAAATAAGTATATCCTATTATGTAGAGATTATGTTACTAAGTGGGTGGAGGCAAAGGTAGTGGCATGAGAAATAGAAGAAACAATTATTTCTTTTCTATTTGAAGAAATATTTGTAGGGTTTGGAGTTCCGAGACAAATTGTTACAGACCAGGGAGAAAAATTCACCTCCAATATTGTAAGGGATCTTACAAAAAAGTACAAGATAAAACACAGAAAATATACTCCATACCATCTGCAAGAGAATGGACAAGTGGAGCCCACTAACAAAGTTTTTGAGAATATCATGAAAAAAACTATGCAGATGAATAGAAAAGACTGGATGGAAAATTTAAGAGATGCCCTATGGGCATACAGGATCACACAGAAGAACACAACTGGATTTAGTCCATACCAGTTGGTATACGGTAAGGAAGTTCTGTTACCCATAGAATTTAAAATACATACATATAAACTTGCAGTAGAATTGGGAATGTAACTATCTGAAGTACAAAAAAAATGAGTGATTCAATTAAATGAACTAGATGAAATGAGACAACAAGCAGTGGAGCATGCATCTCTAGTGCAAGAGCAGAGAATAAAATGACATGATTGATTCATCAAGAATAACGTTTTTTAAAAGGGAGACTGAGAACTATTGTTTGAATCCAAGTTTAAAGATTTCAAAGCAAAGTTTACAACTCATTGTCTTGGGCCATATGAGATAGAAGAGATCTTCGACAATGGAGCAGTTAAAATAAAAACAATAGATGAAGCGTCAATTTCATTTGTAGTTAATGGACATAGGCTTAAAGTCTACAATAAGCCTATCAATAAAGAGGATTTTCTGAAAATAATTTCAACAGATACTAATATGGAAATAATGGAACAGCATAATATGCCTCCCTTAGCTCCAAAATAATAAAAAAATAAAAATAAAAATAATAATAAAAGAGTTTGGTTGTGAAAATCCAGGAGACTAGCAAAATAAAAACTTGAATTCATATCGGAAAACCAACTTGTTTGGCCAATATGAATTCTCTATTTTGTTTTGTTTTTATTTCAGTATGATTTTTTAGAGTTAATCCTCCAAGATATGCAAGTCTTGAGGACAAGCCTTGAACATCAACAAGGGGGGAGTTCGTAATAAAAATATGCAAATAGTTTGAGCAGCTTAATTGTAGAAGGAACCTGAATTACATGACATAAGGGACCTAATACATCATTGAAAATATTAAGCAAAAGGGACATGAGACATCATTGAAAATATTGTGCAGAAGGGACCCGATACATCATTGAAAATATTATGTAGAAAGGACCTGACATAAACAAATTGAAACATTGTTGAAAATTACATGTCAGAAGGGACTTGAAACATTATTTATAATATCACTATAGAAGGGACCTGAATAACATCAACATTCAATCCTGAAGTACATGTTAGAAGGGACCTGAAACATCAATTAAAAACTACAGAAGGGACCTGAACAACATCAACATACAAAGATCCTAAATCAATATCAGATGCGAAAACATGAAGCAGAAATAAGTATCTAAATTTCAATATATCCTGGAAGAACCATCTTTATGATAATAAATACATCGTCAACCATCAACCAGTATTTTGACCGGAGGACATCATTGACATCAAGTATTTTATGGGAATACAAGTACAGTAAGTAAAAACTTTTCACTTGAAATTTTGATTTTTTACAAATTTTCTAGAAGTTGTTAAGACTAATTTATTGCTTGATATGCATTCCATTACATTTTACCTATATCCTACCTACATTTCAAAACACTACCTTCACTATCCTACCCATCATAATCCTAATTCATTATAATCCTATCCTTATTCATTACCCCTTTCCTACATTTACCGTCATTCCATATACCATATTTCATTACCCCTTTCCTACATTTAACCATCATTCCATATACCATCATTCCAATCACATCACATTAATCCTAATTATTTTCTTAAGCATATAGATAAAAAATTAAAGGCTCAATATTCAATTCTTGTTGACCTACAAAATAACAAAGGTTAGTGTCATGATAGAAATTTAATTTTAAAAATGACCATTCTAGGGTCATTTTAAAATTAAATTAAACAATAAAAAGTTGACAACCTAAGTTATAAGCGCAAATATGCAAACATATATCATATGATAAAGCTAAGGTATGGAAATAGGTGCGCAATGAAAAATGAAAAAACAATGCAAATGACAAAACCCAAGTTAAAATGAAAAAATGATGCAATGAAGAACACATATTATAATGCATTTCGATTAAGGTATGGGCATGCAAAGAAATGAAGATTGCTATGAGTGAATAATGAAATCGCAGAGAACATGGGTTATGGTGATGGGATGTATGAAGACACCGTGGATAAAGGACGTATTGCAAGTCAGAGGAATGAAGCCACAGAGGCATTTGAGTCAATGGTCGGCATGAAAAACGGTCAACATAATTTTAAAAACACAGTGCTATGACATAAAACAAACCCTGTGCAAATACTGAAGCCTCCGCCATTTTTAAACCAACAAACCTCTTTGTGCATTCTTCTTTCACCATCATAGCCATTACAGGCTCAGAGAAAGGAATTTGATGCTGTGAAAACCATAGGCATGCATTCGAACACCCTGTGAAGAACAAAATTGAATAAGAAAACACAGAGAGACTGTGAAGGAAATAGAGAAACTTAAGTCGAGAGAGGCAAGCATAAGAAATAGAAAAGGAGCTGCAGAGAAATAAGAAGAGGGTGCATTGATGTTTCCTGAGATTGGAAGCCGAGATATCTGCCTATCATGTTGATCAAACACTCCAAAAAATTGCAGAAATATCATGGAGAGAATAGGTAAGCACCAACTCCGAATTTTCCTCATTGATGAACGGATCTTAAGAATAAATAAAACTCAGGATTGTGTGTTGAACATGAGTTAAACTGCAAGTTATAAGTGTGAGTTCTTACCACCTTAGCCTGACTTTTCCACCTATTAGAGCATGAGGATTATGAGATGTCAAAGAGGAGTCTTAATAGTAGTGATGTTGTGAAAACACAAGGATACGAGGCTAAAATTAGAGAAATCATCGGGAATGATCCAAAGCGGGTAAAATAAAATTGAATTCCTCCATAGCCATAAAATTGTCATATATATTTTTAAAATAAAACAGAGTGTTGAAGAGTGAATGAATTTTGAAAAACACAGTGAGCCATTTGATGTTATTTTGATATACACAGTGAGCCATTTGTTGATTATTTTTTGCAAACGGTGAGCCTAAGACATTTCAGTTTGAATTCACAATGAATTTATCTCTATAGAGGAATGGTTATATATGAATTCAAAGAGAAGAAGAACATTGTGGCATGAATTTTTTTAAATTTTTACACAGTCAATCTAGAGGCAGAGAATTCTACACCAAAACAAAGGATTTTTTTTACAAAATTTTGATAAAACAGAGAATATAAATTAAGAGATAGAGTAATAAAAATATTTTTACAATGTTTTTATGATCTTTCTATATAAATTTTTTGTGTTTTTATCAGTTTTTGAAAGCAGTGGACTTGTTTTTGTAGAATAAAAAAGGTTGAAGAAGATTGATTTAATTTATTTTTGAAGAGAATCAGAAAAGAGGTAAGCCTTATCATCATGAACGTAATGCATGAATAAGTCAACAAATATCTATATGTGTGCATAAGTTTTTATTTTCAAAATGAGAATGTTGAAAGTACAAGGTTACATAAATTGGTTTTCAGAACATATGGCTACCAGGGTAGAACCAAATGATTTCCAAAATTGAGCATTGGGAAAAGGAGACCATAGAAAAATTTATCAGGATGGACTAATAGGCTTCCTCCAAAATTTTAATGGACACAATGAAAGCCTCACCAAGGAGTTCATAAACAATTATGCACAAGATCAAACCATAATGGGGAACCTAGTTATCTCATTAAAGTCCAAAATCCATTTATTAGGCTTTATATCGTATGGGGAACAATATCATATGGGCTTGCACTTCAAAGATAAGGGGTGGACTTTCTTTTTGGAGAAAAATAGGAAGAAATAACTTGATAGACCAAGCGTATTCCGAGGGAATGGTTTAATGAGCCATGAGAAGAGTTGGTGTTAATTATTCAGAGATTTTTCACATGTGACATTAGGTACAGTGTAGTGCATCCCTATCATATCAGATTGCTCCAACATATAAAGGGAGAAGTGAAAGTAAATTTTCCATACTTCTTCTCCAAAAATTTGATTAAGATGATAGAGAATGTGAGGAATGAAGCTAAACCCAAGGAAGCACAAATCTTCCACCAGGGACTCATCAAAATTCTTGTAGAATATCAAATGGAAACCAAGGGTGTAGTGTGGAAAGAGTTTTTAGCTCAATATTATTTTGAAGAACAAATCATAGAGGAGAAGTTTAAACTAGTTCATGAAACCAGAAGCATAATGAACTCACCTCTTTATCCCAGGACAAGGTCCAAGAAGCAACAAGATACTATCATGGTTAAGAGAGAAGCATCTTTCCTATCCATTCCTAGGAGACAAAGGAGAAAAATTCTAGTAGAAACAAGTAGTTAAGAGAAAGACCTGAGCTACAAATTGTTGAAACACCTCCCATAGAAAAACAAGTTGATGAAATCATTGAGAGATTGCAAAAAGAAGCCTATGAAATGACATTGGAAAGAGATTCATACTTTGATAATGTTGAGGTATAACCCACTTCATTTTCCAAAGACATAAGAGAATAAGAGAAAGAGCTGCACCTTAGCAAAATAAAAGAGTTTACAAATCAATTGGAGGTGAGCAGAATTGTTGAGAGGCATTTGAAGAAAGAAAACAAGACATATAGGAAAAAAATGCAAAATTGATCAAGGAAAATGAAAAGATGAATGAGAAAGTTGGAAATTGGAAACAAAGAATACCCTTCTTTCTAAACAAGCTTACATGTGGCTTAATGAGAAAAACACATGGAAATATAAGTATGAAAGACAAAAGGTCATGGCTTCAATCTACAAGGGAGAATAGTATAAAGGTATAGATTGTATTTTGCAAGCAACACATCAAGAGACATGAGGATCCGATACAGTGTCTACATCAGAGTGTAGAAGGTCCAAGAGAAAGAAACAAGCATGAGGACATGCTTGTACATCAGCAAGGGGGAGATGTTGGCCCTCGTTTTTTATCCAATTTTGCTTAATTAAATACACTTAATTTACATTAGATCGATCCATATACCATCCATATTGAGTCTATTTTGAAAATTTTATGCATATCTAGGTATATAAATAATGTTTTGCAATTTTTAGATGTTTTTACAACGATTGGATTTTATGTGCATTTTGGCACATGACTAAAAATTCCCACAATGACTTCATTGGTGTCATACTTGCAAGACACATGGGAAAAATATGAGAAAATTTATAGAAATCTTGGGAACTAAGAATGGCTGTGTGCCTATTGGTTTGGTCAAACCGAGCTAAAACAGGCCCGGTCAAAGCTGGTTAAAAATGACCTGTTATTTAGGAAATCCCTAGGAAATAGGCTAGATTTAGCGTTTTATGGGATTTTCTAGATTTTGAGAGATTAGATGGATGATATCGACCAAAAATATGGGATAAGGATAGAAATTGTTATTAGATACATTTTAGTTATGTTTGTTCCATATTTTTCTATTTAAGCCAAGAACATTGAAGGCATGAATATGTAGAATTGGTATGATTTCACTTTGATATTTCTGAACTTTGAGAACTAATTGAAGAACGAGTTCTATATTATTTTCTATTGTTCTATACGATGAATGCTTGATTGAATTTCAGTAGCTGATAAGTACTTTCAGTGTGCTTTCATTAGCTGAGAAGAAACTAGAATTCATCTTTCTTGCTTTTAAGTGATTTTCTGAATTTCCAGTTTTCTTACAATGGCATTAATGATGAATGAATTTATAAAAAAGGACAAAATTGACCTCATTAGTTATGAGCCTCTTCTATTATTCTTTTATACATCTTGAGCTATTTTTCATTAGTGATTTCGATTTTTTTTCATGAAGTAGTATTCTAGAGGAGGTCAACCAAGTTCTCCTAAAATAGGAGTTTCTTCTTCTGCCTATTACATATTGAATTAGAAATTATTTAGTTAATTTTTATATTTGTAATATGCATTTCCATTAAATTCAATAATTCATATTCTAAACTTGACTGTAATTGAAATCCATATATTTTGGAGATGCTTCTAAGTTCTACAAACCCAGATTGATAATAAAATAGTTGTGTTAGTTTACCCAGTAAACAGACCCAATATCTTTGGAGCATTCTCCATCGTGTTTTCCATAACCAAGACCCAAATATCTAGGCCTTTCCCCAACAAAAATTGGCTCAAGTATGCCTTGTGCATGTTTTCCCAATCCTTTACTTTCATAGCCCATTTTCATCAATAACTTGGACCCTATTCCTCTAGCGTATCTTTCAAAAGCACCTACACATTCATCTTGAGAGGAAATTGAATATAAACATGATTTTCACACCTCTTTTTCAAGCACATGATTGGCTAAGGTTTCGTTGGAATCATGGATTTGAGTCTCCATCTCATGCATACTTGCTAGGTTTTCATTTGCAATATGGAGCAGAGTCTCCATCTCATGCATCTTTTAAAGATGCTCTTGCTTCTCATCCTTCATGGGAATCAAGTGCTCTCACTACAAGGAAAAGACCCTCTAGTAGATGTTTTTGAGGAACCCATTATAAAAATAGCCTAGATATCCATTTTTAGCAGAGGTTTCTAGAGGAGGTTGGTGGTTGGAGGTTTTTTGCGGATGTTTTTTTATCCAGTGTGCTTCTCATTCTACAACGCATTGATGCATTCAACTAGAAAAGCATTGTTGCATACTACAAATTGGCACACCAAGACACCATTCTCTCCATAAAAATCCTCCCGGTGCTTCTAATTACTGTAGTGCATCGGTGTGTCATAAAAACCCGCGCTAAATTGAAACAACCTTGGTGCACTTGGAAGAAACCATCCGGTGCGCCTCAAAAACCCGTGCACCAGAACATTGTTAAATAAAAAAAATTATGCCAAAAAAATCCACATTTTCACTTCTTCAGTGCTCCAGAGCTCTCAAGCACCGATGAAAATTTCCCTTGTGTGAGGCGCCCTACCATCAATGCTCCCATTGCTCGCATTGTTGTCGTCCATTGCCCACCATATCTATTTCGAATTTTGGAAAACAGTGGGCAATTTTATTTTTGCAAATTCCTCAGAAAATATGCCTCCTCGATGCTCAAATGTACAAGTATTTTACTTATTTCTCCATAATTGAACTTTTTAGCGATTAGATTTCTAAAAAAACTTAAAATTTACCTTAAAAACTTTTTTCCCGTGCGGTGCACTTGAGCCCTTTGGCTTGCACCGGTTCATGGTGCTGCTTGTAAATTTATAGGCCGCACTGCGACCAGTGTTAATGGTAATCGCACCAATTTCGGTGCGGTACCGAAACGACGAACTGTGTTTTTTTTGTTAAATACATAAATGGCGGTGCGGTCGGTTAACCGACCGCACCATTGACTATGTCCAAGTTTTGGAGGGTGGTGCACTGACCAAAATATGCGCCTTGGGGCAGAAATTTTGGTTATCGCACCACCATCCAGACACCGATATGGAGTGTAAAAACTCCGGTAAACTTGAATAAGTATATATTATTATTGACAAAAGATGAGATGCTTACAAGTTAGGATAACTGAGGCTTTTAAATACAGCCTCATGGTGTTCCTTGGTGAAGAGGCATGATCTTTGATCATGCCCTTTCACTTAATAAAACCTAAGATAACTATATTTAACTAATAATTAATAAAATATACATAACATTTCCCCTCTCTTAAAGATGCTTTGTCCTCAAAGCATACGTAATGATGGACACTATTGACGAATGCTTGGGTTATCTCGAGAGGCAGCTCTTTCTTTTGGATATGACCCCACATTGTTAAAAAGTCTTAGATGATCTTCTTAATTTCCGTTTTGTGGTGAGGGAGGTAACGATAAGGCTTGACGTGAAGATGGTGTGATCCTGCCTTGACTTATATTTTATGCTCGATTTTCCTATCGGGAGGCACTTTTATGGGTAGATCTTGGAATACTTTTTCGTGTTTCTGAACGTGTCCTTGTACTTCTGGCGACTCTTTGTGGTTCCTTTTTGTAGATAACATTTCTAACTGATGACATTGTATTATAGAGGCTGGCGCTCCTTTTCAAATCATCTTCGTCATCTGAGATGAAGATACGACTTGATTTCCTGGGGCTTGGAAACCACACAACTTGCGCTTCTGCTCTTTCCACTTAAATTTTATAAACTGCTTCTGATGGTTGGTAGAATAAGTACCTAAAGTTTTTAACCATTGAATTCCTAAGACCACATCGACTCCTCGTAATGGGACAGTGTAGAATGGAGATTCTAAATTAAAGTTTTTTATCTGTAGTTTGACCTTATTGCATTTCCCTACTTGTTGAAACTTCTTACCATCTGCCACAATTACCTTCATATTAGGCATGGGGAAGGTAAAGATGTTGAGTCTTTTCACCATGGTTGAATCTAGAAAATTGTGGGTACTGCCAGTGTCGATGAGCACCATTACGTTGTTGTTCTTGATATGTCCTCTTAACTTTAGGGTCTGAGGTTGTGATATGCCTGTCATAGCTGATAATGACACTTGTGGAATGGTTTCGTCATCTGTTTCTGGAGAGAACTCTAAGGTGTCTTCTAATCCTTCTATATATGAATCATTATTGTTAGCATCATCAGTTGCTTCACAACTATATAGATTTTTTGGTTTTCCATTAGCACATCTGTGCTTAGGGTCCCACTTTTCACCACAACATTTGCACTTGCCCTCTCTCATCCTTTGTATTTCCATGTTAGATTTATCTCCTTCACAAAGATGGGGTGGGATATATTTTGGGTTATCTATATTTTCAGATTGAGGAAATCTTTGTCTTGAATATACTTTTTCTGGTTTTGACCAATATAACCTTTCAAATTTATTTTCAGCAGCTGTTGCTTTTTGCCTTGCTATTTCTACCGATGTAATGTTGTGAAGTTTGAGCTCTTATTGTATATGGATTTTAAGTCCTGAGATGAAAGACTGGATTAGACGAGATTCTGACAATCCAGGTACTCGTGTTGCCAAGGTCTCCCATTCTCGAGTGTAATCATCCACATCTCCTTTTTGGCGTAATTTGATGAATGTTGAATTTTTTTTTCTTCTTTTATACCTTGAAATATTTTAAAAAATACATCCCTAAATTTTTTCCAACTAATATCAAACATCGTTTTTTTCCACCACATATACCAATTATATGCTTCTCCTTCCATTTTCATGGAAGCGTGCTTAATTTTTTCGTCATCACTATTAATGTCATAAATCTCAAAATATTCTTCGGCGTTGCTAAGCCATGCAACGTTGTTTTTTTCATTACCATCAAACTTGGGTAGCTCGACTTTTGATTTTCGATGATATGCTAATGGTGGAAGGAGAAGGGGATATTGATTAGAAAATGCATTCCAAAGTTGCTTATTTTGAGAATCTGCATTACTATCTTTGTGATGATGTGGGGAATCGGTTTTTTTGTGATGCTCTTTTGAATTCCCTGAACCTGCTGAATTGTTATGTTGATTATGTTCCATATTGGGGAATATTGGTGGTTGTGTCTGGCCTAACTTATCTATATTATCATTTAGCTTATCAAAGAGTTCTGTCATCTTGTTCATTGCTTCGCTATGCTTTTCTGTGGCCTCGTGATGATTTAGCCACATTTGTCTTTCTATTCGATTCGTCATATGTTGAACCTTTTTGATATTGTTGGAGCTTCCTGCAACTGTACCTTCGAGATCGAATAATCTTTTGTCGATATCATCGGAATTATTATTTATCTATTTCTCAAGATCCACCATTTATTTTTGGAATTCGGCCATCGACATTGATGAAGACATTGAACGTGTATGCGGTGGTGAATATTTTTCTGCCAGTTTTTTCCCTTTATTATTATTATTATTATTATTATTATAATAATAATAATAATAATAATTATTATTATTATTATTATTATAATAATAATAATAATAATTATTATTATTATTATTATTATTTTTTTTTTTTTTAATAAAAATAATTATATAATTTTTTTTAATAATTATATTTTTGATTAACTATATAACTAATTGTTACATTTAATTAATTATATATTTAACCTATATGAAAACTTATATATAACTTTTTTTTTAATACAAGGTATGTTATATATGAGTTAATGTGAAAAATAATGAGCCAAAACTAACGTCAACCAAAGGGTTCAATCAGTGGCTCGACGTGACTTTCGATGGGGAACAAGTGATAATGGCTCATGATAGAGTATGACTTTTCGGGTGGCAGAAGTGGATGTTGAGGGATGTATAGGCAGGGGAGCGATCAGATAGAACCAACCGATGGTAGGGAAGATGGAGAAGGGTTCAGATAAGCTGACGGAAGGGAGCGAAGAAAAGACGGTGGGGGAGGGAAACTTAAGGGTGGCGGAAGGTCACTACGGTGGTCGAAAGTTGACTGCGGGGAACGACGGAGGAAGTGGGTAGGTGGAAGGGAAGTATCAGGGGGTAGCGGAGTTTGAGCGTGGGAAGGGGGGTATCGTAGGAAGGTGAAAGGGGAGGGCAGTGTTGAGATCCGAGGGGGTGTGCGGGTGGATAGAGTGAGGGAGCTGCGAGTGGGGAGAGGCAGAGAGAGGGGACAGGGGAGCGAAGGGTGGTAAGTGTGAGTAGAGGGGTCGGGTTGGGGGCAAAGAGGAGGGTGGTTAGGTGGAGACGGAGGGAAGGAGGTAGACCGAGGGTGGTTGAGTGAGAGGTGGGTTGAGCGAGGGGTGGGTAGATCTGTGCGTGCACAGGTGGAAAGGGTGAGGGGTAAGGTAGCTTGAGGGGGAGGGGAGAGCTCGTGAGCGAGGTAGATGGGGGCTGGGTTAAGCCGAGAGGGAGATAGGAGGATAGGCTGTAGGGGAAGGAAGGCCGTGAGGCCGGGAAAAAGCCCGAGTTGTGGGGAGGTCTTATCGTATGGGAATAGTGCAGGGTGAGGGCCGAAGGCCGAAGTAGGAGGAGATTGCAGAATATTTTTTCTTTTTTTTTTGAACAAATGCTACCCACAAGCACTTGATTTTAAAAAAATCTGCAATTCTGGAATTCCCTTAATTCCTTATTTCTTGGTGATCACACAGATCCTGAAGAGCGACTGCTCCGATACCAATGGAGTGTAAAAACTATGGTAAACTTGAATAAGTATATATTATTATTGATAAAAGATGAGATGCTTACAAGTGAGGATCACCAAGGCTTTTAAATACAGCCTCATGGTGTCGCTTGGTGAAGATGCATGATCTTTGATCATGCCCTTTCATTTAATAAAACCTAAGATAACTAAATTTAACTAATAATTAATAAAATATACATAACACGATACATAGTCAATGGTGCAGTCATGTAAACGACCGCACTATTGACCATGTACTGATGTTAGGAGGGCGGTGCGCTGAATAATATACACTCAGGAGGGCGGTGCGCTAACCAAACTATGCGCCCTGGGGAAAATAGTTTGGTCAGCGCACCACCCTCTGGACACTGGTACATAAGCAATGGTGCAGTCATGTAAACGACCGCACCGTTGACCATGTATTGATGTTAGGAGGGTGGTGCGCTGACTAAATTATACACCCCGAGGCGCATAGTTTGGTCAGCGCACCACCCTCCCGATACTGGTACATAGTCAATGGTGCAATCAGTTAAAACACTGCACCATTGACCGTGTAATAATGCTAGGAGGGTGGTGCGCTGATGAAAATATCTGTCCTCGAGTGAGCAGTTTGGTTAGCGCACTGCCCTCTCGAACTTATACATAGTCAACGGTGCGATCGGTTAAACGACTGCACTATTGACGATTAACTAATTTTTTTCAGTGCGTTCACATAATTATCTGCCCTAGGATGGATAGTTTCATCAACGCACCACAGGAGAGAGTACATTTCATGTTGTGCGGTGTGCTGAAAATTTCTAGGCGCACCGCGGATGGTGTGGAATAAAAACAAACGCACCAGTACTGGTGCATGACTGTTATTTTGACATGACGACTGTTTTAAAAAAATAAAATGATATATATATATATATATATATATATATATATATATATATATATATATAGACATGTCTCATTTAATCAAAAAAAAATATTTAATATGTGAATCATTTAGCGACGTCAAAGGAGAGAAGAGAGGGAACAACAGGAACATATGGCGGACCAGTATAACGTGTTTCACCTGTGGGAGGCACGAGAGATGGAGAAACTTATGTACCCTCACCCTATTATGGAAGCCACCCATGCGTTATTAAGGGAGGTAGGCTTCCTCAAGTTCTATGAAAAGGCTACATCCCTGAAGGGTCATAATGGGTTATTGCGACAACTTATCTTCAGGTGGAATGCCCACCGATAGGCTTTCTGGGTTGCTCCTAACCAGTGGTACACACCCACCGAGGAGGACATGTATTTATTAATGGCCTATCTAGGAGAGGGTAGGATTTTCCCTCATTCCAAGAGGTCCCTGTCAGCTATGCAGCAAGGAGTTAGTTGGTGTACTCCTAGAGACACATTAGCGTCGATATAATGTCTCCTGCAGATGTTTAGGTCTCCGGTGGTCAGTTACGTATTGCTTCGTTTGGTGGAGAGGAGGTGAGGTGCCTCTCACTATTGCTATTGACCATTGCACACCATACCAGTGACGGGAAATGCATTATTTTCCTACTTTTATTTTATGTTGATTCTTTATTACAGGCGCCACGACTTGTGAGGTGGTCTACGATTTTTTTGCGGTAGTTCTGTACAACTTTAGATAGATGTCGTTCTCAGGCACAAGGGAGAGTGAACTTCCCTTTTGCTTCAGAGCTATTTTGTTTATTTTTTGAGAGGTTTCTAGAGACGAGGCTTACTTTTGTTCAACAGCCTCGTAGGTTGATGCTGCATGTACGGATGCAAATGTGGGGCTAGATGATGCCCAAGAGGGGCGAGTCTGAATTTTCTGCGAGGATATCTCATGATGCATTGGAGTTGCTATCCAGTGTTGATGATCATGCCTTCATTCTGGTCCCATGTACCTATGATGGTTTGGATTGGCGAGGGTATGCCAACATCCTCTTCACAGTTGACGAGCCGCCGAATGAGAGAAGTAATCTTAGTGTTTTCTTTAAATTTATTCTAATACATTCTTTAACTTGTTTTTATTAAATTGTTTAATGAAATTATCTAATTATTGTTATGTACTAATATATATTTTGTAGATAATGGGTCATTTGTTAGCGATGAGATGCCATTGCTACCAAATGATCCAGGTGTAGATCTTGATGACGATCATATGATGGCAGATGCAGAGGATCAGGTCGATAAAAAACCTGGTCCTCATGATCATGCGCAGGTACCGATGGGTGTGAGACGTAGGCTTGAAACTAGATTTAGGATGGAGTTGGGCGACCAACTCTGTCAACTCCTAGTGGAGGAGGGAGTCAGGCCAACCACTATCAGAGAGATAGAGGCTGATAATAGGCTGACAACAATACGGAGAGGCATGACACGTGATATGTTGACCCTAATGCGACATGTTGTTGGAGCTACCAGCATAGTGGCGCTGAGGAGGGTCGTTTGACGTAGGCGTGGTGGAGATGCAGTATGCCGAAAATCAAGTAGCACATCATCTGATGATCACAATTAGGGGAGTGATCATCGTTCATCTAGTACTCCACCTCCTCCTGCACCTCACGCCGGAGATGAGCAACCTGTAGCATCTAACAGTCATGATAATGAGCAGGTTGGACCATCCACATCGAGTCATCATGAGAAACCTGCAAAATCCAGCAGTCATGATCATGAGTAGGCTGGACCATCCACGTCGAGTCATCATGAGTAGAAAGTTGATCCTGATCAACATGAGGCACCTCCAGATCAGCAGGCACGTGATGATCGACATCTATCTGAGCATGTCGAGGCTGCACCATTGACTAAGTAGGCCTCGACTAGTACTAATATTGATGTACCACCAGCCGATATTTGACATATATATATATATATATATATATATATATATATATATATATATAGTCCATGTATTTTATGTTCATGTTGCAATTGTACTTAATTTACATGTTGGTGATCATCAAGATGTGTATACTGTTAGGTCATGTTAGATATGTTCACTTAATGTGCAGCTTGCAAATAGATGGGTATGTGATAACAGTTATTTGACATGAGATGTATATTTGATGTTTGTGTTGTGATAATGTTATACAATGCTTATGTTTGTTAGATGATTATGATCACGATGATTAGATGACGTTAGCGAAATTGAATGTGTTATTTAGTCGAATATGATGTTTGTACGATGGTTATCATGATCGTGATGTTTATTTTTAATATTTTTTTTTTTCTCTGTAAAACTAATTCTATTAAGAGAACGTATGGTACAATATGAGATTACATCCAAGAGAAGCAAGAGAATGGGCAGCCGGAAAGGATGAACTATCCACCTCGGCCCCTAAGTGAGAACAAAAAGAGAGCAGTGCTAAGCAAGAAGTAACAAAAACAGAGAAACAAGAGCTGAACAGGGGAGTCTACCCAGCGTGGGTAGAATCAACTATTCGGCATTTTTTTCCTTTCTTTTTACCAACTTTGACCCAGCCAAGCTGATTCTGCTGAGCTGGCATGATTTGCAAACTGAGCGGGGCTGACGGAGAGGTCTCCTTGTCTGAATCCGAGGGAGACGACTCATGAGCTCTTTTCTGTGAGTTTGGTGGAGCATTAGAATCCTCAGGACAAGCCGAAGGCGGATCCTGTGCCGGCTTTGCGTCCATTCCTTCCGCATCCCCTTCCTCTTCATCCGAGCTGAGATCAAAATCATCCATGGGGGGAGGATCATGAGGTTTCCAGCTTTTGGATTTCGGCTTAAGATTGGCTTTCTTCTTTAGGGCAGTCATCGAGGGATAAGAGCTCTGAAGGTGCCCTGTGTGATGGCAATTCCAGCATCGGAAGGCTGTGTTCTCGTAATCCAGGGTCTGAGTCTAATGGAAATCTCCAATTTTGAGGTTAATCTGATCTGGTAGTCCTTTGCTCATGTCTATTTCTGCACAGATTCTGGCGTAGGTGTATATGCCCTTTTCCCCTCTAGAGGGGTCTGTAGCCAGAAAGCGGCCTAGAGTATTGCCGATCCCTTGGAATACAGCGAAGTGCCATAGATGCACCGGGAGATTAGGAAGTCTGACCCAGATGGGGAGCTTGGTGATGACTGCTGTAGAGGGGTCGAAATCTGGGAACCAGGGGGTGAGGAATAACCTCGCTGAGCCCCAACACCTTGGGCCGTCAGTTAATGCTTTTTGGTAGTCCTCACTGAAAGCAAACACTACAATGAAGAAACCCTTAGAGAAGAGTAGAACCTTGCAATTGTTTGTCCAGTTAGAGTGAATCCATTGGTAGAGGTCTGCTGTGCGTGGCCATAGCCCATTAAACCTGCAAATAATGGCATGCTCTGCAAAATTTTGTATTTGCTCATCCAGCGTTGGATGCATTACTTCAACAGTGGGGGTTTCCTCCAGTTTGTCCACCAAAAAGGGTTTTGGAGCCTGAGCTGGTGGGTCTGTTTTCTTAGGTATCTGAGCATGGACAGCATCTTTGTATGAAAAAGCCGCAGCTGTAGATGACTGTCCAACAGCTCCCCCTCGCAAACGAAGGGTAAAAATGATGGTAGAATTTCTCTTAATGCCGTAAAAAGAAAGGGGGTAAAGATCTTCAAGTTGTTTACCTTCGTGGAGGAGTCGTTGAGATGCATAGGGAATCCTCAGCTTATATTGCAGGATTTGCTTGAGGTCCTGCACTAGATCCGAAGAGCTCACCCATTGTAGCAGCGTTTTGCCAGAAAGGAGTAAGATCTGGATCTGAAACAAGGCAGAGAGATTAGACTTCTGCTTTCCTCTGCAAATCTGAGACGAGAGGCAGCAGGTACTCTGGGTTCTGTCTACGCTGCTGTCTAGAGCGGCTTGGAATGCATGTTGTTCTGCATTGATGGAAGAAGTTGGCAGTCCAAAGCTGCTTGATCTATCCGCGCAGAGCGAGCCCAGGTCGGCGACATGGAAGCTTGAAACCTGATAAACCCTAGATGCCATCGCGTCTCCGTTTTCAAGACTCCCATTTCGAACGTGCGAATCCAGAGCTCCAGGGGCGTTGGATTCCCGCAGATATGATCGACCTCCCACATCAGGTAAATAACCAGAAATATCACGACCGCCAGAAATCCCTGACGGCGGGAGATCACCACGAGCGCGCTTGGCCGGAGCTGGAAGCCCTAACGAGCGGCTATCTCTCCAGTAAGCATCCGCCATTGAGTTCCTTCAAACACGCAGCAAACTGCAACCACGTCTCGGCGAAACCCTTCGGCTCTTGGTCCAGGTTCTCGCAGCTCGGGTCCGAAATCGTTCTTCAGCTAATCCCCAACATCTGCCATGTTTATTTTTAATATTAAATCATGATATTTATTAAATATTATGTCGTGATTGTAATTAAAATTTTAATTTTAATTGTATGTAAAATTGTAAAATTGTAATTGTATTTCTAATTGTAATTGCATGTAAAATGTTTGTAAAATTTTAATTGTAATTGTAAAATTTAATTTATTACGAAATGATTGTAATTGTAATTGTATATATGTAAAATTGTAAAATTATAATTGTAATTGCATGTAAAATTCTAAAATTGTAATTTTAATTTTAATTGTAATTGTATGTGAAATTGTAAAATTGTAATTGTAATTGTATGTAAAATATGTGTAAAATTTTAATTGGTTTAATGTGAAATGATTGTAATTGTAATTGTAATTGTATGTAAAATTCTAAAATTGTAATTGTAAATATTGTAATTGTAACTGTAATTCTAATTCTAATTGTAATTGTATGTAAAATATTTGTAAAATTTTAATTGCATTAATGTGAAATGATTGTAATTGTAATTGTAATTGTATATATGTAAAATTGTAAGTGTAATTGTAATTTTATGTAAAATTCTAAAATTTTAAGTGTAATTGTAGGAAAAATTCTAAAATTGTAATTATAATTGTAATTGTAATTGTAATTGTACGTGAAATTGTAAAATTGTAAATGTAATTTTAATTCTAATTGTATGTAATATTTGTAAAATTTAATTGTATTAATGTGAAATGATTGTAATTGTATGTAAAATTCTAAAATTTTAATTGTAAATATTGAAATTGTAATTTTCATTGTAATGTAAAATATTTGTAAAATTTTAATTGTATTAATGTGACATGATTGTAATTGTAATTGTATATATGTAAAATTGTAATTGTAATTTTAATTGTAATTGTATGTGATTTTAAAATTGTAATTGTAATTGTAATCATATGTAAAATATTTGTAAAATTTTAATTGTAATAATGTGAAATGATTGTAATTGTAATTGTATGTAAAAATCTAAAATTGTAATTGTAATTCTATTGTAAAATTGTAAAATTGTAATTGTAATTGTATTTATTGTCATCATTCATTTTTATTAAAATTTGTAAATTTGTAAAATTGTAAATTAATTGTCAATCTTGAACCATAACTACCCTAAGTAAAATGTATACCATAAATACTATTAAATTACCATAATTGTAAATTGTAAATTTGTATGAATATAAATATTGTAAAATAATAAATCTAGAATAATATGAATTTTTGTAACATAATAAAGTTTAGAAAATAATGCAAATAAATTCATGTACTTTAGAATTATCACCATTTTATTATGATCTTACATACCAAAAAAAAAAAAAACTTTATATAGTACACCATTGTTTTCGAGATCAACATAATTGCAAATTATCAAGTGAAATGATTTTAACATTAACACAATGCAAATTACCAATTAATTCAAAATACATATTATAATGTTTCGAAAAAAAAAGTCTTAGTTATAAGGTAATTAAGTCCCCTTCTTTATAAAAACCCATTTTAAAAAATATAAATGATGAAATAACACATGTACCATATCACTCTCGGTTCTCATGATCACTCTCATTATCTTCCAGCTCGCTTGGCATATAGATGTAATTACAAATATGAAATATAGATGTAATTACATTATTAAGTTTAAATTTACATAAATAGATTATTACTGAGTGGATGCACACAATCCCTACATTTAGTGCATACTCTTCATCACGCGGGTAACGACCGGTTACACCGTATTTAGGCTCTCACTTGGTCAGCAACGCAAATGTTGGGGCATATTTTTGGCATATTTTCTTTTAAATGATTGGGATAAGGCACACTTATACCATTCAATGTCTGAATTCTTCCCTGTCACTATCCCATTTCATCCTCTTTTGTTCGTACAATGCGACCCACAGATGTGTCGCTTCGAAATTGTAAAGAACGAATTTATTGATTGCTTTAATTCTGCATTCACTGATGAAATAAAACCGACATATAGTACATATGAGATCAAAATATACATTGTATCGAAGTTCAACATGAATATTTACTCTGTGTAAATTTGAAAAATTATAAGTCGCTTACTCTTTATCAATCACCTTTTTCCATTTGTTTGGAGCAACTCCCCTTCTCTTCTGTCTTCATCCCTTTCATTGTCCCAAATCACCACACCTGGTTTGTTGTCGATCTGCTTGATGTAATCATTGTAATAATAGAAAGACTCATACGATATGTACCCCTCTTCCATAGACCCCTCGGGTTTTTCCCTTTTTCAAACAAAACCTTTCAATTTCTTCTTGTACCTCTCTAAGAAGAACATCCAACGACAAGAAACCACCCCAACTAATTCAACCTCATCTACTAGGTGGATTATAAGATGAACCTACAAGTCCATGAAACTCGTCAGTAGTTCCTTCTCAAACATTCAAACAATCTCAACTATCTCTTGATTCCACTGTGGAATTCTAGCCACATGAATATCCTTTGACGTGATCCAACGTACAAATGTAGATAATTTAGATATGGCACATCCTCGGTCTTGGGGGAATTCATGTTTCACACACCCATGCACGAACAAAGGATAATGACACTGAAAAGTTATAAACACGTGCAATAATATAAAAAATTAGTTATGTTTTATGATCCCTGCATGGGATAAAACTTATTAATATAAAAAATAATAAAATCATGATTTTGACATTATACGTACTCTTAAAAGATTCAAATGGTCATGCGATTTTAACCCCGACAAATGGTCATCCACGGTGAAGCAACGCAGTAGTGAAGACCCGTATGAAGATGGCAACCTCACACCCATTATAAATTCCTTTGCCAAAGAAATATCTTTTTTTAAAATCCATGGGACATCACCTTCTTTGAAATACCATGAATTAGAGGGACCAACACCTGCCTCTGATCCTGTACTTTCTAATCATCTTGGCAAATGCTTCTTTTGAGCTTTTTAAGTAATAAGATATTTTTTAACAACCAATGTGTCACTTTGTTTCAATGATATGTTCCTCCATAAAGAAGATGAAACATTTTTAAATATATGCATGGGATCTAATAAGTGGGTAATCTTAAGATGCTTCCAATATGGGAGGTTATAAGAGATAGATTTCCTTTTCATCCCAATGGGAAATTTCTCAACATAAGTGTTGAAGAATTTTGGATCATCGAACATAGGATCCCCATTTGAATCAAACATTTCTATGAACTCCTTCTCCTTCTCTCTCTCATATGCTCTAAGCCATTTGGTTGGTGTCGTTATTGGAGGCCTTTGGGTTCTTTCTCGTTTACCATTGAAAGCGGCTGCTGCTTTTTTGGAAGGGTGTTCTTCTGGGAAGAATACCCTAGATCGGTCATACACTAGATTTCATAGGTCGTTGGACCATATAGCTTTCAGAGAAGATCCACAACATTTACATCCAAAATACCCTTTTGTTACAAGACCTGCGATATTATTGTATACAATATATATGCATGGCACATTAAAGAATATCATGGAGACTAGAACAATTACAACGAATTAAATAACTAATATGCGAAAGAATATTGTTACGTATATAAACAAATAAATAAACATGTAATTACTAGAGAAAAATCCTAAGCCTGGATAATCATGTGTCGTTTAAGCACATATGCTATACAACGTAAAACTCATCTATGTTGCGATGGGTCTTGATACATCGTATGCATTTATCCCATCCTATAATTCCTTCAATTCATCTACTAGTGGTTGTAAGTAGACATCCATATTCTTCACTTGTCTTCTACCAGGGACTATGAGGGCCAACATAAGATGTTCATTCTTCACGGACAACCATGGGGGGATATTTTAATTGATCACTACAACATGCCAAACATAATAGTTGGTGTTCTGGAGGGAATATGGGTTGATGTCATCCATGGCTATGCTGAGTCGTAGAATTCGTACTTCATCCTTGTGTTGGAGGCCCGTGATTTGCAAGACTGGAAAAAACAAATCTGCAGGGAACCACATCAAACCACTTTGGAGTTCAGGACCTAGCCTTCCTGGGCTCAAAGAGGGCTCTCACTATGTTTGTGTTTGTAAATGATTTATCTTTATGCTTATGTTTTATTAGTTTAGGCTAGTTATGAAGTTTTGGGACTATTTGTTTTGTTTTGATTGATTGTTTGATTAATTGATTGATTGTTTCAGTTGAATATATAGAATGTGAGAAGCATTAATCCATTGGGCTATGGAGTCATAAAAGGTTTTAATCGTACATCAAATCTGCAATGGTTTTAATAGGGCAAGCTAACTATATCAAGTGGATCTTTTAGATTAGATGAAATACGAAATGACGGAAAGTTGTGAATTCAGTAAAACGAAAGGGCAATTAAGAATCCTTTAACTATACTTTAACTAGAAAATCGTGTGAGATAATTGTTTAAGAGGAACTAAAGAGCAGGACACCCCTGAATTCTTTAATTAATCTTTACTAAGAAAACCTTAAGACAACAATCCAGTAATCCTAAAGAGCAGGACACCCCTAAATTTCTTAGCTATTACTTTCAGACAAAGAAAACATTCAAGATAACAGTTCAATGAAATTAAAGAGTAGGATGCCCCTAAATTCTTTAATCAAACTTCAAAGTAGGCCTTTAAGATAATAATCCAGTAATACTAAAGAGTAGGACACCCCTGAATTCTTTATTTACTACTTTACTAAGGAAACCTCAAGGGAACAAGCTAGGTGGAACTAAAGAGTAAGACACCCTTGAATTCTTAAATCAGACCTTACAGAAGAAAACATTAAGATAAAAGAAGAAGACAGAATTAAGGTGCCAAAACAACATATCTTAATCTAAAATTGTTGTTATATTATTAGAGAAATGATGTACAATATGGAAAACAGTAGGAGAAAAATTGACAAGGAGGGATAACATCACCATTAATATAGCTCAAGAATCCTATGAACATGCTTGTATTACTGATGTCCAAAACAGTTACAATGCTCCAGTGCAACAATCTTTGCAACTTAGAGTCTGATCAAAATCCAACATAGAATTTAGCCAAGTAACCAACCAACCAACAACAACAATGAATTATACATGCAATATTTAACTGTAGATGAGAAGGTGATCCTACTCTAGGATTTCAAATTGCATTTATTATAGAGTAAATGATTTTTGACAATTGAGACCATGCAAGGCCCAATGCAAAAATATTTGTGACTGACTCACTGTAATAATAACTTTTAACTTAACTACTGAGCTAACTTTAGTATATTTTTGACTATTTGGATTTAACATTAAATTTTCAATAACTTCTGAGCTGCTAAAAATATATTTGACTGAGAACATTACCTGTGGCTGCTTTTATTTAAGTGAAATGAGGATGTAGGTGGTAAATGTGATTTGAAGAAGTATTTGTTGAGTGGCCTTGACATCTGGCTGGGTCTTCTTTGTTGATTTTCTTATGTCTTGTCTTTAATATTTAATTTGTCCTTAAACCCTGATTCTGCCTTCATCTGTATCTTCTATCTGTTTTTCCTTTACTGCTTCTATTGCCATTTGAATCTCTTCTTTAACATTTCTTATCTTATTTTTGTATTCACTCTGTCTCTTCATATTTTCTTTCATCTTTCACCTTTGATTAATCCTTTAATCCTTTTTACCTTTCATTGTCACGGTGAATCCTTTTAACTGTGACTATCCCTTTAACTGTCTTCATCTTTGCCTGCGGAGACACTATGAAATTTGCCCTTTTCCTTTACCCTGTCCATTGAAGAACGCTCGCTACCTTTGGAGTGATTGAATGATCATCAATGGTCATGATCCACTGGTGATTTCAGATTAATCTTGTGCTCCTAGTCCTTTTGATGAACAAGGAATTTTGGATCATCACCCAGAGGACCTGTTTACACATTTTTCGGATTTTAAAATGCAAATTGATTTATCGAATTTTCTTATACATCGATCAACTGCACATTAAAAACAATTTGTTAATAAAAACATGCGTTGTGGATAGAGTCCAAATTTTGGAGGCTGTTATGGTTTTGCTTTTGGCCATGGCCCTACGAACCTTCAAGAAATGTTGTAGGGGGTGTCATAGGGTTTTCGGGGCTTATCGCAATGATATAGGGTTTGACATTTTCAAATGGGTCAGCGGTTTTGGGTTTATGGCGCGAGAGCGGTAAGTGGTTTTTGCGTGGTTCATAGGCAGTGAGGCGTCTTATATCGCGAGGATGTGATAACATTGAGGGCATGACGCGTGGAAGGATGGGAAGGTGGTAAAATCACCCATATCACAAGCCTTAGAGGTATTATCTCTCGGGATTTTGTGGTTGCGATAGGGAGTGATGGCCGTAGGATCTGGAGGCATAGATAAAACGGTAGGTAGGGTTTAATGAAATGACAGGCCAAATTATGTGGGGCCTAGGGATGAAACAGAGTGGGGGTTTTAATGTAACGTGGGGTTAGGAAGAAGAGTGGGGGTTTAAAACATATAAGGGGTCGGGGACATATTAAAGCGAATATGCTTTAATCATAAAGGCGAGTCGTGCTTAGGAATATAGCAGGGTCAGGTTTTAAAAATAAAACAGAGTTTTATTCAAATAATGGGGCCTGGATAATATTAATTTAAAAATCAATGTAAAAATGGTTTTTACATTGTTTTGAAGGAAAAGAGGGGAATGAGTGAAAAGGAGGGGTTAAATGGGGTTTTAAGCAATGGGAGTGGGGTTTTGGGTAGGGCGAAGGCCTAAAAAGGAGGGTTTTAGGGTAAAACATGACATTTTCAGAACATGAGAGTTATTGAAAAAAGGTAAAATGAGAGATAGTGAATATGTTAAATGGAAAATAATGAAGGCGGTGAGATTTATGAAAATAAAATGATAATCAGGGAATGTTATTTTCAATATATTATAGAAAATCCATAGTCACCTAGTGATATTGTAGAATACAGAAGACTAATAGTGGCTCCAGCTGGGAAAGGTAGCTCCTTTAGGAGGTTTCAAGAACCTCGGATCTCATATCTCTGGTTTTTGTAAAACTATGCCTTATCCATGTGTCTGATATTCATACTGCAATTTTTGATCTGCTGCAACTTTTGTAACTGTGACCTTTAAACATTGAAAACCATGTTTCCTACAACTTAATTCTGCCTACCCAACATTCTATTCTAAAATTTTTTCTTCATTATGGGTGAATTTAGACTAGCAAACCCTTGACATCATTTTCTTTTTTTTTAAAAGCAAACTATCTAAATCTGACGTTATAACTTCCAAAGGCTCATATTAGACTAATGCGATATTTTATTTTCTACCTAATCTACTTACCTGTCAAGATTAAACAGTTTGACAAATTTTTATTCACTAAATATCAACATTAAATTTAAAGCATGACCGAATCAAGATTAAGCAGTTTGATTGTCATGAATTGTAGCATTTTGGAAAAACTGCACATAATATTTATTTTGCAAAAAGTAAACTGAACTGAGGGATTTGGTTTTGAATCTTTCATTTTTCATCTATCCCTTAATTCTCTGTATTGGTTTCAGGTTTATGCTTTGGAACCAATTTCATTTTTTATTTGCCTATTGATAAGCCAAGTTTAAACATTTTGGCAAATCTCCATTCTCTAACTTATCAACAAAAATTTAAAATTTATTCAATCATGATTAGGCTGTATGTTTGAACAAGATTTTCAAAAGTAGTGGCATTTTTTTGCACACTTTCCGAAATATTTGTTTTTTTGGTATGGGGCTTACCTTTTTCTTTTATCTGCCCTCTTTTCTTCTTTTTCTTTTCTCTGTTTTCCTTTTTTAGTTCATCTTCCTTTACATACCTACCTACCCTATTCTAATCTTAGAGGCATATTTTTACTAGGTGAAATCCCTTCTCCGATGCAACCAATCAAGTAAGTGACTACATGATTGATTTTTATTCAGCATTTTAGTTATGTTGAAAAGATAGAAGGGCCACTCCCATTTTGCCTGCTTCTGAATAGTAGAGCTCAAAATTTTCTTTAAACTTTGCAACACATTGTTCCCGACATAGTGTACTCCCTCTTTAGATGTCTCTAAGAAAACATCAAAAGGATCTTTGAATAATATCTAGCCTACAGGATTTAAATAGTAAGTTCCATCCAGGACTATTCCTTGCTCCACTTTGGTGTGCTCTGGATTTTTTTGAGAAAGAAACTCTACCTCTTCTTCATGATCATCTGACTTGACAACCCCATAATGTACTGCTATGTTTTTTTTAAGCAAACCTGATATGCCTTGATTGAGTGGAATGGATTCTGCCTACACACTACAAGAAAAAAGGACATTGGTGAGGGTCATGCTTGTGACGGACCTTTAAGGTCTGTCGCCAATGTCACATATGGTGACGGTCCTTAAAAAACCATCACTGTAAGTGTATATAGTGATGGTCCTTTATGGTCCGTCACCAAAGACATTTTCAATGACACTTTTGGTGAGGGTCGTTAAAGGCCCATCACTAATTCTCTATTTGGTGACATTTCTAGTGACAAACTTTTAATGACCTCACCAATGCTCTTTTTGTTACTTTTGGGGACAGTCAAAAAATGTCCGTCATCATTGATCACTAAAAACTGTCACTATAAGTGTATATAGTGATGGTCCTTTATGGTCCGTCACCAAAGACATTTTGAATGACACTTTTGGTGAGGGTCATTAAAGGCCCATCACTAATTCTCTCTTTGGTGACACTTATAGTGGCAAACTTTTAATGACCCTCACCAATGCTATTTTTGTTACTTTTGGTGATGGTCAAAAAATGCTCGTCATCATTGATCATTCCAACGAGTTTTTGATGACACTATGTGTCTGTTAATATATTTTTTTGTCAAAAGTTAATGATTTAATACCATTATTGTGGAGTATTTTTTATAATATGTCCATAGCCATAGTGGTTAGGGCCAGTTAATTTTTTAGAATTAATTAGTGTGTATCATTTCCCTCAAGTAATAACTAGTCGAATAGAGATTTCCTATCATGAGTCAACACATGATTCATATATATTAAGTTTATTATCTAGAAAATTCCCTTTAGATAAAGTTCCACTATTGTGTGTAGGAAATATATTATTTAATACATAATCAAGCTTTGACAATTCTATTAATGATAAAAACCTAACGATCCTCACCAATCTGGGCACGCCTTAAATTAATGCTTTGGCACACACTAACATTTCTTAGCACTCCACATGTATTGGAACATATTTGTACCTAGAACATCTTGTGATGACACTTACGCCCAAGCACATGGTGGCATGCACTAGCACAACATCAAACTCTCCTAACATGTGTTGGCATGCTGCATATAGTCCCTAGCATGCCCTGGAACACCTTGGTTGAATGCATTGACATACATTAGCACTTGGCACACAATTCCACTTGGCATGTATTGGGACCTATTATTAGTGTGCCTAGCATGCCCCTTTTCAAAAAGATAAAGTCCTGACTTATTAACCCTCTTATTGGTTCTTTTTTTTTTTTCCTTGACACATATTGATATACCCTGGCACCCTGCACCACATCCTTAGCACCTAGCATGTATTGGAATATCTTGGCACTATTAATTGGCACATGATATAATTAGCACACCCTAGAACTCCCAAGCACACTTTGGGAATTATTGACATGCCTTGATATTCCCTAGCATGCCTTACCAATGCTTAGCATACCTTGTCAGTCCCTCCTTAGCATGACAACTAACACTCATTAACACTAGTCTCTAGCACACGTTCCTCATATTCATTAACTTTCATGAATTTTTACTTAGTGCTACCTTAATGTTTTTTCCTAGTAATCCTTAACACTCATGAACATGCATTATCGCTCTCTAGCACACCTTAGCACTCTTCAACATTCCCTTCCACTTCATAACATGCATAACACTAGTCCCTGACACATATTGGCGCTTGGCACGTGTTGGCACTTGGAAAGTCTTAGCATGTATGGAATACATTGAGATTCCTTGGTATGATTTGGCATGGTTTAATATTAAATTTATTTGTGATATTTATCAGTTGTTGGAAAGTAGATGAGAAGCAACAAAGGAATACTTGGCACTTAGAATGCACTAAGACTTTGCACTTGGCACCTATTGCTGCCTAGTGTTGGTGTGCCTGGCATGCCCCTCTTGGAAAAGGTAAATTGATGACTTATTAACCCTCTTATGTGTTCATTTCCTTGTAGTTAAAAATTTTTCTCCCTTTTGTTGTCTTGACATTCCCTGACACGCATTGACACACCCTTGCACATCTTGGCATGCCTTATCACTTGGCACATATTAGCATGTTTGACATGTATTCCCACTATCTGGCACATCAAGGGGATGAAGAGAGATGTAGTCCTAAAGTAGGTCGAGTACGAGGGCGAGTAAGGGTTGCTAAAGGGAGGTCATGATCATCCTCCAAGAGCAAGATCATCATGTGAGTGTTCAGAAGAATGTTGCATACCTTAAGGGTTGGTTTGCACTAGGAAGTAGGATGGCATATTGTTGGTTCTCTTCTGGCAGATCGAGCTTAAGATAGGTTTCTCATGAGAATCTGGGCATGTGATTTCAATGGTGTCTTTGTGTGAAGGCCTTATCAAATTCTGAAATGTTGAAATTTGCAACAAGAAACAGTGAGATTGGAAACTAGAAAGGACAAAAAAAAATGCACCCACACTGGTGAGGAATTTTGATGCACTAGGAGTGAAGAATGTGGGGTGTCTAATTTATTTTTCCCTTAAATAAATTGTAATTTCATCTCATAACAACTTGTGTCATTTAATTAAGTCATGATGACCGAGTTACCTCAAGAAATTCAAGCACTTGAGGGTCTAAGATGAGGCATCTAGAGGGATTCTAATATTTTTTGGGTCCAGTTGAAGTTAATGCATTAGTGGGGTGCAAGTGTAATTAACTCAATTAAATGCGTTATAATCAGTTTAACTGGTTCTAACTGAGTTATGAGCTAGTGAGAGTTCCAGTGAATTAAATTAGATTTAATTCACAATGAGTGATCAATCATATAACTGATAATTCGCTATTAATAGTTGTATGCATGCCAGTTTCGAGGAATACCCAGTTGAGACAGAGGTTAAAGGGAACATAACTATCAATTGTATTCAGAGAAAATTTCCCATGTGAAATTATAAAGTCATTGGGATTCCATAATGGATTGCGCAATCAAGGAAGACTGATTTTCCTAATTAATGAGTTAATTCCCTAGGAATTGCATGAGCAAGGCAGGCTGAAGTAAGGATAAGAATTGGCTAAGTACTAGATGGAGTTTGCCTAGATCAACGGGAGACAATTGATAGAGTGTTGGAGAATCTCATGAGAGATTAAGCATTAATGTATTGTTTCATGATTCCTTGACTTAATAGTACACAATAGAGATAGAGGGGTTTTGAGCAGTTTCTTTCCCCAAATACATCATGTTGTTGTGCGATTGATAATTTATTTCTCTTACTTATATGTGATTGTGCGATCGTGTTTTGTTTCCGCAAATTGTAGGAAGGATTCAATATCTTGTTTTAGTATATTACAAGATTAGATTGAATCTCGTTGGTTAGATTTTCTACATGGTATCAGAGCAGGAATTTTTTGGGCGGCGAGTTTGCATAGAATATCTGAATATTTTGGTGTAAAATTTTTTAAAAAAAATAGACTATTTGGATTCCTTGTGAAAATCTACCAAAATAGAAGAAAAAAATTCGGTCGAATCGGAGCTTGGATGAGGGAGATATCATCGATTTAAAATCAACTCTTTTTTAGAAACTTTTTGTAATGTCGGGAAAATTACACTGTGCGCGAGTCAAGAACCTATATGTAATTGAGGTACCAGATGCATGCAAAGCTTTGAGGATAAAGGCAGAAGTTAGAGACTTGGTGGTTTAAAGGGAGCATAAATACCTCTCAACATGAATCTTCATGAGAAGTAGTCTCAGAAGGTTGTCGAGTAGATGTCACAATTGGAGAAGCAAAGAGGAGATTGAGTGGAAGCATCCACTCAAGCAGAGACCTCCATGAGGGGGAAATTTCGAGCCAGATGGGAAGAGGGAGCAGCCATACCTCGAGGTGTAAGCTGGTGGGGTGATGTGTAGACATAATCCCAAGATAAGAAATTTGGGCAAGGTCCATTGAGATGGCGTGTCTCATGGATTGAACTTGGCTACAAGGATCCCACAGTACAGCAGTAGTAGGAAGGATCAGTTATATTGATGTAGTCAAGGTCGGCATAACATACAAATCGCAGCCGTGCGCAACATCGCACTGCGAAATTAGTGGAGAGCAATAGTTCAAAGGCACGGATGCAGACAAGCAAGAAGAGAAGAGAATCCGTACCAGACGTACGCGTAGCTAGTAGCACCAACAGAAGAGATTCTAATGTCGTACGGCATTATAACGATAAGTTGTTCGAGCGTCATACTACATTCGTATTTGCAAGCCAACAAATGAGAAGTGTAGCATGCAAGAACATTCCAAAGGCACTTGATGTGGTGATATAGATTGAATTCCTTTCTTGTTGAGAGGGAGTATTGAAATTTGCAACAAGAAACAGTGAAATTGGAAACTAGAAAGGAAAAAAAAATGTACCCACACTGGCAAGGAATTTTGATGTACCAGGAGTGAGGAATGTGAGGCATCTAATTTATTTTTCCCTTAAATAATTTGGACAATAAATTGTAATTTCGTCTCATAACAACTTGTGTCAGTTAACTAAGTCACTATGATTGAATTAGCTCAAGAAATTCGATTTAAGGTGATCGAGGTGGATATTGGTGGACACCCGCCTATTCCACTTGGGCCCTCGCCATTGTCTCTTTCAGTTTTTCAGTTTCCTTAATTGTAGCACAGTTTACTATTTTTGTCAATTTTTCGGGTCCTGAACTTCCGGAGCCATTTTGAGGCCCCAAATGACGTTTTTTGGGCAAGAAAGGTTTAGCAATTTCATAGAAATCGCATTAGCAAAGTTGTATTCCCCGAGATACCTTTCTAACGAGGCATTATGTGCATCAAACGAAGATCATATGACCAAGTTATGACCCCCCGGAAAGTTGGTTGCCCAACTAACCCCAACGAGGCCCATAAAATCTTGGTGTTACATCTCCTCGGGTTAGGGTTTTGGTTGTTTAGGATTTCCTCTTATTTTTAAATAATAAAAAGACCCTTCATCCTTATTGTAACATAGTTCAGAGGAACATAACTATCAGTTGTATTTATAGAAAATTTCCTGTGTACAATTATAAAGTCATTGGGATGCCATGATGGATTGTGCAATCAAGGAAGGTTGATTTTCCTAATTAATATAGAGATAATTCCATAGGAATTTCGTGAGCAAGGCAGGCTGAGAATTGGCTAAGTATTTGACCGATTTTTCCTAAATCAGCAGGAGACAATTGGCAGAGTGTTGGAGAATCTCAAGAGAGATTAAGCATTGTATTGTTTCATGATTCCTTGACTTAATACAAAATAGAGATAGAGGGTTTTGACAGCTTGCTTCCCCAAATACATCTTGTGTTGTGCGATTTATAACTTGTTTCCTTCGACATATGTGATTGCGATCGTGTGTTGTTTCTAATAATTGTAGGAAGGATTCAATATCTTGTTTTAGTACATTACAAGATTAGATTGAATCCCGTTGGTTAGATTTTCTACATGAAATAGAAGAGAGGGTTGATACTATCTTGCCTTTGTGGTGGTTAGCAGGGCCGTGTTGTCCGGGATAAAGACCAACATAAATGGAGGAGGTCAAGCCTTGCACCGTAATTTATACCATAATAAGTCGACACAAAGTAATATTTACCGATTTAACCCCAGGCTTGACACGATATTGGAGATCCGAAGTCTGGGCAACAAGACCACCGAAAGAAATCCCTAGAATCTATGGATCCATATGAGCTAGGTCGAGTCTCTTATGGAGGCAAGAGTCATGTTTTTTCTATGTGTGGATAGGGTTTTTTCTACAACAGTTATAAGTACATAAGTATAATGCCCTAGTTAGGACAATTTCCTAGCATGTTTAGTTCATAAGGTATGCCCTTAAGACTATGACAAATTTACATAGAAGAAGACGGGTTGTGACCCTTAGAGCAAGGTTTATTTCTGCTATAAAGACCACAGATCTGGAAGATGGTTTTCAGATTCAATATGTGTGGAGACAATAGATCCAAAGGAGGGTGGAACCTGAGCAAAAGATTGAGCATGTGGAAGAGATGTGCCATATGAAGAATGGATTGACATGCAAAGGAGTTGATTTTGGTGGACTTTCCATAGAGTTTTAGACAAATATCTAAAGAAACCTATAAAAAATTAGTAAATGGACTGTTAGTGGCTGATTTGTGACCCTAGTTCAGTCATCTATAGATTGTTAGAAGTATGATAAGAGAAGTAGTTCATATTTTTTCGTAGATTGGACAACAAAGATAAAATTGTTGATACACAAGAACCGTGATCTTGAGAGGACTCAAACCCTTGTTAGGTGGCAGATTTGAAGAGCCCTAGATGAATACAATATTGTGGGCCCTAGATCAGTAAAAAGAATTGACTGTGGTTGGGCAGATTGATGGTAGTCCAAGTATAGTTGGAGGGTTATTAGGTTACTGTCAAAGAAGAGCCCTGACTCTTGTTCTGGTGAAGGACAACAAAATTGGTAGAAGGGTAGGTGTATAGGGCTCAAGGATGTGCATAATTTGAAGGACTTAAAGTAATACCAAGTTGGCAAACCAACTACCCTAGTTCACCATATTGTAGAGGATTGATTCGAGAGAGAAGCATGCGCGTGCACCATAGCCTCGGGACTTCTCATCTTGGAGCCGTAATATGGAAAAGGGAAGATACCAAAGAGTTGTTCACAAATGGAATCAGAACAACTTGTTACCACTCTTAAACTAGTAGTGGACCTAAAAAGGGTTCCTAAGAGGCACCACAGGACAAGGGAAATGATGGAGGCTTAGCCCATTGTCACCACAGCTAAGGCTCCTTTCTCTTCACGAACTTTCACCGATGGGTGGAGTCCCGGTACTTTAGGAAGTCGCTTGTAGATTATAGGTAAATGAATAGTTGGGAAGTGACCCTCAAAACAATTTCCCTAAGATAAAATAAAGAGTGGGACTTGCTTTCCTTTTAAGCAACGGAATTTACCTTCTAGGGAGAGAGGAGGGGGATTGAAGGGTTGAGGGAGAAGAAAAAGAATTATGAAGGAAGTTCTCAATCCCTAAAATCCTTTCGGAACTTGGATTCCCAAATGGTCCTTGATGAAAGGCCTTTGACACCAAATGGGACCACACTTGGCCAAGTGGACCCAGCCCAGGTTTAGGGATGGAATTTAGCAACCAATGATGTTCCTATCCTGGACAAGGTGATGGGAAAGGATCAGACAAGTGTTTTTACTTTGATAGGTCAAATTGATCCTACTAGGTTCTATCCTTGGGAACACCTAGGAAAAACTTGATCCTAGAGCTAGGGCTTGAGGTATCCGGAGATTCCACCATCGGAATTGGCCCAAGTTCTAAGGAGAGTGAGGGCACCCAGCAATGAAACTTCCTCTAGGAGATAGAAGTTTTCCTCTAGCTAGATTCCTGGGAAATTGTTGCCCTAGGTGACCTAATGGGGCTAGACTTGGGGGAACGTGGTAACTTTTAACTCTAAATCTCCAAATTCATCAAATTATATCCTGTATTCAAACCTGATCCTCTATGTTAGCCATTCTAAAGATAAGGCTAAGAACTTACTACAAAACCATCACCTACATGTAGTGATCTTATTCTGTGACCAAACAACCTACTTTCGAGAAGACACGGAAATGTAAACACTCTCTGCCAAGATTTTCCATACAGCACAGGTTGAGCAACCACATATACATCAACATTTTTTTCTCTTCAGATTTGTAACTTAGAAGAGCTTTGTCTGGCCACCTCTGGGTTGCTCCCAGAGTCACCCAGGCAAGCCCTCTCAGCATCATCCTCTTTCTGTAGTACCTAATTAGTAATTTAATTAACCATAACAGTTTCTTAATCATGTAGGTATTTCAAATATTTTTCCAATAAGCATAAAGATTTCATGTTAAACAATCAGGTCAAAAGACTTTAGACTATGATGCAAAAAATATAAAGAAACTTCACCAACACTCAAAGGACAAACAAAGTAAAACCTCTACAAAGTATAAATATTAGATATCTGATAAACTTCATTCCACCACAAAAATGTGCTTAACTAAAGAAATTCTAATTACTGTGCTTTCAAGACAAAGCTTTTAGGAGCAGTGATTTTATAAACATACCTGTACACCTCGTGAAAAATCAATGTGTATAAGTAGACCATCATAAGGCTCATTTTAAACATCATTATTATCATTTTATAAATAATTTTTATCAAATCAACAAGAAGAAAGCAACAATTGCATTCAGTTCCACTAAAGCAAAGTATATGGCAGTTTCATATACTTATTATGAAGCTATCTAGATTTGAAACTTGACTGTAGAGTCAACCAATCAATTGTTGAAGCCCAATATTGTCTCTTGTGAGAATCAAAGTTACATCAAGCTCTATGAAAATCCAATCTGTCATGACCATTTCAAACACATTGATATTCAATACAATTTCCTAAGATTCCAAGTTCATTAGGGTGTTGGTAGTGTTGGACCACATTCTGACAAAGTTGCATATGGTTAATAGTTTGACAAAGCTCCTAACAAAGGGGAAGTTGCATATGGTTAACACTATCCATATCCGTAGAAGGAATATTATAAGCATAATCTACCAGAAAAACAAAAGAACATTATCAAAGGAATAGTCATGAGAATGCAGGTTGCACAAAGGATATTTACATGTACAGTATTTTCTAAAAGTTTAAACACCAGCTGAAGGAAGTAAATCAAGGGAAGGGCTTACTGCTTTTTCAAAGCACTGATCCTAATATTTGCCTAACAGAAACAGAAAAAAATGCAGCAAACCAAAATTTTCCTGCTATGAAATGATAGAAATATTGCAGACTGGACACTTGTTTTTCTGGAGCAACCATTGCTTGATGCAGGCCTCATGATAACTGTGGCTGCACTTTAAACTGCCTAGCTCATCTATTTCTTCATACTCTTCCTATATAAACAATTCATACCATCATTTTCATACCTTTAGTACCTTTAGAAGCAAGGGTTTCCATATGTGGATAGGGTTTGTTCTACAACAATTAGAAGTACATAAATATAATGCCCTAGTTAGGACAGTTTCCTAGCATGTTTAGTTCATAAGGTATGACCTTAAGACTGTGACAAATTTGCGTAGAAGAAGATGGGTTGTGACCCTTAGAGCGAGGTTTATTTATGCAATAAAGACTGCAGATTTGGAAGATGGTTTGCAGATTCAGTATGTGTGGAGACAACAGATCCAAAGGAGGGTGGAACCTGAGCAGAAGATTGAGCATGCAGAAGAAATGTGCCACATGAAGAATGGATTGACATGCAAAGGAGTTTATTTTGGTGGACTTTCCATAGATTTTTAGACAAAGATCTGAAGAAACCTATAAAAAATTAGTAAATGGATTGTTAGTGGCTGATTTCTGACCCTAGTTCAGTCATCTACAGATTGTTAGAAGTATGATAAGAGGAGTAGTTTATGTTTGTTCATAGATTGGACAACAAAGATAATATTTTCGATACACAAGAAAAATGATCTTGAGAGGTATCAAACCATTGTTAGGTGGCAGATTTGAAGAGCCCTATATGAAGACAATATTATGGGCCCTAGATCAGTAAAAAGAATTGACTGTGGTTGGGCAGATTGATGGTAGGCCAAGTACAATTGGAGGGTTGTTAGGTTACTGTCAAAGAAGAGCCCTGACTCTTGTTCTGGTGAAGGACAACAAAATTGGTAGAAGGGAAGGTGTATAGGGCCTAAGGATGTGCAGACTTTGAAGGACTAAAGTAACATTCAAGTGGGCCAACCAACTAGCCCTAGTTCACTATATTGTAGAGGATTGATTCAGTGAGAAGAAGGGTAGCCTCCATAGCCCTGGACTCCTCATCTTGGAGCTGTAGTATGGCAAAAGTGGGCATACCAAAGAGTTATTCACAAATGGAATTGTGAACAACTTGTTACCACTCAAACTAGTAGTGGATCTAAAAGGGGTTCCTAAGAGGGCAACTGTTAGGACAAGGGAAACGATGGAGGCTTAGCCCATTGTCACCACAGCTAAGGCTCCTTGCTCTTCATAGAATTTCACTGATGGGTGGAGTCCCAGTAGTTTAGGAAATCACTTGTAGAGTATAGGTCAATGAATAGGTGGGAAGTGACCCTCGAAACCCTTTCCGTAAGATAAAGTAAAGAGTGGGACTTGCTTTCCTTTTAATCAAGGGAATTATCTTCTAGGGAGAGAGGAGGGGGATTGAAGGGTTGAGGGAGAAGAATAAGACTTATGAAGGAAGTTCTCAATCCCTAAAATCCTTTGGGAACTTGGATTCCCAAATGCTCCTTGATGAAAGGCCTTTGACACCAAATGGGACCACACGGGGCCAAGTGGACCCAGCTCAGGTTCGGGGATGGAATTTAGCAACCAATGATGTTCCTATCCTGTACAAGGTGATGGGAAAGGATCAGACAAGTGATTTTACTTTGATAGGTCAAATTGATCCTACTAGGTTCTATCCTTGGGAACACCTAGGCAAAACTTGATCCTAGAGCTAGGGCTTGAGGTATTCGGAGATTCCATTGTCAAAATTGGCCCAAGTTTTAAGGAGAGTGAGGGCACCCAGCAACGCAGCTGCCTCTAGGAGATAAACGTTTTCCTGTAGCTAGATTCCTGGGAAATTGTTGCCCTAGGTAACCTAATGGGTCTAGACATAGGGAATGTGAAAATTTCTTAATCTAAGAAACCCTATTGCAGTATCTTGATTTACTTCTCCTACTTGAATTAAGTTACAAGTTAATTTCTGAAATATTCAATAACTTAGCGAAGTAAATAGTAAATACAACTAGCAACCTACACATACAGATCAAATACTGAATAACATTTTCATAGACAAAGTGACACACAGATTTTTTGGACAACTATCCCCGAAAAAAACCCAATGTGGGAAAACCGGTGCAGATAGCTCTGGAGGGTTTTCATTATTATGTAAAATCTAAGTACAACAATCCTAGGCACCAAAATTGGTTCACCCAACAGAGAAATAAAAATGACAGTAATACGCTGCTCTGAATCCCTTTACATCAGCCTAAATGGCCTGCGTCGGCCTCTGCGTTGCTCAGTAAGGGCATGCGTCACACCTGAATGTCTTACACTGCCCCTACGCTGCCCTAACTGGGCCTGCGTCAGCGTTGCGTGGCTCCTGTTGCCCCTGTTAGGCTCTGGTTGGACTGCGTGGCTCCTGCTGCCCCTGTTGCTCTAGCTGGTTGGAATGCTTAAGCAGAAAAAACATAGGTAAGAAAGAAGGCACTGGCTAAAGGAAATGCATAACAGTCAGAAAAATTGAAGGAATGAAATGAAAATAGATCAATGTCCACAAATAACTGAAATAGCTCAATGGGACTAGAGAGTAAAAGCTTTGACAACATCAATAAGTGCTTATAGAATCAGCTAAGAGAACAGAGGAGACTAATTCATGAGGTTAAAATGTTGTATAATTGTTGGCATGGGAAAACTGTAGAATTGTTAGAGTAAATCTCTGTAGGTACCATTAGTTGGTGATCATCGATAATCATTTCATTTCATCAAATACCCTGATGAATGGGCCTTACAAGCTATTTGCGTAGACCATCACATTAAAAATCCAGTGCCTCCTCATAAAATCCTCTCCTCGTATAATTGACCACCATTACAGATGTTTACACCACATTTGGTTTAGACATTTAGTAGGTAGGTAGGGTGCTCCTATCTCCCATCTCCATATAGAGTAATTTGGTCACATATTCTTTCTTCTATGATACTGGTTCCTCTCTCTTAAGTCCTATCTCTTGTCCTTCTTCTCTCTCCCTTTCTCTCCTACCTCTCTCTCTCTCTCTCTACCCTCCAATCCTCTCACTATATCCCTCCCTCTATCCTTCTTTCTGCCCCCCTTCCATCTAATTTGTGTCACTATCTCCCTCTCTTACCCTTCTTTACTCTCTCACTCCTCTCCCTCTCTCTCTATCTCTCCATTCCTTCTCTCCCCTCTCCTTCAGTTTATCTCCATCTCTCCCTTGTGACTCCCCTTGTCTATGTCTTTATTATTCCTTCTCATATATATCTAGATTTAGTATATATCATGACATATTGGGACCTACAATTGGGTTAATTCCGCCTTATTGGCAAGGTTAAAATGGTTAATCTTCGATAGAAAAATTTGTAGATCAAATATTTCATCAAAAAGGGGGAACCATACCCTATCTTCCAGGCTATGACTATAAGTCGCTTGGCCTCTTCTTGCTCTCACATGAATGTAGTCTTGCTTGACTGGTACAGAAGAAGGTTTCGCATTATCAACTATTTGTTTGGGACAACTTTTAGTTGTTTCAACACTGTTACATTCTTCAAGCTTATCCATTAAACCATATTAGTATTTTGTACTCTCTTCAACTTTGTAGTGCTTTCCATTCCTCTCAGTCACATATGTTTCCTTGGTCTGTTAAGGGACAAGGTCGAAAACATTAGGATGTTTTTGCAATAAACAAGGGTATTTCCAAGTAACAGTCAGGTGGAGCAAGAGTATAAGAGCCAAATTTCTCATGAATGTGGGACACTCGAACTTAAGATTTTTTGGAGTAGTCATGAGGTGCAGTATGTTTATTAAGACTTCATTAGATGGCCATTCTCCGGACTTAAATTGTGTGACAATATTGTGGCTGAGTTTGAAACTGGAGATTGAACATACATTTGGTTTGATTACAATAGACAATTTCATTAATAAATGTAAAGCAATGGCTAACAAATACTATAAATTAATAAATAAAGAAGACATGGAAACAAGCAAAAATACTTACAAAATTGTTACATTGAGATGCAAAGAATAAGCAACTGTTATGCATAAACAGAGACCAATGAAACTATCATCTTAACCCCTAACCCCTTAAACACTAATTCCCAACCACTAACCCATTTAACCCCTTAAACCCTAAACCTATAACCCCTTAACCCCTAACCCATTAAACCCTAATTCCCAACCCCTAACCCATTTAACCCCCTAAAACATAAACCTCTAAATGCATAATATTAACCCCTTAACCTCTAAATGCATAATATTCCCTTAACCTCTAACCCATTTAACAACTAACTCATTATCCCCCTAACCCATAAATTCTCCTAAATCCCGTAACCCCTAATCCCTCAATCCCTAACCCCTTAACCCCTAAGCCCCAAATCCCTAACCCCTTAACCATTATCTCATTATTCCCCTAACCTCTAAACCCTAAACCTCTAACCCCTAAGCCCCTATTCCCCTAAGCCCTAAGCCCTAAGCCCCTAATCCTTAATCCCTTAACCACTAACTAATTATGCCCCTAACCCTTATAATAATCCTTAAAACCCATTGGGATTAGCCATTCCAAACGAGAGCAACAGGTCTAATTGGGACCTACGATTGGGTTAATTCCCCCTTGTTGGCAAGGTGGAATACCATGAGCAAAACCATGGGTTGCAAAAACCTCTCCTAAATTTACTATTTTATCTCAATTTTATTTTAATAATTAATTAATTAATTTCTTTAAAAACTCTTCTGGATAAATCACATAAAATTTTTAAGGTACACGCCTTTCGAACCACTCATTGTGTGGTTCGCCATCAATGTTTTTAAAATAAATTTATTAGAATGAAATTGAATTTATTTTTGAAGCTTCCTTTTAAATCAATTATTGACATTACAAAGAATCACAGAGTGCGCTCAACATCCACAAGAAAAACAATGGGTATGATATTAAAATGATATTTGAAGGCATAATATTAAAAGTGATGTTTGGAAAAATGGAGGGCGGGAGTATTCATTTTTCTTTTAAATTTTAGACCTCCAGTTAAAATAACATTTCTCCCGCCCAAAACATGTGTTTTTGTTATCTCCCGCTGGCTTAGTAAAAAATTCCCTTTTCTTTGGATTGAACCTTATACTTAATGTGGAGCTACTTCAACCATATTTTCCACCTCTCATAGGCACCTCATGTTCCTACTTTGGTGCACATGTCTCACTAGGAGCCATATTCAACAAAACTTTCCCCACTTGACGAAGGAACTTAACACAAAATGGACCACTTATTCATAAGGGGGGACAATTGATTCAATAGAATTCTAGTGACCACCCACTTGTTACATTGATTCAACATTATTCCACATCTTGGTAGTTATATTATAATGTTTTAGGTCTCAAACTTCTGGTGCCTTTTTTGGGAATTTCCCTTGCATTTTTGGCATTTGTCATAGGCTAAAGACACATAGTATGGATTGTATTGGTCCAAAAAATTTCCTAAATGGAGTTTTCATGCAAACATTGTAGCCCCATGAAGTTGATATATCAATTAGCCTCTTTGGGTCCATGTTATTTTTGGCACGCCATTTTCCTAGGGCTAGGGTTTTGGAGTTTAGAGTTTTTGGATCTTAGGACATCATACTTTATGTTCAAAGGTAGTTTTGATATCTTGTAATGTTTTCTTTTGATTAAGAGTATTTGACACATCTCTCTTCATAAAGAAGCTACCTCCATTCTGCTTAGTGTGTATCACTTTGCAATTTATAGTTATTTTCTATTTCATCCATTAATACAATTTGGATTTTGTTCTACTACTCTACTCTTTGCAATATCTTTTCTATGTTTCCATTTATGTTTTTTCATAATAAAATCCCCTTCAAACCTCAAGTCTATCTATGGATTTTTTTTAGTAGAAGCTTCTACCTTTGGGTGACCATGGGTCCTAATATTTGAATATTGGAGCAAATTGTCAACTTTTTTATGGTTAAGAACATGTGCTTCCTCATAAGATGTCATAGGTTCAAATTTAAAGGGGTAGAGTATGTACACATTTGTAGAGTTTAGCGGACTCAAGTCCTTTGTCCTACAAACAATAAGATCACAATAAAAGTTCTACAAACAATGAGATCACAATAAGAATCCTACAAACAATTAAGGTCTCACTAATGTCTTAAAAATATATTATTACTACATATTACAAATATTAGCTCTATTTACCCTAGATTAATCTCAATAGCTTAAAAAGTATAGAGTAATGCTCTAACATTTTTAAGTAATAAAATTTTACAACTTGTATTTATTTTTAATATGACAAAACATATGTCAAAAAATTATAAAATTTGAACTTTGGTGGGTGTGTGAAACATTTGAACTTTGGCGGCTTATCAATTGGAGGGAAAGCTAAGGCACGAGCACAAGGTTCATGGAGATTTGAGGTTTCAGCAGTTTTGGCCATTAAACATTTTTGCGAAAACAAAGCTTTCAGAGATTCTATGCAGTGATGGTTTTCGGAGACCTTTAAATAGGCAGAAAGGAGGGATTTAGGCTGTCGTAAGTGTGAATTTAGGCATTTTGCTACGCTTCATCGTGTTTCTCAACTATCTCCATTTACTGAAATCATTTCTCGTTCATCTGAGATTTTGGGGATAGTGATTGCAATAATTTTGACTGGTGTTTTGTTTTGATCTTCTGTTATTTTTTGGAACTTAGATTTCCATGTTAGATGTTGGAAGGTCCTTCAAACTGGGGCTGGCATGCCAAAAGCAGCCATGTCACATGACCAACCGATGAGGTGCTTCAAATTGTGGTTGGAATTCTAGTACCTGTTATTTTTTCTTCTGAATTTTATCCAGAAGTTGTAATATGCTTGCAGGAACCAGGGCTGTATTACATATGGCAAGAACCATTACTGAAGTTTCAGAGTGTGCTTCTAAGTTTTTTTATTATGTAATGCTTCGTATGCAGGTTCTCTTCTCGACATGGAAGCTCGACATGGAAGGACGATGGCATTGCTATTTTCTCTGTTGGCTGTGATAAACAAGCTAAAATGTGGCCATTTCTAACTAGGGGCCAGCCAGTGACTGTGGCTATGCATGATGCACCTATTAAGGAAATTGCATGGATTCCAGCAATGAACTTGCTTGCAACTGGAAGCTGCGATAAGACACTTAAGTATGTATATGATGGTTTTTTTGATTCCGTCTCTCTTTGCTTATTTATGTTATGAGGTTGCTTGTAAATGTTAGTGGAGTTGTGACCTTATGAATTTTAAACCCATTTGAGCACAGTTCCAAAAAATTAATATCTTTTAGGCTTTGAGAGAAATAGAAACTTCTCATCTGGCCAATTTTTTTATAAAATTATATGAAATTATTTTTATAAAATTATATGAGATAAAGGGAAAAAAAAATTGTTAGATTAACCCAGGTCCTAGATTAACTACTCAACATTCTTCGCATACTGCCATAGCCTCGTACCTATGCAAACCTTGTTAGAAACAGAGACACCTTCCTTTTAATTTGGATCAGCATTGTATTCTGAAAATCTTCATATAAATTGTGTTGTCCCTGGTGATAACTTTTAATGCCTGGATCTCCTGCTTGCAGCTGTCTATCACTCTCTCCTTTTATTCTATGCACTGCTCCACAGGTACAGGACCAAAGGTTGACTGGAACATTGGCAACTTGAAGTTATTTAAGACTGCATCAACCTCTCCTCCAAACTTGAAGAAAATTTTGAAAACTTCCTTAGCCTTTTCCTCTAAGGCTCTAGCCCTGTCGAGACATTTACAAGCTTCAGAAAAACAGATTATTTTCTCCAAGTCACGGAGCTGAGGAATGTCTACCCCCTCATCAGGATACTGTATTTTCCATTGAATGATGTCATCTAGCATATTTAGAATATTCTCCAATTCTTCCTTGACAGGCACCATCCTCTTTATATAATCATCAAACTTAGGAGTTTTATCTTTGATGCCTGAATGCTCCTGTAGAATGATTTTTGAACTGTACTCAGTTCCTCTTGGATCTCAAGTGATTTCCCTTTGAACTCTTTAACTGAGTCCAGTTCACCTTGCTGCTAGAATTCTAGCTCTGTAATTCTTTGCTTAGCAGCACTGAGTTCCAACTGAGCAACATAGACCTTTCTCTTCAACATGGCAACATTATCACCTGTTTCTTGGGCCATGGTAATACTGGCACCTACAGTCACCTCTAGATCAGCTGTTGTTTCATGAATGAGAACCTCCTCAGTGAAAATTGCTCTCCCAACCTTATCATTTTGGAAACTCTCCTGCTGACTTTGTTCTTCTTGTATTCATAATTGAATGTTTTCAATACTACTACTGGGTCATCCATGGTCATGGGGAAAAATTCCTCCTTCTCCATTTCTTCAATCTTACATGGTTCAACTAGAGACTGAGGAGTGGGGTTTATCTTCAGAGCTGATGGAATGCCAAGGTGTTCAATCCTTTTATCTTTCCACATATCTTATTCCTTCTTCTTTTGGAGTTCCTCATCTATTTTCCTCCGAAGCTCTTCATCTCTTTTCCTTTGTTTTTCCTGCTGCTTGATTCTTTGTTCATTTTCCAAAGCCAATTGTTTCACCAGGTCATATTGTTCTGCTTTCCTTCTCAGTTCTTCTGCCTCCTTCACTGCTTTCTCTTCTTCAATCCTCCTCTTGAGTCTGTCTGCTTCTTTCTCCAATGCTTCCTTCATCTCCTTCACTTGTTCTAACACCCTCTGGAGCTTTTCAACTTCTTCTTGTAGGTTGACAATAGGTGAAGCATAGGTCTGTTTGGCCTTCTTCTGAGGTCCTTGATTTAGCTTTTCTTTAACCTGAATGGATAAATAAGTCTCTTGAATATTTCCTCATTAGTATCCCTCTCATAAGTATAAGACCACATCTGGTTGACAGCAACACAATGACTAATAACCAAATCTTCAGGATCATGTTTCCTGAATCTTATCTCTCCAAAATGATATGATTCAATTTCACTGGCCTCTTTGATGGCTTGGTTGGTGCGATCAAATACACATTATCTGATCCTGATAGGAAACTTAGGCCATATTGACCACTTTTTTCTCTTAAGAGTACTTGTCACTCGATGAGAAAATGTCTGATATAATATTTCCAACAGAACCACTATGTCTGGAGCATATAAAGGTAGTAGATGAGGAGCTCTCGATGCACCATCTCCATTACACCATACACCATGGGGCTCACAAGAGGAGAGATGAAAAAAAAACAATACACCATCAATCTACTCTTAGAAGAGATGAAAATAATGCACCATCAATCTCCTCTTAGGAGAGATTAACATAGTACACCATCAATCTCCTCTGAAGAGATATGAAAATAGTACACCATCAATCTCCTCTTAGGGAGAGATGAAATTTGTACACAATTAATCTCTTCTTAGGGAGAGATGAAATTTGTACACCATCAATATCCTCTAAAGGAGAGATGAAATTTGTACCTCATGATTGCAAGCCTCAGAACCAAATTTTCCTGACCACATAGGTCTTACGGTAACCCGATGATGCTATCAAACCAATGCTCCCTCTCAAAGGGATCCTTAGCCATTCTAGGCTTCTTACATAATCTTCAACCTACTCAAAAGAAGAAAGGTAGCCATGGTGGATTTCAATACTTCTTTTATTAGTAACATCTAGCTATTCGTCCAGCTTTAGCCAAAGCTTTGAACAAAAGCGAACAAAAACAACCTATCAATGCTATTTCTTTGCTCAACAACATATTCTTGCAACTTTTTCTTCATCAAGGAAGTAGCCATGGGCTCACAATCCATCATGCCACATTCTCAACAAGTATTTTATCAAGCTCATGTAACACTTTAAATCAACTCCCTCTTACACTAAAGAGGTTCTCATCCTTTGTGAGAAATATATCATCAACACAGAGAGAATTTCACAAATTCGTCTTCAGTAGATCAACTTCCTTCAGGACTTCACCCTCATCAAAACAAAAAGTAGTACGTGGTGAGCCCTTGGGGGGAGGTGGGCTGAGAATGGGGGGGCTGTCAGCACGGCGAGAGAAAGAAAGAAGAGCATGGTTAGCTAAGGGCATGGGGGAAAAAAAAAAGTGATGAATGAAGGGGAGGAGGTTCTGGATAGAGAGGACATAATCAACGACGTTTGCTTCTCTACCATGAGGCCTACAAGTGAAATAGTGGGAGTTTGGAAACGCAGGAGGCCATTAACAATCCAGAGCTCCTAAAATTCGTCCAAGTATAAAAGATGTCGACCATAGGCAGTAAGGGGCCCCAATGCATCATCAGAAATCTTGTGAAATCTCACTGACTCTTCATCGATCTCTTGGATGCAGTACACGTCCTAAAACCGATTTTGAAGAGGGATCTGGAGGGCTCTAGTGCGGGAGTTGAAGTCACCTAGAAGAATAACCTCCCCAACTGCTGAATACTGGGCTATGTCGACATAAAAATTGACAAAGGGGTCCCTGTTAGGTCCATTATGAATGACATATGATGAAGAAGCAGGAGGGAAGTAACAAACAACAATGTAAATGTCTTTGGGGAGAGGAGAGACCCCTCGAACCCATAGTATTAAAAACCAGAAACGGTGACTGGACTGGTGGACCTAATGAATCGGTAACCGGACCGGAACCAATCTAACCGGTACTGGTCAGGTCTAAACAAACTAAAGAAATCCTGCTCCAAAAGGAATCTCTGATGAAGCAATCAACTCCCCCAGAACCTTTGATACCACCAGAACCCCTCGTCTCCTTCCCACAAGTTGAGAACTTATGGTAACCTGTAATGTCTAGGAGAGGTCGAAAATGGCTCTCATGCGTCTCGGTGATGAATAAGATATCCGACAGTTGAAGAGAATCATATAATAGACCTGGCGATGCCCAAAATGACCCGTTCCCATTCCAACAATTGACGGAAATGGATGCCCCTTGTTGCCACCCCCAATGAGCCAGTCATTTAGAGGACCTAGAACGGGGCTTCCATCCAGGTGGAAAAGTGTCCCGAATCACTACTTTGAGATTCCTGATAATTGCCCATTTCCCTACCTGACGTGCTGCTGTAACCAACTCTCTAGAGCATTTGAGCTCAGCAACCTGTGTTTTAGTGAGATCTTCATCAAGGAAGATCTTACTAGGAAGTGAGAATAGCTTTCTCTTAGCTCTAAGAGCCCGAAGGTGATCAACCGTCGACCTGAATCGGAGAAAGAGAGTGGAATCGTACCCAAGCCAAGCTCTATCAAGGGTCACGTCTTGAAGATCTAGTTTTTCATCGAGGAACAGGGTCCCAACCACCATGGGGTCTAAGGATGTGAGAGGCAAAGTAAGCCCTCTCACTTTGAGGTTCAATTCTCGCACTTGTCTAGTGCATTCTTCCATGAGTTTAGATTGTAACACCTCCTTAATTGCAGCTAGAGGGGGAGTGAGGGGGGTATCCCTCCCTCTAGCAACCTGTGCACATGAGTTGATGTGTGTTTCTGTTTCTTATTTAAAGGCCGCTTGCTGAGCTTTGATCTCCTCCTGTTTGTTTTTCAGATCGAGAAGTTTAGCATGTATATTGTCATTAGAGGGGTGGTGGTGAACTGCTTGCTCCTTGTTGTCCCTCAACAGCTGCTTCAGTGAACCATTCTCGCCTTCCATTATAATTACTCTATTCCTGAGTTCATCGACCTCTCTTATTAGTGCCTGTTTAGAGGATTCAAGGGTTTCCAATCTCCTAAATATTTCCTGAAAATCTTTGTTGTCATGTCGAAATCCATAATCGGGAAAGGGTGATGGTTCCAAAAATCTTTGAAAGAAGTCTTCGACACCTATTTCTATGTTGGTAGGAGGTCCTGACGGCGTTGTCACCTGCGGTTGATCCTGAGAAAGAAGCATGGAACCTTCTGAGAGTCGCTGTATTGAATTATTGTGGAAGCCCAATTGCAGGCACCCCAAAATTTTTCAACTTCTCTGTGCTAAACTTGGCCGCGAGTGGATCAAGATGTGGCCCACACGAGAAATCGCTGAATAGGAAGGAAGGAAAAATCCGATATCCAGTACTACTTTTGTAGAGTAGAAAATGTAGCAAATAATATGATCTTATCGGGAGCTATAAGCATCCATATTCGTTGCAGTGCAGATATCAAAGTGACGTCCCGACTTTCATCTTCAACAGCATCTCCTACTTTCCACCAGCTTCCACCTGGTAAAAATGGGCATTAATTCACCTTTCAAAATATCTAATTTAATGGCTTGTTCTCTCCACAATGTTGTGTGCAATGGGGTCTCAAACAAACAATCAAATCCCCCAGAACCTTTGATACCACCAGAACCCCTTGTCTCCTGCTCACAAGTTGAGAACTTATGGTAACCTGTAATGTCTGGGAGAGGTCGAACATGGCTCTCATGCGTCTCGATGATGAATAAGATATCCGACAGTCGAAGAGAATCATATAATAGACCTGGCGATGCCAAAAATGACCCGTTCCCATTCCAAAAATTGACGGAAATGGATGTCCCTTGTTGCCTCCACCAATGAGCCAGTCATTTGGAGGACCTAGAACGGGGCTTCCATCCAGGTGGAAAAGTGTCTTGAATCACTACTTTGAGATTCCTGATAATTTCCCATTTCCCTGCCGGACGTGCTGCTGTAACCAACTTCTTAGAGCGTTTGAGCTCAGCAACCTGTGTTTTAGTGAGATCTTCATCAAGGAAGATCTTACTAGGAAGTGAGAATATCTTTCTCTTAGCTCTAAGAGCCCGAAGGTGATCAACCGTCGACCTGAATCAGAGAAATAGAGTGGAATTGTACCCAAGCCAAGCTCTATCAAGGGTCACGTCTTGAAGATCTAGTTTTTCATTGAGGAACATGGTCCCAACCACCATGGGGTCTGAGGATGTGAGAGGCAAAGGAAGCCCTCTCACTTTGAGGTTCAATTCTTGCGCTTGTCTAGTGCATTCTTCCATGAGTTTAGAATGTACCACCTCCTCAACTGCGGCTAGAGGGGGAGTGAGGGGGGTATCCCTCCCTCTAGCAACCTGTGCCCATGAGTTTATGTGTGTTTCTGTTTCTTATTTAAAGGCCGCTTGCTGAGCTTTGATCTCCTCCTGTTTGTTTTTCAGATTGAGAATTTCAGCGTGTAGATTGTCATTAGAGGGGTGGTGGTGAACTGCTTGCTCCTTGTTGTCCCTCAATAGCTGCTTCAGTGAACCATTATCGCCTTCCATTACAATTACTCTATTCTTGAGTTCATCGACCTCTCTTATTAGTGCCTGGTTAGAGGATCCAAGGGTTTCCAATCTCCTAAATAGTTCTTGAAAATCTCTGTTGTCGTGTCGAAATCTATAATCGGGCAAGGGTGACAGTTCTAACAAGCTTTGAAAGAAGTCTTCGACACCTATGTCTATATTGGTAGGAGGTCCTGACGGCGTCATCACCTGCGGTTGATACTGAGAAAAAAGCATGGAATCTTCTGAGAGCCGCTGTTGTGAATTATTGTGGAAGCCCAATTTCAAGCACCCCAAAATTTTTCAACTTCTCTGTGCTAAACTTGGCTGTGAGTGGATCAAGATGTGGCCTGCATGAGAAATTTCTGAATAGGAAGGAAGGCCAAATCCGATATCTAGTACTACTTTTGTAGAGCAGAAAATGTAGCAAATAATATGATCTTATCGAGAGCTATAAGAATCCATATTCGCCGCAGTGCAGATATCAAAGTGACGTCCCGACTTTCATCTTCAACAACGTCTCCTGCTTTCCACCAGCTTCCACCTGGTAAAAATGGGAATCAATTCACCTTTCAAAATATCTACTTTAATGGCTTGTTCTCTCCATAATTTTGTGTGCAATGGGACCTCAAACAAACAATCAACTCCCCCAAAACCTTTGATACCACCAGAACCCCTCGTCTCCTGCCCACAAGTTGAGAACTTATGGTAACCTGTAATGTCTGGGAGAGGTCGAACATGGCTCTCATGTGTCTCGGTGATGAATAAGATATCCGACAGTCGATAAGAATCATATAATAGACTTGGCGATGCCCAAAATGACCCGTCCCCATTCCAACAATTGACGGAAATGGATGCCCCTTGTTGCCTCCCCCAATGAGCCAGTCATTTGGAGGACCCAGAATGGGGCTTCCATCCAGGTGGAAAAGTGTCCTGAATCACTACTTTGAGATTCCTGATAACTACCCATTTCCCTGCTTGACGTGCTGCTGTAACCAACTCCCTAGAGTGTTTGAGCTCAACAACCTATGGTTTAGTGAGATCTTCATCAAGGAATATCTTACTAGGAAGTGAGAATAGCTTTCTCTTATCTCTAAGAGCCCGAAGGTGATCAACCGTCGACTTGAATCGGAGAAAGAGAGTGGAATCATACCCAAGCCAAGCTATATCAAGGGTCACGTCTTGAAGATATATTTTTTCATTGAGGAACAGGGTCCCAACCACCATGGGGTCTGAGGATGTGAGAGGCAAAGGAAGCCCTCTCACTTTGAGGTTCAATTCTCATGCTTGTCTAGTGCATTCTTCCATGAGTTTAGATTGTACCACCTCCTCAACTGCGGCTAGAGGGGGAGTGAGGGGGGTATCCCTCCCTCTAGAAACCTGTGCCCATGAGCTGATGTGTGTTTCTGTTTCTTATTTAAAGGTCGCTTGCTGAGCTTTGGTCGCCTCTTGTTTGTTTTTCAGATCGAGAAGTTCAACGTGTAGATTTTCATTAGAGGGGTGGTGGTGAACTGCTTGCTCCTTGTTGTCCCTCAACAGCTGCTTCAATGAACCATTCTCGCCTTCCATTACAATTACTTTGTTCTTGAGTTCATCGACCTCTCTTATTAGTGCATGTTTAGAGGATTAAAGGGTTTCCAATCTCCTAAATAGTTCCTGAAAATCTCTGTTGTCGCGTCGAAATCCATAATCGGGCAAGGGTGACGGTTCCGACAATCTTTGAAAGAAGTCTTCGACACCTATGTCTATGTTGGTAGGAGGTCCTGACGGTGTCATCACCTGCGGTTGATCCTGAGAAAGAAGCATGGAATCTTCTGAGAGCCGCTGTTGTGAATTATTGTGGAAGCCCAATTGTAGGCACCCCAAAATTTTTCAACTTCTCTGTGCTAAACTTGGCCATGAGTGGATCAAGATGTGGCCCGCACGAGAAATCGCTGAATAGGAAGGAAGGCCAAATCCGATATCCAGTACTACTTTTGTAGATCAGAAAATGCAGCAAATAATATGATCTTATCGGGAGCTATAAGCATCCATATTTGCCACAGTGCAGATATCAAAGTGACGTCCCGACTTTCATATTCAACAGCGTCTCCTGCTTTCCACCAGCTTCCACTTGGTAAAAATGGGCATCAATTCACCTTTCAAAATATCTACTTTAATGGCTTGTTCTCTCCATAATGTTGTGTGCAATGGGGCCTCAAAAAAACAAAGGAACACTCAAACAACTTCAATATTTGGGTTGATTTTTGAAAGTACTGATTTTTTCCACATGTTTATACAACAGGGAGAGTTGACAACACACCATGTTGTACAAGTTTAGAAATCATGAACAAATCCAAAACAAGCACTGCCTTTCTTCACATGGGCAACTCATAAACCAAAATTCCTGCACCACACAGAGGCATACAATTCTATGCTAGAAATCCTCATCCTGCTCATATGCCATAGGAGAAAGTGAACCACTCATCCTATGCATATCTCATCACTCGTAGGGGAAGGTGAACCACTCACCCTACACACATGTGTCCGCAATCATAGGGGAAGGTGAACCCCTCACCCTACACACATGTTAACCACCATGGGGTATCACAGGGGAAGGTGAATCAGTCACCCTATGGTCGCTCATGGCTCAATACTTACTCCAAGCCCCCAGGAGCTCCCAGAGCTCAATCTTCAATCAAGGATCACTTCATGTAGGGAATAGTGCCAGACTGCTTTCTGAAAACCAAGGCTAGTTCTTGATGATTGCATTGATGACTGGTACATCAATAGGAGCCTCATTTCTCCACCCAGCAGCATATAGATGTATATATGAAGGCACACAACTTAATAACAAGCTTCAACAGACATACTGACTTACAACTCGACATTCGAGCAGCAGATATCTTAGCAGCACTGAGCAATCCGTGGACTTCTGCATTTTAGGATTCCAAATCTTGGTAAAGAAAAAACTTAACTGCTCTTACTCCCTGTTACTTAGGGAGACCATAATCCTAAGATTGTCTTCCCATAGATGATTCTACAATATTTCATATGATTATACTTTCCCCCGAAGTATCCATCTGGAAATTTTCTCAGCATGAGATCCATTTAAATTTGAAGATAATTTTTTAATGCAATCAAGCATGGTATGATTCTGGAAGTGCACTTCAAAAAACAGAAATGTCTTTTGCTATACTTGCAGGGAGGGATAAGACATAACTTTACTCAAAATGTAATCATTAGTATCTTATTTATTTTCTTTAAATCCTGAAGGTAGCTTTAAAAGAGCTTCATCATCAGTAACCAAAAATTCATGAGAGGATCATATCATGGACCTATCCTTGTAGTAAATCAGAGAATCTTCCAATCTTACTCCAAAGTCTGGGCTTTTGCTTTTATTCCAATCTGGCTGATCTGTATTCTTTATGTTGTCTTTAACACAATGATTCAATTAATTATCTGGGCTATACTATAGTTGGACCAACATCTGAGTACTATATTGAATATAAGGATTCGGTATAAGATCTGCATCCTGTTAATCTTATATGGTAAAACATCCTTGGACTTGTCACCGTCGGACAAGTTTTAGTATGAATATTCTCAGCCAGACATATTTTCAATGAGGCATGGTATGCTGATTACAACTATAGTATATACCTCATCTAGTGAAGCATCTCAGTGAGCTGATTCATACATACCCTTATTTTAGTTATCATTCTGGGTATGTTTAACCTTGTTAAAGTTTGTATTTAGATCTTCGTTAAGCCTATGGTTAGGGCTTGTCTTTAGTAAAGGAGTTAGGGTATGCAAACTCCTTAACAAAGGCTTCGTATTGTGTCTTTTACAGATCAAAGTGTCATCAACATTTAAAGAAAGCAACCTACAATAATGTAAGACATTTCATCTTGGAACAAGTAGTTTTTCCAGCAAAGGTATTCATCATTAGTCCAATACTAGAGGTGACATTGTGATTTGTGTGATGTGATAGTGGTGTAACTTGAAGATATGGTTTTTTCATACAATCTGGATGATTTGTATTATTTATGTTGTCTTTAACACAATGATTCAATTAATTATCTGGGCTATACTATAGCTATACCAACATCTGAGTACTGTATTGAATATAAGGATTCAGTATAAGGTTTGCATCCTGTTAATATTATATAGTAAAACATCCTTGGAATTGTCACCGTCAAACAAGTTTTAGTATGAGTATTATCAGCAAGACATATTTTAAATGAGGCATGGTATGCTGATTTCAACTATAGTATATACCTCATCTCGTGAAGGGTCTTGGTGAGCTGATTCATACATACCCTTATTTTAGTTATCATACCTTAACCTATAACCATAACTTCAACATATTGTATTTCTTTTGATTCAGTCAAACTATGAACAATATTAGCATAATAGATTTCGATCTCCTATAGAATTTCGATAAAATATCAATAGTATATCTCAAAATATCCTTAGATGTCATACTGTAACTTAGGATGGCACATATTATGATAATTAAATCACCTGTAAATTTAGTAATATGTAGAGTAGCTCTTGGACTACTTAGATCAAGATCATCAACCAATTGATGTAGTCCTTTTAAATCTCATCATCTGACAACCTACCTTAGCCAAGAATAATATAAGTTACCTCTTTATTGCAATCCTGGTTAGAAAGCCTTAGAACGGTGCCATAAAATGTCTTCTTAGATTTGTCAGAGATATTATTTGGATAAGAGTCTCAACTCAACTTGGATAGGTGACACAACACTCATTAACAGAGATCTTAACAAAGAACTGTACCTGATAATAGAGGAGGGTCTGGAAAATTTCTAATACCCTCTTGAAGGACATCTTCACTGAGACACAGAAATCCTTTCTTTGCTGAGGCTTGATCAAACCAAGGCACCATCTCCCTCTTGGTCAGATGATCTTTCTCACTGCATAAGATATGGAATTGTACAGAGGATCTTGGTCTCTATATCTCAGGTCTGCACTGTATAAAAAATTATAGGTTTATAACAACTCAGCTCCATGTGCAATATGTTATAATAGGATTTTTCTCATTGTATGATTTCACACAAGAATGAATCCTCTGAGAATCTTTCAACGCATGCTCTCAACCTTATTACCAATCAACACATTCAGGACATTTTCTTCAAGGAGTAGCAATAAGATCGGCCTATACAACCACCCTTGATAGGTTGGTTTCTTTAGAAGATAGGGATAGGATATATATATGAGACCAGGTCATAGCTGCTCAAATTTTCTACCACATAAATGTATTAGCAGTGGCTTCTTCTTCTAATGGTTCTTCATGAATGAGCACTTCAAGAGTGCTATAGCCCTTGTCCAAGATGCCAAATTCAAAAGGAGCTGCATTTTCTTTTATTGATAGATCAAAAACTTTGAAAAAGTTACAATTCTGCTATTCTTTTTATGTCCTTCTTGCTATAGAATCTTTCTCGAGATAGGAATTTGATTTGCTCAAAAAAAGACTCACTGATCAGGGCCTTCAGTTATTCCAGAAGTAACTTTGTATAGTCTCAGGAAATCACCCTCGTTAAACACTTCAGAGAAGCTGATCTGTGGTCCTTGGTAGCTTCATCACTTTCTGCTTTCGAGGCTTTTCATTTCTACTATTGCAATTACCTCAGAGAATTGTCATAGGACCCCACAATATAGGGCACAGTTCTTCAACAGATAGGGACAACATACATATCAATATCTTCATAGGATCAACATCACTCTGTTTATAAAATGATATCTCAACCAAACCTTAAATGTAAGAGATAAAACTTTGAAATGAAGAGCCGAAAAATTAATCAAACCTTTGTTCTAAGGAAGACCGAGTGATGTTTAAATCATCATCAGCAGATCAATTTCAAGAGAACAGAACACTGGTTGAAATGGTGCTTCAACTACAACTGGTTGGAGAGGACTTGTTGCTAACTTCTATTGTCCTATGAAAAAATGGCATGGCTAGCATTCTCGGACAAATCTGCACACATTTGTCAATATAGTTGGCCAATCGTAGCCACCCCTAAGGATCTTATGTACAATTTTCTTTGCTATGTGATGTTCTCTCTCAAAACTAGATGGATCTCATTGGTCAAGCTTGTTTCTTCATTCAGGCTAACAGATACAAAACAAAACCATTGTGATTTATCCATCCCAAAACTTTCTCTATGAAGCAGTATCTTGAATATTTTAATCTCAAGGACCTTTAATTGTGCTCAGGAAAGTGTCTGGGTCTAGTTACATTCTTAAGGTAGTAGATGATCTCTGTATGCCAGTTGATGTAACTGCATTAACCAAGTTGATTCCAAGAGTTTCTTCATTGCCCTTGGTCAAAAGCTTTGTTAATCTCTAACCCTTACTGTTTTTTGTGGGTCTTATCTCTAAATCATATTCTCGAATCTTAGCAACCCACTTACCCCTTGATCCCAAGCAAACATGTTGTGACAAGATATCCTTCACTGTTGGATGAGGAACAAATGCTATAATCTTTGAAAACCAATGTAGGTTCTAAAATGCTTTAGTGATTTTACCAAAGCATAGGCCTGCTTCTCCATGATGGCATAGTTCAATTTTGCATCCCTTAGCATTTTACTCACAAACGCAATTGGAAGTTCATTTCCATGTTCATTCTTTTGAAGAAAAACTCCTGCAATAGTATAATTAGAAGCAAAAGAAAAAACAAGAAAATCTTTTTCAAAGTTAGGGCTCACCAAAACTGGAGAATTGACTATAACATTTTTGACATTATGGAATGTTGTATGGCTTGCATCATCCCATATAAAAACTGCATCTTTCTTTATCAACTCTTTAAGGGGTTTTGTGATCTTTGCTACATTTGAAATGAATCTTCAGATGAAGTTTACTTTGCCAAAGAAAAACTGCAATTCTTTCTAATTTCTTGTCATGTCTTTTAACGTCCTTGTATATTTTGATCAAAGACCCAATCTTCTCATTCTCTTTCGAAGTGATTACTTTTCCAGTCTTGATCAATATTGGATTTGTCTCTATCCCTACATTGGTATCTTCATACTCATTTTTTTTGTATTGTCTCAATTCTACCTGTAAACGCATTGTCTCTGTTGAAGCTTGCTCAAGATTGGATTTGTCTCTATCCCTACATTTGTATCTTCATACCGATTTGGTTTTATTTTCTCAATTCTACTTGTAAACATGTTGTCTCTGTTGAAGCTCGCTTCCAAAGGAACCATACCTGAAGGGATTTTGTTGGTTGGTCGTTGTTCTATTGAATCATCTTCCCTCATGTCAATCTCATACATTTCAAATTCTTTTGTGTTGTCGAGGAACCCAACTATTTCTGCATCACCTTCAAAAACTTACCAATGCTTGATGTTGTTTGGAATTGAAGGTGTGTAAATCGTCTCAATTCGGCCACCTTGGTCTAGCTTTGGACAAGGTTGAATAAGGTGGTTGAAACTACTAAAGATTTGGCTTTTTCAGTCATGGCCTTGGGCACCACTTCTAATCCCAAGATATCAAATTGGTCTATGGCAATTGGCACTGCTTGTCCATATCTTTTCAACCTTTCATTTTTCCAAGCATGCAACCCTTTCACTTGGCATACAATGAGGTCAAAACCACCTATTACTTCTAAAATTTTATTTCCTAGATCTCTAGATGAAGTTATACCAAGCAAAAGTGCCTCATACATGGCAATGTTGTTAGTAGCTTCGAATTCCAATCTATAGATAAATAAATCAATACCTTATCAAGAGAGGTTAGGTTTATAATTGCCCCATTACCTTGTTTTGAACTTTAAAAATCGAAGTTCATCTTCCACATTCTTCCTGCGTTTGTCCTTGGTGCTAGCTCTGCTGCAAGTACAGTGTATGATCCCATGCTTTCCTCCAAACAAGTGAAATAGTTCTCAAGTTTCCTTGAGCTTCAACATGGTTTTCATTGAAAGGTTCTTTGTACAATATAATTGTCTCAACAAAAGGAGTTAGGATGGTAGTATATGAGAAATTCATTTGTATGTGTCCATATTTGATGTCCATTTGCGTGACAACAGCATTCCCTTGTTGCACGAATTTCCAACACTACTCTGTCTATAATGATGAAGACATTAGGGTAAGCTGTTGGATGGACTTGGAGGTTCTTGATCAAACCCACTGAAGGAATCTCTCGGGAATAAAATTCACATACATTTCGATAGGGTCTTGAAGTCTTCAAATCCATTTTCTTTGGAACTTCAAGTGCCATTACATTCATGGCATCTTCAGAGTCTAGCTTACAATTGTGCAAAATCCAAACTGTTACCACCAATGAAATGAAGAAGGGCTCATGCAAAGGGTTCATATTTGATCTTCAATAGGTTGATGCAAGGATAATATGAGGATCCTCTTTCCCATATAATTTCGATCTTTGAGATTTTTTAACTTCAAATCATAATGTCTATCCAATTTTTTTCTTGCATGTTGGAAACTTCAAAAGTTCAACCAAAGGCATTGGAACGTTCACAATTGTTGTCTAGCATGAAATACCATCATTTAAACTTTTCAAAGTTGATGTTCCTGTAGTACTCTGAATTCTCTTAGGAAATTCACTTTGAATTTTCTCAGTAGGAGGAGATGGTTCTTCTTGACCTTAATTGGATGTGCCCTTTTTCCTCCTGCTATAAAATTATCAATCACGGATTCCCTATACCCTCATAGTCCTTATGAAGAGATATAATGCTGCTACTGGCTACATATTCTAGTGTCACAGAGATGGGCCTTATATCATCATAATAAATTCTGTCACAAAGTAGCATCCCTCAAGTTTTTGCAAAGGATGCCACTAAACTCTGATTCTTGATGATTCAAAAAGTTTTGTATGTCTTTGTATAGTTCGGATCACAAATATACATGTTCTACTTGTCATAGAGATGCTCAGAATTTTCACAAATGTAAATTCTGTCATTAAATTTTTTAAATTTAATGACAGAATTTTGTAAATTCAGTAAATTATGTCCTTGGTGCTAGCTCTGCTGCAAGTACAGTGTATGATCCCATTCTTTCCTTCAAACAAGTGAAATAGTTCTCAAGTTTCCTTGGGCTTCAACATGGTTTTCACTGAAAGGTTCTTTGTACAATATAATTGTCTCAACAAAAGGAGTTAGGATGGTAGTACATGAGAAATTCATTTGTATGTGTCCATATTTGATGTCCATTTGTGTGACAACAACATTCCCTTGTTGCACGAATGTCCAACACTACTTTGTCTATAATAATGAAGACATTAGGGTAAGCCGTTGGATGGACTTGGAAGTTCTTGATCAAACCCATTGAAGGAATCTCTCGGGAATCAAATTCACATACATTTCGATAGGGTCTTGAAGTCTTCAAATCCATTTTCTTTGGAACTTCAAGTGCCATTACATTCATGGCGTCTTCAGAGTTGTTACACCATTTTTTGGTCATCTAACCTACTATCATTAGATGGACCCAAGTACACCATGTAAGACTAATTTTACCCTAAGTAAAATTGCCTTCACTATGTAAAATAACTTAATAAAACACATTTATTAGGTTGTTTATGGTCTAAACAGGAAACCCCAAAAGGAAATATTAAACAAACCTATATTTGTTTGATTTTCCTGGTCATGTTTAACCCAAAACAAAGAAATTAATTAGATAAATCTTTATTTTTCTTATTATTTTCTAGGAATAATTATTTAAATCTTATTTAAATAATATTCCTTGTTAAATATGACTAAATCACCCATAAATAATTAAATAAATTATTATTTATTTGATTATCCTTCAACCACTTCCTTAAAATGATAAATAAATCATTTATTTATTTATTATTCACAAATTAAGGGATTTGACCTAAGTCAAATACCCTTTCCCTCCAACAAATATAATACAATATTCCATAAAAGGTGGATCTAGATTTTGTTAATGTTATTTTAATCATGCACCAAGATCTAGAATGACCCAATATTTTGTTATAAATAGGAGGGTTTTTCCTACCATTCTTCACCTTTTGTTGCCTATTAGATCACTCTGGATCTAAACTCTTGGTCCGACTTTGAGCCATTATCATTGTCATATTTTCCATTATTTGCTGTGTGAGCTCCCTTTGAGTTCTATCTTTGTCTAGGTTTTCTACACCAACAGGAGAGAGAAATGCTAGATCTGAAGTGCTGAGGACTTCCAAGAACCCATCCCATTGAGGAGAATTGGAAACATCTTCTTTTTTTCCTCCCAGGTGTCCTTAATACAAAAAATTCTTTCAAAAATTGTTCTTGTCTTGTCTATTGGATATATGGAGCAAAACCTTCTTTTTACTGCTTAATGTCTTTCTATGCATAGATCTGGTTTTTTGCAGCTCTTGTCTTGATCAACTAATCAGATCTGAAGTTATTGGCAGTCATATTTGATGTTAGGGATATTAGTTATGCGTAGCTAAAGTGGTATTTTTTTGTACACTTCGACAAAGGATTCATACTAACAATTGGCGACTCCACACGGGTTTTCAATTACGACCGCTCTCATTTTTCATATTCCTGCATATCCAGCTACTTCAGACCCTAGGGTTTCTTTTCAGCTTTTTGTTTTTCCTATTTTCATGTTTTTTTTCACCTATAAAACCCTAAAACATTAAAATTTATAACTTCCGTGTGTTTCTGGCCCTATTGCGCAGGTGACAGACATCAGCCGCAACTGGGACGGCAACTTTTCCGCAAATCTGCCGCCAGGACAACCGGAGTTGGAGGTCACACTTTTCAGCCCAAAAACTGCGACCTAGACTCCAGGTCGCACTTTTCAGCCCCTTTTCTGCGACCTGAACAGGAAAACAGGTCAGAACCTGCGACTTGTGCTTTTTTCTACTGTTTTTCTGCAATTTTTCTAGGTTTTGCTGAAGCTTCTGTCAGGGTTTTCCAACCTCTGTCTTCGCCTGTTTGGACCTGTTTCTGATCTGTTTTTATCATCTAAGTGGGAACCTAGCCCCCTAGGGCTTCAGTACCCTCCACTTTTGGTGGAAGATTTTTAGCTGTTTCAGGTGTTTGATTTTTCAGAGTTTCAGCCTTCCCTTTTTCAGATCTGATACCTCATTCTCAGATCCCTTTAAATCAGCTCTTCTTCCTTTCAAACCACCTCTTGTAGTTTTTTTTGGACCTCCCTTTAGGACCTCCTCCCTGTCCTTTCTGCTTTTTGCTGATTTCCTCCTTTTTTCCAGCCCCCTTGCCTCTGCCTCTTGGCTGTGATCTGCACCTCTTTTCAGCAGCTTTCTCCTTTAGATCCCTGTCCCTTTCGACCCTAGATCTATTGGCCTCTTTTTAGTGTGTTTTGACTAGATTTTTTCCCTCTTTTAGATTATTTTTGAGAGACCCGCCTTTTTGGGTTGAATCGATGCACTAGTAGCTGTTAATTTTCTGTTATTTCAGCATTATATACTGTTTTTGCAGCATTATTTTCAGTTACGCAGCACACTTTTTCTCTTGCTCTCAAAACGAAAAAGGTTTAAAAATTAAAATTAACGCACGCCACACACTCACCCTAAGCGAAGAAGAGCCCGGTTTACACCGCCAGGAAAAGACTTTAAAATCAATTGACATCGTACCTTTGTGTTGGAAATATTGTCACTGGCGACTGCAAGAAGCAGCCAAAGGAGCAAAGACCGAACTAGCAATAAGGCAAAGGAGATGACAAAGGAGGAGCACTTGGAAACATCACCAAGGATCAGAAAGCATAAGAAGAAGTAGCAAGACAAAGAAAAGAAGCAAGAGATAAGGAATTGAGGCAAAGCAGATAAAGCAAGAGACAAGTGAATAGAAGCAGAGGGTGCAACGTAATGTACAAGAGTTGAACTTAAGAAATGTAGTGCAAAGAAGGCAAAAGATATGCAGAGAGATAGGCAAAGAAATGTAGGTACATCAAAGGTGAAAGAGTTGAGTAACTTATGTTAAAAAGAAGAAAAGGGAGGCAACAATAATCACGTATTGTAAAGGAGGCAACAACAAACAAAGACAGAAAAGGGAAGCAAAGAACAGGCCGGAGGTAAAATGAAGGCAGAGAAGGACGATGGGTCAGGCAGAGTCATTATCACTGCAGCAGAGGCAGAGGCAGAGGCAAAGCGACAGGAGCAGCAGAGACAGAGGCAGAGGTAGAGCTGTTATAATTCCGAGAATCGCCCAACCCGGAGGACAGATATATAATTCCGAGAATCATACCCCAAGCCGGGCGTTACGCATATAATGCAAAACCAAATTCCGGGAATCGCACACTCCAACCGGCGTTATAGATTTAATATAATTCATAAACATTATTCCGGGAATCGCCTAACCCGCTGGCGGACACACACACATATATATATATATATATATATATATATAATATCCATCACAATACATATAAATGTCACGCATTTCATATTCTGCAATGGTCCAAGGCATATACATTGATATATATTTAATTGGAGCGTGTTATGATCAATGGAAAGGAAGTAATATAAAGTGGGACCCTCACCCAATCGCAATCGGAGATCGCAAGGGCAGCGGAACATCGCAACAGAAAGTTGCGATTGCGATTGAAATGCCGGACCCGATCGAGTTATGTACCACAGTTAATTGCTAATCGCATCCGAGTTCCAATCGCATGACTTTGTAAAATGCTGCGATTGAAGTGGCGGACCCGATCCAGTTATAAGCAGGAATTGATATATGCAAATCGCATCCAGAATCT